>CAJNDS010000424.1:188477-370977 GCA_905221605.1 Symbiodinium natans
GGTGCAGGTTTCCAGCGTGAATCGGCTCGTAGCCGCCGTGCCCCCGGAGCGTGTCACCTGGACCATGCTCAGCCCGGACAGCGTCCAGCTGCATTGGAACGTGAGGCCTTTGAACGACTGCTCCTTCCTTGCCTGGCAGGTCCATGCCCGTGCAGGAAGCATTGAGCTCACGCCTCCCGGCTGCCAAGGGCTCGTGAACCTCTCAAGCACCTCGTGCATCGCCAACGGCTTTGCTACTGGCAACACCTACACCTTCTCAGTGACACTTCTGTGTGCCGATCCGGCCATTAGCAGCGAGCCGTCGGAAGCGAGCGAGCCCTGGATGGTAGGCTCGGTGCCGACCCTGGTGTCAGCCGAATTCACGGCGGGCTACAGCACCCTGCTCCTGACATTTGACGTGGTTGTGACAGCAGAACTGCTTACGCCAACCTCCTGCGCCGATGCCTTCAACGCAGTCCTCGGCCAGAAGTTCGGCAGTGAGTTTTCCTGCAACGTTGCCGGGTCTCAGCTTGCAGTCACATTGGGAAGCGGAGCCACCCTGGTGCTTGGAGACTCCATCAGCTTGGTGACGGCGGCAGGCCTCGTAGCAGTCACATCGAGTCTGCCGGTTGTCGAAGTCTCTGGCTTCCTGTCCGCCTCTCCTCCGGCTGTCTTACCGTGCGTGCCAGTGACGCTGCTCTTGCAGGCATCGGGCTCTGCGGGCCGCGCGCTTCAGCTCGAGTGGTCTACGAGCTCCCAGTCACCAAACTTGGCCTCCGTGCTCGCGGCTGCCACGGCGGACTCCTCCACATCTGTAGAGCTGTCGCCTGCAGTCTTGGCGAGCGTGCTGTCTGCGGCCCAGGTGCAGGACGGCCAGGGGCTCGATCTTGATGTGAGCGTTCAGGTGACAAATTGGCTGGGTGACAGCAGCATGATGAGCACCTCTGTCAAACTGCTCAGCGACGGACAGCCCACAGCCAGCATCATGGCAGTTGGTCCAACTACGCTGACCCGATCCCTTGACGAGGACGTCGAGCTTGAGGTAGCAACAGGCATTGTGGCCCCCTGTAACCAGTCAGAGGAGGTCACTGGCACACCAGTTACCACCTGGCACTACAAGGCCAGTAGTTCTGCATCATGGACAACTCTCACTGAAGCAGGCTTGATGGATGCATCTCCCTTGCCAAACAGGGTGCGGGTGGCAGCCTTCGGGCTCGCCCCGGGAGTTCATGAGTTCCGGGCAACAGCAAGCCTGTCCTCGGAGGCGCAAGGAGCGCAAGAAGTGGTTTTCCATGTCACGGTGGCCGACATTCCCCCCCCGACCCTTGAGGTCACGGGGCCTCGAAGTGTTGGGGTTGGATGTGACCTGCAACTGGCCACTTCATGGACCGGCGTGGTCCACCCTAGTGCCACGATCGTCTATGCCTGGACGTGTCACCAACCAAGCAGTTGCAATTCCACCATCTCAAATTTCGCCAGCGGAGGCGCAGGCAGTACCGAGGCAGGCCTCCAGCTTCCTGGTGGCCCAGTGGTATACCCTCTACCCCCTTCTTTTTGGGTTCTGGGTTCCCTTAAACTTATAGAGTAACCAGCCCCCCCAAAAGGGTGCCCTTAGTAAAGTATGGTGGCTGGGCGACCAAGGCTCAGTGGGAGCGAGCTTGCCCTGGGAAGCTACAGATTCCGTCGGCACCCTAGCCGTGATCTGACCTTTGAGCAATCGGCGCTCTTTGTCGTTTTTCTCTCGCATCTCCAATCCGCCATGGTGGCCCCCCTAAACCCCAAACCCCAACCCCAAACCCTAAACCCTTTAGGTGTGACTATGACGCAATACATCCCGGGCCATTTCACGATCTTCAGCGTTGCAGAGGCCGCTGGCACCTCTCGCTGTGGCCGACTCAGGGTCCTAGAGCTTGGAGCCTGCAATCATTAGAGTATTGTACTATTGTGCTCTCCTAGAATCATATGATACTGATTGAGCATTGTATGAAAAAGACTCGTGTTAGTACCGTATCCTATTAGCACATTATTAAAGAAATATTCTTGTGCTTCTATTCACAGAGCCTGCTGACAGGTGACGATTGCCGTGCAGTCGGGAGGCCCCCTGCCAGTCCAGATCGCGACACCGTGGAGCCGCATGGACCGGATCTCCTTGCAGGCTGACAGGGCCTCGAGGAGTTTAGGGTTTAGGGTTTTTGTTTAGGGGGTTTGGGGGGTTTGGGGGGTTTAGGGGGCTTACATGGGGGGTTTTGGGATGTTCAGGGTTCATGTAGGGCTTGCCATTAGCTCCTCAGAATGCTCGACAACCCTGGAGAACCCTCGGCCCGACAACTCTCAGGCCCCCTAAGCCCTAAACATTAAAATGCGTGCCCTAAATCCTGGATCACCCTGGGGTTTAGGGTTTAGGGTTTAGGGTTTAGGGTTTAGGGTTTAGGGTTTAGGGCCATTTCAAGACTTTGATCTTCGACTTTCTTTGCAGACACTCGACGCAAGCTCCCACAGCCTCAAGCATGAGAATGGCATTGCCATCACCTGAACAACTGCACGATGTACATGCTGGTGGAAGAAATCTGCTAGAAGGCTCCGGGAAAGAGAAGCAGGTGACAACAAGGGTTCCACGTACCCTAAGTTGTAGTTCAAAACCTGAGAGACTTCTATCCACTTATTACTTATTTATATTGTTATGATTAAATTGTTGTTATTATTATTATTATTACTATTCTTATTCTGATTGTTAATAGTGTGATTGTTTTTGATTATTATTAGTATTAATATTCTGATTGTGAGTAGTATAAGCAGACATGCCACCAGAGCCGCTAGCCAGGCACCAGAGCTCAAAGTGCCAATTGTGGCCACGATTGGCAGCGAAGGTGGGTGCCAGGCCGGGGGGGCGCAAGCTTCAGCAAGTTTAGGGTTTCTAGGGTTTAGGGTTTAGGGTTTAGGGTTTAGGGTTTAGGGTTTAGGGTTTAGGGTTTAGGGTTTAGGGTTGGAATTCCTAAGCACTATAGACCCGAAACCTCTGAACCCACTAAAGTCCGCCAACCCTAAACCCCTGAACCATCCTAGACTCCTAAGCCCGAAATTTCCTTACCCCGAAGCCTTACACTCCCAATACCCTAAGCCCTAAACCCTAAACCCTAAACCCTAAGCCCTAAACCCTAAACCCTAAACCCTAAACCCTAAACCCTGAACCCTGAACCCTGAACCCTAAGCCCTATCCTGCCGCCTTTCGCAGCTTCAGGTCCCCAGCGGCGCCGCCTTCAAGTGGGTGCTGGCCAAAGAGGAAGCAGCTTGGTCTCTAAGGTTGGAGGGTTTAGGGTTTGGGGTTTAGGGTTTAGGGTTTAAACCATGGGGGCATGGTCCCTTACCCTTCTTTAAAGGGGTTTGAAGGGATCCGAAGCATGGGCCCTTATTGGATCACGTATCGTCGCTGAGTGAGGGTTTGGGTTTAGGGCGTGGGGTTTTGGGTGTTTAGGGTTCTGAGTGTTTACCCTAAACCCTAAACCCAAAACCCCAAACCCTAAACCCCGAACTCCCTGAACCCCATGTCATCCCGCAGGCCAGCCGTGAGTTCCCACCTAGGAATCTGGACACAGACCTAGCATACGATTTGATGAAGAACCCCCCCAAAAAGATAGAAGACAATCCCTATATTGCATTTTTAAGGAAGAACATTTTGGCATTTCGGGGGTTCTTAAGCAAATAGTACACTACTAGTTGTTTGAGTCGAAGAATATGTTGCTACTTTTTGTTCGTTTAATTTTCTGAAGCAAACGGACATAGTGCGGCATCGTCGCCAAAGGCACCCCAGCAGATCGTCAGCATTTTGGACAGCACCACTACCGCAGGCCCGGCAAAAGCATGTTTAGGGTTCAGGGTTCAGGGTTTAGGGTTCAGGGCTTAGGGTTTAAGGTGTAGGGTTTGGGGTGTAGGGGTTAAGGGTTTCGGTTTCCCCTTAACCTTAACCCCGCGTGGGCGGTTGACTCTGTCTTCCTCAGTGCCTGGCCCTGCACTTTCTGACCGGCGAGATGTTGACACAAAGCGGAGGGTCCTTACAAACCCCCAGTCCTGAACTCCCTAAACTTTTGCTGAGATTCTCCAAACCCTAAACCCTAAACCCTAAACCCTAAACCCTAACCCCTAAACCCCTAAACCCCTAAACCCCTAAACCCCTAAACCCCTAAACCCCTAAACCCCTAAACCCCTAAACCCCTAAACCCCTAAACCCCGAAATCCCTAAATCCCTAAACCCTAACTCTAACACCTAAACCCTAAACCCTAAACCCTAAACCCCAAGCCCTCCTCATCCACTGGTTGAGCACGAGCCGGAGGTGTATCCCTTGCGGTGTCGACCACGGACTTCACCAGCACGGCCCTGGTGCCTTCGACCACCTACGTCTACGCCCTCCTGAGCGCCATGGCCTGCTTAGGTTTTACGGTTTAGGGTTTAGGGTTTAGGGCTTAGGGTTTAGGGTTTAGGGTTTTGTGGTTTATGTTGCATTATTTGGGATGTTCCCCCTTATCCTAGCAGTCCTTAGTAGGGATTGTAGTACCCCTAGTACAATCAGTACAATCCCTGTGAAGGATTGCTAGTATAAGGGGCACATCCCAACGCATTAAGACCCCAAAAGTTATATTCCCTTAGGGATCCTTAAGTTTTAAGAGGGTCCCCAAAACCCAAGGGGACAATCTTGAGGGTCCAAGGTAGAACCTCTAGATCTTATGTCATTCTTCTCTTATGAAGGTTCGTGTCGCATCGTGTATGGCCATAAGCCATAAGAATCACTGCTTCGTATGACCATTTCGTTATTTCCTCAGTATCATCTTCATTTTTACACCACATGGGGATCTTTGTTGGTTGGGGTGGGAAGCGGGGGATGTTGGAGGTTTAGAGGCTGAGGTGTTTTAAGGGTCAGGGTCTAGGGTTTGAGGGGTCCAGTTCTTAAATCCTCCCAAGGAGCCGCATACCCCTTAGTTAAGGAGTAGAGCTGAAACCATCTTTAAGGGTCCCGATGGAAATGAAGGTATATTCCTTAAGTACTCTAGGGGCCTTGGGGTCTTCGGGCGAAGAAAGCCGGTGATACGGATCCTACTAGGGTTTAGGGTTAGACCTGACCTTTGAAAAAGTAAGGGCCTTTCTAGGGCTGTCTATGGGGGTTCTATCTAAGAGTAGCTCTACGGGCCCTTAGTAAGGTCCCTTACCTCCCTTAAAAGGGTTCTGATGTATAGGCCCTTAACTTGTGCAGGGAATAGAAGGGGTATGTCCCTAACCCCTAACCCCTAACCCCTCACCCCTAAACCCTAAACCCTAAACCCTAAACCCTAAACCCTAAACCCTAAACCCTAAACCCTAAACCCTTCCTGGTATGGAGGTGCCGCGAACGCGTCCCACCTCGCGTTGGGCGAGCAGTCCGGGTCCCTGCAAGATGCGGCGATCTACGGCCTCTCCGTCACACTGCCGCGGGGCCTGCACCTTCAGGTGTTTGAGGGAGCTCTTAGCTTTTTAAACAGGGTTTGGGGTTTAGGGTTTTAGGGTATAGGGCTGCCGTCTCTCGGCTAAGTTAAGGCCCCTCTGCTACAGACACATGAGTACCAGTTTGTAATGTTTTTATCGTTTTGTTGTCATCGCCGTTCTTCTTCTCGTCATCGCGATCATTCATTATTGAGTATTGATCACCATAACTACTAGGCATGAACTCGGTATCAGTTCTGAATTCTTCAGGTTAAAAGGAACCCTCTGCGCACGCATTCTGCAGATGCAGCCCTCGCCACCTTTCTCCAAAGACCATCCTCTTGACCTCAACTCAGGTCCTCCCAAGAAAGAACAAGAGCGTAACAACCTAAACCCCGAACCCGAAACCTGCCGGAAAAGGTATCCCTATTTTCACCCTCAACCCTCAGCCCTCAACCCTCAACCCTCAACCCTCAACCCTCAACCCTAAACCCTAAACCCTATACCCTAAACCTTTCCTAGACCCCTCCCTGAGGTCCTTGCCCTTCGTGGCAGACGCGCCGCCCTCCTCGGGTCGTGCGGTCGTTAGCCCAGAGATTGGGGAGGCTCTGAAGCTGGGACTTGGGTTTAGGGTTTAGGGTTTAGGGTTTAGGGTTCAGGGTCTAGGGTTTAGGGTTTAAGGTTTGGGAACCCGTTGGAAAGGGTTTAGGACTTTAGGGTTTGGGGCAGAGGGCTTAGGGCTGAGGGTTTAGGATTTCGGGTTTAGAGTTGAGATGGTTCGGGGGGCCCTAAGAAGGAAAGGTTCCCAGCAAGGGTACCTTCTTTGCCCTTGTACAGGACCATGCTGACTCAGTATGGAGGGTTGGTAAGTTGGGTTTTGGGGAGTATTAAAGGGTTCCTAGAAGATACTAAGTAGACTTACTAAGTCGAAAGGGCTTCCAAGTAGAGGGGCCATAAGATACCTAAACTAACCAGCTGAGCCAAGGAAGAGCAAGTTCCGCCTGGCGACAGAGGAGTGGTCGGACGAGGAGAACATCGCGGGTTCGGTTTTTCGGGTGCTGCCCCTTCGGGGCCTGGGGGGTTGTTTAACCCACAAGATGGGAAACAGACCTTGAACAAATAGAGGTTGGATTTCGATGGAAACCCGAAACCCCTCAACCCCCCACCCCCAGGGATTAGGGTTTCGGATTTAGGGAAGACAGGACGCATCGACGCTGGACTACGCGTTCTACATCTTCCCTCTCGGCGACACCTACACAGTGTCGGAAGGTCGCATTCCCCTAGCAAAACCCAAAACCCCAGACCCGACATCCCCAAGAATCGAACACCCAAACCCAACACTCGCAGGTTCGGACGGAACCCTTCAGTCAACGCCGACCTTCGAGACGCTTGGCTTGAGGAAGGCAGTTGGAGCTTTGGGCTTCTAGGTTTAGAGTTCCCCCCCCCCCCCCGCAAAACTCCTAAACTCCAGACTCTAAACAAACCCTAAACCCTAAACCTAAACCCAAAACTCCAGACTCTAAACCTTGCAAACCCTGCAAGCCCACCAAAAATCTTAGCTCTCCCGCCGGCCCCCAGAGAGGGTTCAAGGGTTCTTGAACTTCTGGCACCCTAAGCCGCAAGCCCTACAACCAAACGGTGTGCAGGGGCTGTAGAGTTCAGATTTGCGCAAACCCAAAACCCTAAACCCACCAAGCTGGAGGATGCCAACGATTGAATGGAGCGATCCCTCCAGCCCGCAGCCGCTCGACTTAGCCCAAAGCCAAAAATCCCGAGTAATATAGGGTTTAGGGTTTAGGGCTATTAAAATGGGGGGCTCAATAGTTGAATAGGGTTTTGGGCGTCTAATATAGAGGGACCATAAGAAATTACTATTATATAGTAATTATTCCGACCCCTATATTAGGGCACGATCAGCCCCCCGACCCTCATGGCCAAACAATCCTCGAGCTCCTAACCTGTCTAAGGGTAGTTTGGGCCGTGAGTATCGTCCCTTACCCTTGTTTATAGGGTTTAGGGCCCTCAATAATGTATAGTTTATACAAGGGTTATGGAGCAGGAGACCCAAATTAAGGGCTCATACTTGGAACCGTAGAAACCTTGCTTGGTGTTTTTATGCACACGCGCATGACCCGAAGATCAGAAATCAGGCGCCCCTAAGCCACATAAGTTGTCGTCATCTGTGTCGCTACCCCCGGGGCCCGTCTCTAAGAGAACCTAGGACCCGGAGGAGGCCCTTATTCCCTTTTTGGGGGGGTTTGATTCCCCAAGATCATTCAAACCAGAAGGGCACCTTTGTCATGCCTAGCTTACTCCTGGGTCCTGGGTCTAGGAGCCCCCTCCTAGAAGAGAAGTATGTTGAGTTGTAGTTGCTTTGGAAGGATTGTTTCGAAATTTTAGGTTCCTTTGGCTCACCCGTAGATGAAGCACTAGCCGCTTCGCACTTTCGCTGGCTTGGGTTGCCCAAAGAGCCCAATACCCCTTAATTAAGGAGTATACCTTAGTTTATAAAAATGGATCCTTAATATGATTTAAGGAATATTCCTGAATTAAGGGGTATTGGGCTCTTTTGGTGTCCTGAACCCTGAATCCTAACCCCAAACCCTAAATCCCAAACCCCAAACCCTAAACCCGAAACCCTAAACCCTGAACCCTGAACCCTAAGCCCAGGTACTGGACCAAGTTCAGTGGACTGCTGATTAGTGTCTGGGGATCCTCAGCCAGCATCTCCGGATTGGACCTGGCAAGCGGCACCTACTACACAGTTGCCCGTGCCTGGTCGTGTTTAGGGTTCAGGGTTTAGGGTTTAGGGTTTGGGGTTTGGGGTTTGGGGTTTGGGGTTTGGGGTTTAGGGTTTAGGCAGGCCCTTCATATTTTCCCTCATTGGGTTTAAGCGGATCATTGGGGTATTTTCAGAAGGTCTTCAGGTAGGTTCTAGGTTTGCAAGTGCCCCAAGTTGAGACGTCCCTAAGCAAAGCACCATCAGCTCATGCTCAGTATTCAAGTTGCAAGTTTAGGGCGTTTAGGGCCTGTCGTTTAGGGCCTTAGGCTTAGAGACAAGCGTGATGAATCCGTGATGAACACTGTAGCTGTGCATCTGCAGCCCGCGCCACATCCTGGTTCATCTTGATATCGCAGCCGCCGCGCAAGCTGTTCAGGGCTTCGGGTGTTGGATCCCTTGGTCGCCTACACCCTACACCCTACACCCTACACCCTAAACCCTAAACCCGAAACCCTAAACCCTAAACCCTAAACCCTAAACTTTAATAAGCCCTAAACCCTAAATCCTAAACCCCACTCTATTTCAGGGTTCAGAGATAGTTGTCAGTAAGGGTAATAAGCAAGGCCGTCGGTGTATGATGACCGTACTTGAGGCATTCCTGGCCCGACTTGGGAAGTACCCATGAAGCTCCAAGTGCTGTCTGTCTCCAAGCCCTAGAATACCCAAAACCCCCAAAACCCCCAAAACACCCAAAACACCCAAAGCACCCAAAACCCCCAAAACCCCCCCAAAACCCCCCAAACTCCCAAAAACCCCAAAACCCCCCAAACTCCCAAAAACCCCAAAACCCCCAAAACCCCCAAAACCCCCAAAACCCCCCAAAACCCCCAAAACCCCCAAAACCCCAAACCCCCTCCGAAATCCGAAGCCCCCACAGCCCCCTAAAAGGCGCCAGGGACCACCTGGGCGGTGTGGCTTCCACGGCGGTTTTAGGCCCCTGGGTGCGGCAGCCCTCCACGCTGTCCACGGCCGACCTGACCAACGCCCTGGCAGCTTGCCCAGGGGGGTTTGAGAGAAGGGTTTCGGGTGTAGGGTTTAGGGTTTCAGTAGTAGGGCTGAGTAGGGTTTGGTTTATGTTTGTCTAGGGCTTGGTGGGCTTTATTGGCTGAGGTTTGTAGGGTACAGGGTCCTTCAGGTGGACCCGGCAGCATGCCGACAGGCCGCGTCTCCACCTCACAACCTAGCATCAGCTCCCTTAGAATATTATGTAGGGTCCCTTTTTGTACCCTGAATATGAGGGGCGCGGGGGGGAGGGGGGCTTCTAATAGCAACCCGAAAAGGGACCATAACTTTGAGAAGTGGCCATGTGCTCTTAGTGGGGTTCTTTTGGGTACCGAATGCCCTATCAAGAGCTCGTCGCACCGGAGCCATAATGCCCCTTGATTAGGGAGTCTAAGGGAACGGTTGAAGCAAGTGACCCGAAGCCCTAAACCCTCAGCTTCCAATAGTCACCGCCTTCGAAGGCAGCTGTGCAGCAGTCCAGCGATCCAAACAAGATCTTGTCATCGCTCAATGCCGTCACGGAGATGTCAGGCAAAGGGCACCGTGGGGTCGACAGATTTCGGCCAAGGTATATTCCAATTTAAAGGGGATGGTGGGATATATATATATATATATATATATATATACATATACACACACAAACATGCATACAAGTATATATATATATATATGTATATGTATATATGTATATGTATGTGTGTATATATATATATATATATGTGTGTAGGTGTGTGCAATATGTACATATACAATATACATATATATATGCACATATATATATATACACAAATATATACGCACATATACATTCATATATATATATATATATATATATATCGATATGTAAATATACACACACACACACCTATTCCCTGGTTAGGTGCAGTCAACGACACCAGCGCAGAAGCGAAGCGGGAGGTCACCAACCTGGCCCTCTCTGCGTTGGAGAGCGTAACTTCCATTGCGGCTGCCCCAGAAGGGTTTAGGGTTTAGGGTTTAGGGTTTAGGGTTTAGGGTTTCGGAAGAATCTTCCTTCAATCCCTCATGGGTAGTTCTCTACATTCGGGCACCCTGTCTGTGTTTTTGCTTGAAGGGTGCCGTGCTATGTGTAGGACCCAAAAAGGAACCCTAATTCCACCCAATTTAGAATTGGAGCCAAAATTCCCTGATATATCCCCAAACATCTTGAAACTACTCGTCGCGAACGTCAACCCACGGCCAAATAAAGGAAGCTTCACCTGAGAGCACACGCTGCTACTGGATTTGCTGCTCCAGGGTTTGGGGTAGCAGCCGTTAAAGCCCTAAACCCTAAACCCTGAGCCCGAAGCCCTAATCTCTAAACTCTAAACCCTAAGCCCTAAACCCTAAACGTCCAGCATGGCTGAAGAAGAATACTGTGAGGTGGAGGCGACCGAAGAGAGCTTGCAGCAGTTAGGCGAGAGCGTGAAGAAGGCCGTGTGCTGTTGATTGCATTTTCTTTGCGGGTTTAGGGTTTAGGGTTTAGGGTTTAGGGTTTAGGGTCTTTGTAGCGTGGTACCCTTTACATTTTTTTTTCGTTCTGGGTTCCCTTGTAAAGTAACCAACCCCCAAACAGGGTGCCCTTATTATGATGTAGTTACTGGGCTACCAAGATTGCGTTTTTCCTGTGCTCTTTCTTCTTCAGTTTTGAGGCTTTGGCCGTCAATCCTGAACCCTTTGTACAACCGAAACCTCGAAAACTAAGCCCAACACCCTAAACCCTAAACCCTAAACCCAAAACCCCAAACCCTAAACCCTAAACCCTAAACCCCTAAACCCAGCAAGGGGCACCCCAAAGCCTTGCTCCAGGTCGTGGTCTCCACCGGAGGGGCGGCTGATGAGTCCGCGCTGACGCGCGCGGCCGACGTGCTTGGAAGCTGCCGGCTCCTCAGAGCCGGCGCGAGTGGGAGAAGTGTTGGGTTTAGGGTTTAGGGTTTAGGGTTTAGGGTTTAGGGTTTAGGGTTGAAGTGTTTGGGGGGGTGGACCCTCAACCCCCAAGCCCGGTTCGGACAGCACCAGGATGGACTATTTATGGGGCTGTTCATGGGGGTTATAGGGCCGAATTGCCCATCCTGGCATGTGCCCAAGCTTCCAGAGCAGCGCGCGTGCGATGCGTGCCCAAGGTCTTGACTTGGCGCTGCCCTTCGGAAGCACTTCTAGTGGAAGCGCCCGCTGCGGGGGGGGGTGGAGGGGTTTGGATGTTATTAGCCCGAAACCCTAGACCCTACATAGGGTTGAGAAGTTTAGGTTAATGTGCTTGTGCCCTGCTCCTTGTGCCCCAGACCCAAACCCTGAACCCTCACCCTCTGCCAGTTTAGGGTTTAGGGTTTAGGGTTTAGGGTTTAGGGTTTAGGGTTTAGGGTTTAGGGTTTAGGGGCGCGACGTTGGGCAGGAACGCGAGCGAGACCGGCGTGTCCTCGTCCGCGGGCACCTCCATCCTCGTCCCTTGCCGGGTCTTAATCGCAATTTTGGTTTCGGGTTGGGGGTTTAGGGTTTAGGGTTTAGGGGTTTAGGGATTTAGGGGTTTAGGGGTTCTTAGGGGTTTAGGGGTTTGGGGGTTTAGGGTTTTAGGGGTTTAGGGGTTTGGGGTTTATCCTGAACTCCTGAACTCCCCAACCGCAAGCTCCTTGAACTCCTAAGCCCAACTGAACTCAGGGCTACTAGGTAGTGTGTCGTGATGTTTTGAGTTTAAGAGGATCTGGCTCAGAACATATTCAGAGGGAATCAAGGGCAAACCTAGGCAAGCATCGTGACAATCGGGAAGAGCTCCGGGGACGCTTTGGAGGACGACGGGGCGACGTGGACTGCACAAAAGGAGAGTTGAATGGGAAGGAGGAGGAACCCTCAACCCTAAACCCTAACCCTAAACCCTAAACCCCAAACCCTAAACCCCAAACCCTAAAGCCCCTGTACTGGGAACCCTTCAGGGGATGCTGTGCAAGGCTATATAAGGATGGCCTGGGTGTAGGGGTTGGAGGAACTTTCTGGAGTCTGATGGTTTTTGCTTGTTGGGGTGTAGGAGATTTGGGCATGCGCACGGATGAGACTTGGAGTGAATGGGGCACGGCGTGTATGGGCTTCAGGTCTAGACAGCCCCGAGGCTGGTTGGTGGCTTAAGTGTGTCCAGCAACTCCAGTTTCGAGCAGGCCGTGCTCCCACAGAGTCTCTACGACTCCGGTCAAGAAGGTCCCAGCAACCCTAAACCCTAACCCCTGAACCCTCTTCTCTCCTGCCTTTTCAAACCCTAACCCCCCCCCCCCCCCGCCCAAAGCCCCATGCTCCCTAAGTCTTCGACTCTGAAGACCCAAAGCCCCCCCCCTTCGAGCAACGCTTTCTACCCCGCCCCTCCTTTTCAGGTGCCCAAGATAAGACCAAAAACGCCCTCAATTGAGGCTTGTTTGGGCCTTACTTTGGGGTCGGCTGGGGGGGGATGACCCTCGGCTCCGAGCCAAAAGCCCTCAGCCCGTTGCCCCCTGACCCTTGGTTCGTAGCATGCATCCGCTTCTTTTGGGAAGTTACAGTAGGCTTGCAAGCCATTTTCGCTCGAGCTGAGCTCGAGATGTGATCAGCCACCGGCTAGCCCCAGGCGCGCGGAATGGCCAAGGTGAAGAAGCAGAACTTGAAGAAGAAAGCCAACCAGGGAAAGTCTGCCACCAAGGGCAAGCCCGGCAAAAGTCAAGGTGCGGGGGGAGGTGGAACCGGAGTCCCGACCAACAAGAAATTCGGGCAGCACCTGCTTCGCAACCCCGGAATCGTTGACAAGATCCTGGCTGCTGCGGACCTCAAGCCGAGTGACACCGCCTTTGAGATCGGTCCTGGAACAGGCAACCTTACGCTCAAGCTGGTCGAGAGCTGCAAGAAGGCTTGGCAGTGCAGTTGGTGGCCTTTTGTCCTTGATTTTTGGTTTCTATAAGTTCTCTCTATGTAAAGTACCACTGAAAACGGGTACCCTTATCATGACATGGTTGCTGGGCTTCTAGGCTCCCTTATTTAAGGCCACCTTATCATAGTTGGTTCTTGGGCTACGATACCCTCAAAACAGGGCACCCTTATCATACTCTGCTTCTTGGGCTACTAAACCCTTAGTAAGGGGGGGCACCCTTATCATAATATCCCTAAACCCTAAATCCTAAACCCTAAACCCTAAACCCTAAACCATGGTATTCTTGGGCTACGAAGAAGCAGGTCATCGCCTGTGAGATCGACCCGCGCATGGCCGCAGAGGTCCGCAAGCGGATCGCCTCCACGGGCCGCACCAACCTGGAGGTCAAAGAAAACGACGTCCTGCGAGAGAAGCTGGGGTTTCTTTTGTGTTAGGGTTTAGGGTTTAGGGTTTAGGGTTTAGGGTTTAGGGTTTAGGGTTTAGGGTTTAGGGTGTAGGGTGTAGGGTGTAGGGTTTAGGGTTTAGGGTGGGTTTCTTTTGTGGTGCTTGTTTTTCTTGTTCTCGGGAAATCTCTTAAAGGTCCTAATGTGCTTAAATAAAAGCTGGGGGCTTTCTTGGTGCTTGGATTTACTTGAAGGTCTTTTGCCAGGTAAGCAGGGTTTTTTGCATATGGTTCTTATAGTGTGTGTGTGTGTGTGTGTGTATGTATATATATATATATCATCTGCATCATTCGCCAGGAAGTGGCCCATCTTCGATGTCTGCGTGGCAAACTTGCCCTATCAGATATCCTCACCATTCACTTTCAAGCTGCTGGCACATCGCCCCGCCTTCCGGTGTGCCGTACTCATGTTCCAGAAAGAGTTTGCCGAGCGATTGATCGCCAAAGTCGGTGAGTCTCAGTACGGACGCCTCGCCGTCAACACCAGCTTGTTTGTAAAGGTTACCTGCGTCTGCAAGGTTGGGCGAATGAACTTCACGCCACCTCCTGAAGTAGACTCGATGGTCGTGAAGATCGTGCCGAGATTTCCGCCGATCGAAGTCGACTTTCGAGAATGGGATGGCTTAATGCGGATTTGTTTTGGGCGAAAGCGTAAGACCCTGCGATCGTCATTTTGCATGTCCTACACGTTAAAGACGCTGGAGGACAACTACACCACCTGGTGTGCATTAACAGGCTGCAAGCCGGACAGGAGAAACATGAAGGACAAAGTGGTGGAAGTCTTGGCAGCCTTGAAATTGTCTGACAAGCGTGCCATCAAGATTGACTTAGACACCTACTTCAAGCTTCTCCTGGAGTTCAACACGCGCGGCATCCATTTCACGAACGTCAACGTGGGTACGAAGATTGGTGAGTCCGATGCGCCGCAGCTGCCAGATGATCTCTTCATGGATGAGGACCGTGGGACATTTTCATATTTCCCCTTATTATTGGGTTCAAGAGTCGGATAGTCTTTAGGAATAGTTTTCAGGGGGTCTTCAGGGCCATCCCTAATCCCTAAACCCTAAACCCTAAACCCTCAACCCTAAACCCTAAACCCTAAACCCCAAACCCTAAACCCTAAACCCTAAACTAACCCTAAACCCTAAACCCTAAACCCTAAACCCTAGTCTTCATTGATGAGGACAATGAAGACGGTGATGAGGACATGGAGCAATGAGACTGTTCCCTCTCCGTCGGCATGGACAGCATCGCAGCAGGCCCTAAACCCTAAACCCCTAAACCCCTAAACCCCTAAACCCCTAAACCCCTAAACCCCTAAACCCCTAAACCCCTAAACCCCTAAACCCCTAAACCCTAAACCCTTGGTGGACATCAGATGGCCATCTCTCACTGCCCGAAGACAGAGGGCTCGAGTAGAGATCCGGCAAGAAGCGCGAGCCTCCGCCTGACAAAAGTCTAAAAGGTTTAGGGTTTAGGGTTTAGGGTTTAGGGTTTAGGGTTTAGGGTTTAGGGTTTAGGGACCCTAACCCCCTGAACCCGAAACCGAAACCTAGCCCTTTGGCGCCCCACAACCCTGCCGCTCAAGAGCCCTCCAGCCCCAAAGCCCGACTTGCAACACAGCAGCCTGATTTGGCCAATAGAGCCTAAACCCCTAAAACCCTAGGTCTAGGGTGAGGCTGCGCCAACAGGCCCTAAAAGGCCTTCTCAAGAGGCCTGAAAGTCCTACCGTGAATACTTGAAAGCCTTAAACCCTGATAACCTTAAACCCTAAAAACTTAAAACCATAAAGCCCTCAGCCCTAAAACCCTAAAGCCCGAAGCCCTAAACCCTAACCCGCCCTAAAGCCTGAAGCCCCAAAAACCTCAACCTTCCCTCTTTAGGGGATCCGAAGTACGGGCCCTGAATTTGGGTCCCCTGTTTAACAACACTCAACACACAATAAGGCCCATTCTTCAGATCCCTTTGCATCCCCGTAAGCAGGTTCCCCCCCCCCCCTGCCCCAAAAAAAAAAAAAGAGAGAGAGGTTATTTAGGGGTAACTAAGCCTAATTCAAGTCATTTAAGGGGAAACCTAGTAGGCGGGATAGTACAGAGGGGGGTAGACCCTAAACCCTAAACCCTAAACCCTAAACCCTAAACCCTAAACCCTAAACCCTAAACCCTAAACCCTAAACCCTAAACCCTAAACAAGGGCCCATGGTTCCAACCTCAGACTTTGCGCCTCAAGCGCCGAAGGTCCAGAGTGTGAGCTCCAAGTTGGTGTCCCTGATCTCCGACCTGGGGCAGGCCTCTTCGGGTTTAGGGTTTAGGGTTCAGGGTTTAGGGTTTAGGGTTTGGGGTTTAGGGTTTAGGGTTTAGGGTTTAGCACTCCAAAGCCCAAACACAATTCGAAACCCTAATGCCGAAACCCCAGTGCCTCAAGCCGGATCCTTTCCGCCACTCGCGGTTGGCTCGGGGTTTGGAGGTTTGCGGCGGCCGCCTCAACTTGGTAACCCAGTGGTACCCTGTACCCTTTTTTTTTGGTTATGGGCTCCCTTAGCAAATAGCCAACCCCAAAAAGTGTGCCCTTGTTAGAATATGGTTACTGAGCTACTAAGTCAACTCTAGATCGCAAACCCGAATCCCTAATCCCTAAAGCCGAAGCCCTAAAAACCCGAAACTCAAAGCCCGAAACCCCAAAACCCTAAATCCTCAACCCTAAACCCTAAACCGCAAACCCTCAACCCTGAACCTTGAACCCTAAACCCTAGACCCCAAACCCCAAACCCTAAGCCCTAAACACCAAACCTGAAACCCGAAACCCTAAACCCTAAACCCTCTAAACAGGCGGCCTCCAAGTCCTTGGAAGCAGGGGAGCTGCAGGACCCCATCCATGTTTTGGGGTCTCAATCGCTTAAGAGGTTTAGGGTTTAGGGTTTAGGGTGCAGGGGTGTGGGTTTTGGTTTAGTTTCGTTTTTGTAATGTTCAGGGTGTTTTTGGCTTCGGGGTTTAAGCTTTAAGCGGGGTACCGAGGGCTTCAAGCCCCTCACCTCTGGTTTCGGCTTCGATTTTGCACCCGGTTTGGGTGTAGGGCGCAGGGTTTAGGCTTCTGGTCCCGAAAACTGTTTCAGTTCCCGGTTTTGAGCAGTCTACTGTCCGTATCTACAAAGGGATCGTTTGGGGGCTCTTGGCATTTTTTTCAAATAGGGATTCCCCTAGTACACAAAAGAACCCGAAGACACCCGCTAAACCCTACACCCTAAACCCTAAACCCTAAACCCCACACTCGAGGAGCTGAACTCTGTGGACGAGACCACCGGGGAGGGCGTCAAGCTGGCGGTCTCGAAGGAGTCGGCATCCGAGGATCGGGAGGGGTGGGGGTTGGGGGGGGGGGGGGGGCA
Source organism: Symbiodinium natans (assembly GCA_905221605.1). Lineage (NCBI taxonomy): Eukaryota > Dinophyceae > Suessiales > Symbiodiniaceae > Symbiodinium > Symbiodinium natans. The sequence continues at coordinate 205,415 of CAJNDS010000424.1, forward strand.
GATCAGGAGCATGCCTATATCCCCCTTGGAAAATTACTTTAAGTTTGTTGTTTATATAAATTGTCTATATCCCCCTTGGGAATTATATTTTTGTTTTATATAAAACCCAAGAGGATGTTAGAAACATCGTTTTTATTCAGGTTCTAAGGGGAGTATAGATGTAGTAGTGACAGGGTGTTTCTGAAAGTAGGGGGGGGGGGGCACCTTCTTGGGGTTTCTACTTTTTTTTTGGGGGGGGGGGGGGCGGGGGGGGGGGGGGGGGGGGGGGGGGGGGGGGGGGGGGCTATTTTCGGGGGGTCACCGATTTTTCGTAAACCCCCACAAGGTAGTCTTTCGCAGTGTTTACATGGGAAAAAGTACACTGTACATACGAAAACATTCTGACAGATGTGCGTACAAATAGATCGGGTCCACAAGTTGGAGAATGGGGGAACGGAATACTTAGAGGTTCAGGGTCCTTCTAACCCCAAGTAGAACTGCACTTCGAATTCTAAGCCACCGAAGTCCTCTAAGTAGGTGATAAGTTAGACAGTTAGACTTGTGACTCTGCTTATAAGTACCCCTGAACCTCCAAAGTAGTCCTTGTTCATGTTGGTTGAGGGTTTTTGACCGTGAGCTCCATGACCCACTGGCTGCTTGGGCCAGGCAACTTCCAGCGGTGTCCAGCTGCAGCATGGCTTGCAAGCCCCCTAAACTCTAAACCCCAAACCCTGAACCCTAAACCCCAAACCCCAAACCCTAAACCCTAAACCCCAAACCTCAAACCCCAAACCCTAAACCCTAAACCCGATCCGGGGTGTTTCCCCGAACCCTGGTCCCAGCTACCAGGACAAGCCTTGAGGCGTTGCGCCCCCCCCCCCCCCCCCCCCCCCACCACACCACCGCTTGTTGATGTAGCCGCCCAGGATGGCTATGGCGTTGGCCACGAACCCAAGCCTAAGAAACCCTAACTTGGGGTTCAGGGTTTAGGGTTTAGGGTTTGGGGTTTAGGGTTTAGGGTTCAGGATTTAGGGTTTAGGGTTTAGGGTTGACTGAACCCTAAAGTCCCAGAAGCGCAACGGCCCAAAGCCTGCATCCCAAGTACCCCAACATGGTCTTGAAGAAGGACTTGGCGCCGGTCATGCCCTCAGCCCTACCCTGAAGTCCTCAAGTCCCAAAGCCCTAAACCCCTCAAACCATGAACCGCTGAAACAACCCTGACGCCCTAAAGCCGAGACTCCCCCATAAACCCTAAACCCTGAACCCTAAACCCTAAACCCTGAACCCTGAACCCTGACCCCTAAACCTTGTAAACCCCAAACCTTGTAAACCCCAAACCTTGTAAACCCTAAACCTTGTAAACCCTGAACCTTGTAAACCCTTAACCTTGTAAACCCTAAACCTTGTAAACCCTAAACCCTAAACCCCCAAACCCTAAACCTCAAGGAAGCAGCTGTCGATCTCAGCTTCAGCCTTGGCGGGTCGGCGACTCGCTCAGACGTGTGATAGTATTGAGCTGCAAAGCACCGAGTGGCTGCTGCTGGGACTGCAAAGCCGAGGTTTTGGGGCTAGGGTATTTAGGGTTTAGGGTTTAGGGTTTAGGGTGTTTAGGGGTGTTAGGAGTTTTACAAGCTGTAGAGTTTCAGTGGGTTTCATCAGTCTTAGAACCTGACGAGCTTCCCCGGTTCAGTCCCGCCGAAGCCGAAGGAGGGGAGTCCTTAAACGCCTTCCAAAAGCTTCCCCTCTCTCCCCCCCCTCCCCCCCCCATCCCACCCCCAACATCCCCACCGCTTAAAGGCCCCTAAACCCTAAACCCTATAAACCCCTGAACACCTAAGAACTTCCCCTAAGTTCCCTTTGAAGCCCCCTCTTTTTGGAGTGGGCGGAGAGGGGAGACCTTGGAGAGCTTGGGATTCCGCAAGGTTCTTACAAGGCGCTGAGCCGCGAAGCACGCGCCCTCAAACCCCTCAACCCAAAACAGGCCTCTAACCCTAAATACCCGATAAACCTAAAAACCCTAAAAACCCCAAGAACCCTACAAACCCTGTAAAACCCCACAAACCCTAAACGCCCTAAACCCTAAACCCAAAACCCTAAACCCTAAACCCTAAACCCTAAACCGGCCAAAGGAAGAGCAACCCGCACAGCTACGCCCGAAGCGTCCGGGGCGCCAACGGCACGGTGCCCGAGGATGCGGCGCCTTGGCAGCCTCAGGGCTTCAGGTGGGTTTAGGGTTTAGGGTTTAGGGTTTAGGGTTTAGGGTTTAGGGTTTAGGGTTTAGGGTTTAGGGTTAGTGATGGACTCTCTAGGGAACCAAGGCACCTTTCTACACTGCCCCACCACGTTCGAAGTTTGGGGCTTAGGGCTTGGGAACCGATGCCGAGCCAGCCCCCATGTCCCCTAGTGCGTCCCATATCCTGGTAGGATAAGGGGGACCCTTAAAAAGGGAGCCCTTCTTAACCCTCTTCTGGCTCTCTTAAACAGGGGCCTTATTCAGAGGGTCTATATCCCCAAGGGTCCCCCTAAATCCTATCCCCTACCATAATGGGTTGTAAGCTCGTGCCGCCTGTTCTGTGAACATTACTCACTCTCGTTCTTGTTACGTGAAAGGATGTCCTGAACGTGGAGATTCGATTCTGCGGCAGATCAGTGCCTTGGGCCTTACTCTAGGTTCCTTGCAGGGTTTGGGGGTTAAGGTTTAGTTTTGGTATGTTTTTTCTTTGTTGGGGGGCGGGGGGGTCCTGCCTGGGATTTCGCAGGGCTTTGGTTTTGACATGTTTCCGTCTCGGCAGGAGGCTTACCCACTTAAGTGCCAAAATCTCAGTGGTCTAGGTATACCTTAAACATTGCAAGCCTCTGCAAGCCTCAAGTGTTTTTCTGCTGTTGAAATATCCATGGCGTCCGTCGCCCCGTGGCTCGAGATAGAGCGGAGATCCCGGATGGTCGCGTTAGCCACTTCGAGCTAAATCCTTGGTGCATACATGAACATCCCTTGATAGCGGACATATCCATGGACCATGGATGCACATATGCGTGCGTAGTTATGCTGGGGCCATGCTCATGACCTATGACGGGAAATGCTGCCAGTTTCGCATTTCAAGCTCTCTCTCTCTCTCTCTCTTTTTTTTCCCCTCTCCCTCTCTCTCTCTCTCCACACGCACACACTGTTGCTGCGAAATCACTCGGCCATGCTGGCAACTGGCACCTCGTGCCCATAGCCGACTCGCCCCAAACCCAGCATGAAGCTGCGCCCTGAAGAGATTTTCTTCTCGCATGACTCCATCAGCTGCCGCTTTTCATGTGGCCGCTTCATTGAAGACACGTACCAGCAACTTCGAGATGGGGACATCCACGTTTCCATCATCCCTAGGATGACCGTCTGTGAGGTTGATGGCGAGTGGTTTGCTTTCAATGGCAACCGCCGTCTATGGGTCTTCAAGAAGCTGGCCTTAGAAGGGATTCTTCAGGAGGTCCAGGTTTATGTCACAGACAGGTCAATACCAAGGAGACGCTTCACTACCGACACTGAAGGAAGAAGGATTGAAGTAAGGCACCGAAGCGATTTGGACTTCCCGCCACCTGGGCCTCGGATATGCGCAAGATTCCAAAACGAGGCCACCCAACAGTCTTTCATGGATTCGGCGACTGCAGGGGCCATCAGTTCGGTGGCCCTTTCGTACGAAGGGTCTGGATATTTTCTTTGCAAAACGGGTGGAGGTTGGAAATATCGTGGAATGTCGACAGAAGTCGGCACTGCGGTTTCAGAGAAGAAGGACTCTACTGCACCTACATGCGTGGCTTTGGGAGATGACGATCGCTTTTTTGTGAAGTTAGACGATGGGTCCATGACTTGGAAAGCTTGCCAAGCGTTCTCCAAAGCTGTCAAGAAAGCTTCGAAGGAAAGATTGACTGTTGAAGCGGTCGCATTTGCGCCTCATGGAGGCTGGTGGATGCGCACCTCTGATGGAGCATCTCAGTGGGACGATCTGCCTGAAACTTTGCAAGAGAGATTGCAGGAAGAGGACGGAAGCGCTATGTATGTCTCCGTGAGCAAGGCAGGTGACGCGTGGTTTGTAGAATTTCCTGGGTACAGAACTTGGCAGGGTGTGGATGACAGTTGCACAAAGGCAATAGACGAGCACGGTCGGCGCATTTCTCGAATTGTCTTTGGTGACTGTGACTTCGGCGGATGTGATGACATAGTTCTCGAATTTTATTGACGCACGCAGAACTTGATGAGCCGAGATGGTTTTGCCGCACAGAAAAAGACACTGCTAAAACATGATGGGGAGGGGTGTGTGTTGGGGCAGACACTATCTTGGTTTTACGAGAAATATCTTTTATGAGTTTTATTATTTGTATGACTGCTGGTATTTCTGTTCTTTCCTTTTTCTTTTAGGGTTACTCTGGCCGAATTCTTTTTTTGATATACGTAGCATCGAGTAATACTTTTTCTCATGTCTAATGTTTTTTCTTTTTTATAGTCAGTATGTCTTTATTTTCCTTTTACTTCCATTACTTACTTCGATTACCTCTATTACTTTTTTCTGCTGTATACTACTCTATTATTTCTTGTTTCTTTCTACCATTTCTATTCTTCCCTTTTTTGTACTACTACTTACATTTCTCGCATGCCTGCTATTTGTACTTACGACAAGACCGCTTTGTACTATTGTTATTCTGTGGATCATTTTCTTCTACTACTACTACTACTACTACTACTACTACTACTACTACTTCTACTGTCACTGACGACTACTCTGTTTGTTTCTTTATTGCTGCTTGTGCTCTGTGTACTGTTTTTGTCATGCTTGAACCTTATAACTCGTGCTGTCAGATGACGTTACATTTGTTTGTTTGACTATTCTACTGCTAAATGCTTTGCTATCGCTATAACGTTTACCTTTCAGCCTTGCAGAGATCAGGGTTGGGTGACGGTGACCGGAAGGTGTGCCCCCCTTGTACTGACCACCTTGAATGAATGAACAATATGTGCCACAGTTGCTGCTGTTGAAGGAGAACTTGAGTCTGCCTCCTGCTTATTCTTACTTTTGCGCTGCTTCTCTGCTCCTTCGAAACTTTATTCAGAGACTCCAGCAGGTCTTGAACGAGCTGGCGGACGCTCGGGCCCCCAGCAGCCGTTCCACCAGCTTTGTTTCCGAGAGTCTGGCGCAGGTTCAGGGTTCAGGGTTCAGAGTTCAGGGTTCAGGGTTCAGGGTTCAGGGTTCAGGGTTCAGGATTGATTAGGGTACCCAAAGCCCTAACCTGAACCCTAAACCGGAAAAGAGGAGACTCAGCCTCCTGGCTCCCCTCCTCGGTCCCCCTCCTCGCTCCCCCCTCCTCGCTCCCCCGCCTCGCTCCCGTGCCTCCCACCCCTCCTCTCCCAGAGCCTCCATCCCCATGACAGGGGCACTCATGCAAGTACCCTCAACAAGGTCACGATGTGGGCAACCTTGCCTGCGAACCTTTAAAAACCCCCGAAACCCTAATTACTATTAAAAACCCTAACCCTAAGCCTAAACTCTTCGAAACCCTGAACCCTAAACTCCTTTAAACCCTAAGCCCTCAACTCTAAACCCTAAGCCCTTCCTGTACAGGAGGGCTCAAGCTCCCCGCCCGAGGTGCGACTTCCAATCCCCAGCTTCCCGGCTGCCCCAGAAGGCTCTGAAAGCAACAGTTTAGATTCAGGGGTCGGGTTCAGGGCTTAGGGATGTAGGGGTGTGGGGTTTAGGGTTCAGGGCTTAGGGGTGTAGGGTTCAGGGCTGGGCTTAGGGGTGTAGGGTTCCGGGTTTAGGGAGTCGGGTTTAGGGTTCATGGGGAGGCTCTGGGGCTTTTTGAGGGCTTAGTTTTGATGACTAGCCACCTCCCCCGCATTCCCCCCCCCCCCCCCCCCCCCCCCCCCCCCTCCAACCCCTCCCACCCCCCGGCCCAGCCCAGCCCCGCAAAACATACTCGGGACGAGGAGTTTGGAATTTAGGGCTTGTTGGTTGCGGCTGTTGGTGCTATCATCGCTCACACTGCTGGCAAGATGATCGTCAGACTACATTGACGATGCAGCATGATTCTGGCAATATTCATGGTGCACGGCTCAGATAACAACTGTCATGTACATAGCAATAAGAAGTACCAGATGAGAGACGCCCCAAACCCCAAACCCCAAACCCCAAACCCTAAACCCCAAACCCTGAAATCCTAAACCCTAAACCCTAAACCCTAAACCCTAAACCCTAAACCCTAAACCCTAAACCCTAAACCCTAAACCCTAAACCCTAAACCCTAAACCCTAAACCCTCCGGACAGGTTTCGTCAACAAGCCGACCTGCGCCCGCTACGACAAGCAGCAGGCCACGTGGACTGTCGAGAATGCCGGGCACCGAGTTGGGGGGCTGTGGGGGCTCTGACAGGGTGAACTTCTGAGGGTTTCGGGTTTAGGGTTTAGGGTTGGGGCTTGTAGGGTTTAAGGTTTAGGGTTTAGGGCTTGTGCATGAGTAGAGGGCTTATCAGCAAGGCGACTGATGTTATGTCCGCTTTAGACAGACGCTTCAATGCAACTCCAATCTCTGAGGCGGTCACGGCTCCGGCAGATGGAGGCCACTTCTTCTAGGGGTCGGAAGACTTACGAATCGTGTCCCCTTATGGCCCTTACATAACTATCCTACAAGAAGCCCCCCCCGAAGCCCTTTTCTAGCTGTGAGGGTTCCGATATTCGGGGGATCTGTGAGCTGCGAGCTCTAGGGCTGCGCGAGTGCGAAGGGGGGCGTGCATGTCTGGGGCTCTCTATGCCGTCAGGGTCACGTGAAGCCGGAGCAAGAAGGAACAAAAAGCTAAGGCTTAAAACTTAAAACCTCAGGGTTTAGGGTTTAGGGTTTAGGGTTTAGGGTTTAGGGTAACCCCAAGGTCACGTCAACTTCCAAGTGCTCGCCTTTTCTCACCCTCGCAGGCATGGTGAGATGCTCGTCAACATTCACCTCGGTCTCCTATGTTGTCTTCGCGGAGCACGTGCGAACCTCAACTTCTCTGAGAGGTGCTCCGAGAAAGACAGGGTGGCGAGACAGGGAGAGATGGGCTGAAGAGACGGGAGAGTGATATCTCTTGCTATATCTATCTGTCTGTCTATCTATCCATCTGTCGATCTCTATCTATGTATACATATGCATGCTGAACTGGTATAGTATTCATATAACAAGTAGTTACATCAAGTTACATCTGGAGGTAAGAGTCTCCATGACATGCTAAGATCGCCGTTGCCACAGCGACGACGGAGACGGTGACGATTACTACCCCTACATCGTTGGCACCTCAGTGTTGCTTCCTGCGTTGCTCAGAGACAGGATGCTCGCTGGGTGCACTCGACCGCTTGCATGAAAGGGGTGGGCACCCCTGAAACCCTAAACCCCAAGTTGCTGGGACTAGACCCTACACGGTTTTTCCAAGTAGGTTAGAGCTTTTGGTTGCCAAGAGAGATACACGAATTGTGGAAACGCCCAAGTTTTCGGATGCCAAACCAGTGTTGCCGCCGGTTTTGTGGGCCACAGTGCGAACAACATGTCTTCAAACATGTTATTCGACTCGTATGTCACACGGTGCCTATCAGAACAGCCCCATCACGTGTCTGTTTTGGCGTGCTACAAAGACGAGCATGCTATAGTTTCATTGAGCCACAGAGACCCACAAATGTCCAGAATTCAGATGAGGGTCAGCCGTTGTTACTCATCCCGAAAAAGGGGTACTCTTTGGAGGCTGTTGGGCCCCCTCTACAGATTAGAGTCTTTCGGGGCCATCAGGACGACCACATCGGTGTCCGGCGTGATCGATGAGACTTCCTTGACGCCCCCTGGCTTTGGGTTTAGGGTTGAGGGATGTGGGGCTATATTAAACCCCATGTAGAGGTACCATTGGAAGAATGGTTCCTGAAAGGGAGGACCAGCAAAACTCCCAGTTACGACTTATGGCTTCATGTGCAGGCCTAGGTGTGCTCATGGACGTGAGTGTTGTGAAGATTCCATACTTGAAGTATCATGGGCAGTTTAGGAGCAAAACGGCAAGTAAGGCAACCGGTGTTCTATCCTTATTTCAGGTGCTGAGAGCCCTACCTGTATAGCTACTCGTGAACCTTCAAGCAGGCCCATCTACTTGGACGTTCATGGTACTTATTTTCCAGTTCTAACTGTACTTATAACTATACATACAACCACATTAGGGCACTTAAGGGGGCTGATAAGTACAGTCATAAGAACAGTTATAATTGGTGAATAAGCACCCATGAACCTCCAAGCAGTCGTCAGCACACTACCACCTAAACCCTAAACCCTAAACCTTAAACCCTAAACCCTAAACCCTAAACCCCAAACCCCAAACCCTACCTTGCACCTGCACTCCATCAGGCTCACCCCATCCAACGCGGCCCTGCGTGTCGTCGCTTGGAGAGCTCTTGCATGTCCCCTGAGCCTTAAGCCTTAAGCCCTAAGCCCAAACCCTAAACCCTAAACCCTAAACCCTAAATCCTCAACCCGAAACCCTAAATCCTCAACCCTAAATCCTCAACCCTAAACCCTAAACTCCACAAATCTAGGACCTAGCTCCCTCTGCGAGATGGTTTGCATTCCGGTCAATTTTTGTGATACGACGCCCCGGCTCTTCCTTTCGTTTGAGAGGGCGCTGCTCACAACCTTCGAACCCTAAACCCCCTACATATGGGAGGCTGTCAAAATTATGATCCCTTTTGGGGTAACCTAAGTATTAGGTGCCATATTATAATGGGGGTCCAAAAAGGGACCATAATTTTGACAACCACCCATATGGGGGCCTGAGTAGTTAGAATAGGTTTTTGGGGGTCATTATAGTATAGTTACAAGGGGACCACAAGGGAATCTTGTTAGTAATTATTCCGACCCCTATAGAGCTATATTACATATGGGAGGTGTCCGACATTCGGGAGACCTTATTGGGGTCCCAATTATAAGGGAATCCTACTATTTGGGGGGTCGATATAAGGGGTCCCTTATTTTCGGAACCCTAAACCCGAAACCCTGCAAGTCCTGTAAGGCCTAAACACGGGTTTTCAAGGAGTGGTTCGCAGATTTGCATCTGTAAGCCGGTGAGAAAACTATATTCGCGTTTAGGGTTTAAGGGCTAGGGTTTAGGGCGAGGGTTTAGGGTTTGAGGCGTTTGTGGTGCTTCATGCCCAGCACAGGTTGTGAGCTTCTTGATGAGCTTCGTCATGTTCCTGGCCATCTGATGGATCTGACGCGATCGTTTTTGCAGGCATGTCCCAGGTACAGCCACGATCGAGGAGTGATGCTTTGGCCTTTTTCTACGCTGAGGTGCTTAAAAGTACGCGGGCTGACGAGGGCTGACGAGCTGCGCAAGGGTTTAGGGTTTAGGGTTTAGGAGCCTTTCTTCCATGTATGTGTTCGTGCATATGCCGTAGTGCGCTGATTGCTCGACGCCCTTTTTCAGTGATCCAGCCTTGCATTTTGCCATCAGAAATTTTCGGCAAGTGGACGACTGCAACAGATTGAACTAAAGCCCTGAAGTCGAGAAGGCATATACACCCTTAAACCAACAATCACAACCCTAAACCTCGAAACATCCCTATAAACCCTAAACCCTGATTCCAAAACCCTGAACACTTGCAGTCGTTCAATGTGAACCTTCGCCGGGAGCCGTCGAATGCCGGGCTCTTTGGTCCCAACATCTTTCAGGAGCTAACGCCGAAGTTGGCCCGCACGAAGGTGCGCCTCGCCAACTACGCTGCTGCATCGCGCGCTTGGGCGTGCGTTGCAGCATCTGCACAACACTCTAGAGCAGCCTCCGTCGCTGCATGAGCAAAGTGCCCAAGAGTACATGCTCATGGCAACGATGCGCTGAACAGTGGCCGTTTGAACTTATACATTTTGCCACGACAAAAAATCGCTGGAACTTTTGATCCCCGGGAGAGCATGCAATCGTAGGTCGTAGGCCCGTAGAGTCGCGCAGATCTCAAGATTCGCAGGATTTCTCTGACATTCCTTGCCTCCCCGAAGAAGAGCATCTCAATCCGAATCTCTGCAGAATTTGCTTCCTTTGTCGGGCCAGTAGGTTGATAGGCCAATGGCAAGTCATCAAGCCACTAAAGGAGGGACCCTAATAAGGGACCTTAGGGGTTATTTAGGGGCTACTTAGGTTACATAGGGACCAGAATATATATATATATATCTTATATTATATTATTTAAATTTTATCATGCTATCTCATATTATATTATATTATATTATATTATATTATATTATATTATATTATATTATATTATATTATATTATATTATATTATATTATATTATATTATATTATATATATATAGGGTATATATAGGGGGTATGTAGGGGTTATATAGGGGAACAAGATGAAGGGTCCCTTCTGGGGGTCGAGAGCCTTTTTCAACCCTAAAACCCTAAAGATTACAAGCATCAATGCAGCGTGCCGATGTTGGCTCCAAAGGCTAATCCGGCAGGCTCAAAACGTCGTCATCATGGCCTGTCGAGGTTTAAGGCGCCATTGCGTTTACGCATTGTTTAGAGTTTGAGACTCTTGAGGGAAACCCTAAACCCTAAACCCTAAACCCTAAACCCTAAACCCTAAACCCTAAACCCTAAACCCTAAACCCTAAACCCTAAACCCTAAACCCTAAACCCTAAACCCATTCAGAGTTAGATCTTTTGCTGGCTTTGTTTCGGGCATCCTTCTGTGACACGTTTGCCACATCCTGCCGCAGTCATGGCGCCTGCAGTCTCCAATTGAAGGTGCAGGTTGGAGATGCGAGGAGTTTGGAGAAAGGAATTTGTTTTTGGGGGTGGATATGATCGTAGTATGAAACAATATTACCATGATTCATGTATGTATAAAGTGTTTAAAAATAAATGGAGTCCCCCTGCTCAAGGAGTTTAGTTTTAGGGCTTCGGGGGTTTAATTTTTCGGGTACCTGCAAGTTTGCCCTCCCACGTACTGGGAGCAGCTGTCCGGGTGGCTAGGCATGCCCCTGAGCCGACAACCCTCTGAAGCCTGTGCACCCTGATTTTATGCTGGAGACCCTGAGCCATAAGTTTAGGATTTAGGGTTTAGGGTTTAGGGTTTAGGGTTTAGGGTTTAGGGTAACTACCTCAAACCCCCAAACGCTATATAGACCCTGAACACTCTAGACTGCATGACTGCGTACAGCCTGAGCCTCAGACCCTCATGGACCTCACAACCCTTGCAGGCCGCCCGCAAGGCCTTCCTACGCAAATTCTACACAGGGCTGTCCTACCAGCCCAGGTGCGAGGCCATACGGGGGGAGGTCTCCAAACCATGATCTTGATGTTTGAAGGTTCAGGGCCTTGGGGGGGCTTGGATTGGGAATCCTACACAAAGGCCATGGTGGCGTAGAGAGCTGACCGGTGTGGAGTGTACGCGATAGAAAACCAAACAGGGCCATGATTTAGATCAGTTCCCTGCCGTCCTCGCCCCCCTCCGCTCCCCTCCGCCCCCAAATATGGCCGACTGAGGTCCTCATTGGGAGAGTGTTTCGAGACCAAAAGCGTTTAGAGGGAGAGTTTGTGGGGGGATCTTACAATCGTGATGGACCAAGCCCGATTGCCGGTGCAACTGTTGACAGAACCTTGATCGGATGTTCCCATGGGTGGCTCATGCCAGGGCTGCACCCACCTAAACCCTAAACCCTAAACCCTAAACCCTAAACCCTAAACCCTAAACCCTAAACCCTAAACCCTAAACCCTAAACCCTAAACCGAGTCTATGGACACTGTCCTCCGCTCACTTGGGGCTGGCGCGGGTCTTCCAGCAAGTCATCAGACTTCGAAGGTTTTGTTTCACGATTCCGGTGCTTCCCTTTTGTGGATAATAACGATACAGTTCCGCCGGCGCCTCCTGCCGGGACGATGCCTAGGGAGGCCATGACATGTTTTCAGTCAGCTAAAGCGAGCTTCCCCGCACAGCTTCCGTCTCTAGCCGACGCGCGGGAGCAGCTGAAGCGGGTGTTAAGGTTGTGCCTGCTCCTACCCCCGATGACCGGACCAGCGACACGACCTGAGTTCATGAGTCGGGTGCGCCAATGATTTGGGATTTGAAGTCGCCAGCCCTTGTTTATTTTGTTTGTGCGGCTGGTAAGATTTGGGGGTCTAGGCTCGTTTTTGAACCTCATGAGACCAGAAAAGGGTGGTTTTGCTGTTCCTTGGACCACGTTCAGGTGATTTCGGGTGCAACCCTTGTGGCGGTACATCAGATTGCGGGGAAGGGCTGCATAGGGCCCTCTGCCTTCCGACGCGTATGTGCCTGGTTGTGAACCCTTACCCTTGAACCCCAAACCTTAGACCCGAGAGCCTACGGGTGCAAAGCTCGAGAGGCTCGCAGCCTCAGCCTATTGAAGTTGCTCTCGCGATCTGGTGCGCAGAAGGACAGGCGCTGGCAGAAGGCTTCTTACCGTTCGCCCCAAAAAAGAGGGCTATCAGATGCTATCAGGCAAGCGTTTGATTGGACATTCCTGATTATGCTTAGACTGCCCCGAGCTCTCATGTAAACCCCCCATGAGGTGGCCCTAACTCCCTGGCCAAACTTTCCAGCAGTCCGTTGCGGGGTGAAGACACACGAATCCTTCCCCTTCAGTTTTCTTTTCCGTGCGGCAACCCTGAGTACACGAAACAAGCAAACATGGGTTGTTCCAAACTACGGCCCTTGTATAGGTGACTGTTACAGGATTCCTTGCCAACGGGAGCCTAATTTTTGAACTTTAAGCCCAACATGCCCCTCGTGAGGAGAAGGCGCCTTCTCCGACGAGCGCCCGACGCACTTTGAATGAGGCGACTTGCCGGAAGGGTCTGGTTTAGGGTGTGGCGGGTCCCTAAACTTTCTGAAGCCCAAAGGCTTGGCAGCCTAGTAGAGCGCATGAACGTGGCCGCGCCTCACGCGCCTCACGCGCCTGTGTGTGGGCCGAGAGGAGACCCTTGCGAAGATCACAAGGCGGAACCAGAAAGCCTGACCGAGATCCCTGTCTCAGCCTGAAAACTCTGGCACCCCCTGCCCCCCCCCCCCCACCCCCGCGCAGGAAAAGGTGACGCTTGTTGTAGGGGGTGGATTCAGTCGTGGGATTCAGGGTTCAGGGTTAAAGCACGGTTGAGCTTTTCATTCAACCCCAGAAACACAGAAATCGGGGGGGGGGTCTGGGTTGGATCCCCCGTGGCGAGGCCAGCGCGACATATCTGGGTGGCAAGATGGACGACCTCACGTGTGCAGGGGCGCTTGGAATGGCTTGAAATGACAGTCCCGAAAATGATGTGCGCTTGCACCTTGCCGAGCTTGGTGTATCGAATGGCTCTATGTTAAAGGCTAGGAAAGCATTCCTGGGCTAGGGCTTCGAGAAGACCTCAACCGCTAAGCCGCAAACTGCAGCTTCCCTTCAACACGAGGTTTGCGCGTGGGTCATCTACGACCGCTAGTGAGCGTCGGAGCTTGTGATGCTGCGCCAAGCCTGGCATTGAGTTTCCTCGTTTCTCTCCTGGACAGTCCTGCAATTTGCAGCCCTGGTCCCTTGAATGCTTCAAAAATCCGCATGAAGCAGGCGTGAACCATGGAAAATCGTTGCAGAAAAGAGAACAGCTTCATCAACATGAAATGATTGCGAGTCGAACTTGGAAATAAGGGTGGGCAGAAGAAACCTGATTTTTGTTCTCCCAATGTTTAGCCAGCCTTTTCAACCTCTCATATGTTCGCAGTGAGCAGAGAGCATTTTAATCAGAATCACCCAGATGCCCGTGTCGGGACAGTACGTTGGTAAGCCAATGGCAAGTCATGTTGAGGAGGTGAGGAGATCTCCTACGCCCCAGATCCTAAGGGCCATGGCACTGAAACCCTAAACCAAGCATAAATTAAGCCTGAAGCCCTAAACCGTAAGCCCTAAACCCTAAACCCTAAACCTTCCTAAACCCTAAACCCTAAACCCTAAACCCTAAACCCTAAACCCTAAACCCTAAACCCTACACGTGTAGAAGCGTGTCGACGCCGACTCCGGAGGCTACTGTAGCGCGCAGGCTCCAAGCGTCGTCTTGAGAGTCGAGGCCTCACTGGCCTCCCACTGTGTCGATGGTCTATCAGGGTTTATATATACAGAAAATACAAATATTATATATATATATATATATGTGTATATATATATAAATAAATTCAAAATCTATGCATATATATATATATATATTTGTGTATATATATATATAAGATGTATATATTGTTGTCATTGTCATCTATGTTAATTTTTGCCGCATCTGCAGCGGCCCGGCGCGTTGCCATGGCGCCCGTCGCGGCCAAGCCTTCTAAGACCTCGGCCATGAAGGTGATTGGAGCTGCGAGGAGTTCGGAGTAAGGGATCCCATTGCTCTAGGGTTGAGAGAGTCTAGGGTTTAGGGTTTAGGGTTTGGGGTCTAGGCTTTAGGGTTTAGGGTTTAGGGTTTAGGGTTGCGACCCAAGCACCGTAGTTTCACTGTAGGGAGCTGAGGCTGAGCCCCCGAAACCCTGAACTTTAACAGAGACACTAGGCTGCAAGTCCAAGGGAGCTAGATGGGTGGCTGTAAAAAATACGATCCTTTTTGGGGCACCCTAAATACTAGGTGCCGTATTTTGACAACCACCCGCCAAAATATGGGCCCTTAATATGTAACTGCCTCCTCTAAAGGGTTCTGAAGTATGGGCCCTTGGGTTGTGCATGGTAGGAGCCCCATTCGTCCCGCCCATGAAGTGACCATGTAACTCCAACCCGACCTCAGGCCCCAAACACTCAAGACCCTGAACACTATAGTCCCCGCGACTATAGACCCTGAGCCGTAGACTCTACAGACCCTAAACCCTTGCAGGCCGACAAGTCCTTCCTTCGAAGCTTTTACACGCGCCTGTCAGACGATCCAAAGTGTGAGGCCATGCAGTGGGCAGTTCTCCATACCATTGGTTATGGATTAGGGTCTAGGGAGTCTAGGGTCTGTGGTGTTATACTGGGAGCCCCATAAGGGACAATGGTGTAGAGAGCTGACCGTACTTGCCGGCAAATTAATGGTACAATTAGTACCAGTACATTCACAAAACGAAGGACTGTGGGCGTGGGCCTTCTGCGTTGCGTTGTTGTCTTTCTCCACTGTTTCTTGTACTCAAAACGGGGGACCGTTTAGCACAATTAGTACAACTGGCACAACCACTTCGTGCAAGTAGTACTAGTACAACGAGTACTCTGGGTACGCTTGGTACAATGAGTACATTGAGTACAAGGGGTACATTGAGTCCAATCAGCGCAATGCAATTCTTGCAGGTGCAATTCTTGCAGGTCTCACAATTGTTACAACTCCTAAACCCTAAACCCTAAACCCTAAACCCTGAACCCTAAACCCTAAACCCTAAACCCACAACATGAGCTGCTTCATGTCTTTTAAATGCTCACACTTCTCACAGCTACGACAACAGCCCGCACAATGAACGCAATTCTTGTTCTAGATGATCAACAGGCATGGGGCCCGAAGGCTCCGGGGTTTAGGGTTTAGGGTTTAGGGTTTAGGGTTTAGCGTTGTGCCTGCTCAGCCAGTACTCTACACGTTCGTCGGTTCTCATCCCGGATTGGAGGGTGTAGCCCACCTCCACCACCATCCCCGGCCCTCCTGGCAAAAAGAATAGGATTTGTGTACCAACGAGGTTCTGAACACGCAGAAAGGAAAGTGGAGCGACACTCCCTGAATTTCCATCAGTCGCGTGCGCCAATGATTTGTCTTTTTTTAAATGGCTTGCCCTTATTCTTTTGTTTCTGCGGCTAGTATGGTTTAGGGACTTATAGGCACTTATTTTCTGAACCCCATGAGACCAGAAAAGGGTGCTCTTGCTGTTTCTAAACCCCAAACCCTAAGCCCTAAACCTTGGAGAAACGGCCCCAAGCCCGGCTGGATGCACATTCTGGTGCTTTCGGTTGCGACGGATGTGGCGGTGCATCAGGTTGAGGGCAAGGGCCCGCTGCAGTCCGACCCCCTAAACCCTAAACCCTAAACCCTAAACGCTAGACCCTAGACCCTAAACCCTAAACCCGGAAAGCCTCTGCGGACGCTAAGTTGGAGAGGCTGACGCAGCATCAGCATGCTCAAGTTCCTGTGGGCAAAAGGACCGGCATTCGCAGAAGGTTTTAATTGTTTTCCTTCGACCCAAGGGTTTAGGGTTTAGGGTTCAGGGTTTCGGGTTTTTGTGATGAGACATTCCAGACACGGATGATGGTTGCACTGCCCTGCTCTCTAACTTGAGCCTGAGTCCCCTGAAGGAACCCTGAACTCCCTTAGCCATAAACAAGCTTGCCAGCACACCATTGCGGGATGCAGACGCGCGTAATCCCGCTCTGCAGGTGGCACCAGCACGGCCAGCATGCGCAAGGAACTTGAGGATGTTGATGCTGTGAGCCTCTCGAGCTTTGCATCCACAGAGGCTCTCGGGTCTAGGGCTTGGGGTTCAAGGGTTATAAGGGGTCGGGGTCCGGATTCACAATCAGACTCCTAGGTCGGATTGCAGAGCTCATTCCGCTTTCTTAGGGTTTAGGGTTTAGGGTCTACCCACAAAACAGTCTATGAGCCCAAGATTGTAAACTCTACATCAACCCTAGAACCCCTAAACTCCCACAGTAGGACCCCTAAAGTCTACACAGGCTCTAACCAGCCCCTGGGATCACTACAGTAAAGCCCCTAGACCCCCCACCCTACAAGCCCTCAATGCAAGGAACCCCAAACCCTGAAAGCCTAAACTCGGAACGTAAGACCCTAAACCTTCTAAACCTTAATCCAACCCTAACTGGCACAGGCAGAGCGTTGGCGCTCCCTGAGTCGCGAGCACAGGCCGGGGCATCCCAAAGCCACGCGCGTCAAGGTAGGTAACTCTTGAGTTCAAGGGAAGAGCCTCTCAGCCCTAAACCCCGAGACCCGAGACTCTAGAAGCCCTAAAAGCCCTAGTCCGGCCCGCAAGCTGCGACTGGTAGGAGGGGACTTGCAGTGCTGGTTCTTTTATTTCCATACGCCAATGTAAGGGTTTGTGAGGGGTTCCCCTTCTACGCCCCTACGCCTGCCGTGGCGGCAGCCCTAAACCCTAAACCCTAAACCCCAAACCCCAAACCCCAAACCCTAAACCCTAAACCCTAAACCCTAAGCCCTAGGGCGGTTTAGAGAGTTTAGGGGTTTTGCGGTCTTTGGGTTTAGGGTCCAAGCCCTTTTGCTTGCGCCGAAAAGCGCAGCGGCCGAGCGACTCCAAAGGAGACTCCTCGACTCGGCTGTTGTTGCCTTGTGTTCGTAGGGTTTAGGGTTTAGGTTTAAGGGTTAAACCCTAAACCCTAAACCCTAAACCCTAAACCCTAAAAACCCTAAGCCCTAGAAGCCCTAGAAGCCCTAGAAGCCCTAGAAGCCCTAGAAGCCCTAGAAGCCCTAATCCGGCCCGCACGGCCTGGAAGGCCGAGTGCGACTGGTGGGAGGGCTAAACCCTATAGAACCCTAGACCCTAAACCCGAAACCCTAAACCCTAAGCCCTAAACCCTAAACCCTAAACCCCAAACCCTAAACCCTAAACCCTAAACCCTAGGGCGGTTTTGGGAGTTTAGGGGCGTGACGGAGCCCTTTTGCTTGCGCCGCAAAGCGCACCGGCCGAGCGACTCCAAGGAGACTTCTCGACTCGGCTGTTGTTGCCTTGTGTTCCTAGGGTTTAGGGTTTAAGGGTTAAGGGTTTAGTGTGTTGCTGACATTAGGTTTGTCTTTATTTTGTTTTTTTTTTGCAGGGTTTTGGGGGTTTGCGGCGATTGAAGGTTATTTTTGGGTTTTGAGGGTTTGAGGGATTTAGAGGGCTCACGGTTTTGGGATTGTTGCACTCTAGGTTTTTTTGTTTGTTTTTTGGGGGGAGGGTTTGGGTTTGCAGGCTTGAGGGTTTTGCTTCAGGACTTTAGGACCTTTGGGGATTGAGGCCTGTGGGCCAATGCTGGCGGCCATGGCCACCGGCCACCGCTGCTAGTTGCTCCCGAAATGGGACCCCGCTTTGCTAACAGCCCTTTATAGGGATTGTAGCACCCCTTAGAATCCGTTTTTAAGGACTGCCAGTATAAGGGGGAACATCCCAAGACCTCCCAAAAATCCCAGTCATGACGGAGTTGTGGCCCCTGGGGCAGGCTCGTCGACGTTTCTGTTCGACAGATGGGTTGGCCGGGCTCCCTCCGTTGGCTGCAGGAGACAACCGGGGTTGACCCTAAACCCTAAACCCTAAACCCTAAACCCCTAAACCCTAAACCCTAAACCCTAAACCCCTAAGCCTAAAACCCTAAAACCCTAAACCCTAAGTCTAAACCCCAAATCCCGAATCAACATCATTCACACGTCTGCCAGCCTGGCATGTCCATCTTCGCAGTTTGTGGTTTGTTTCTTGACTTTTCGCACATGTCTTAAGCTCTTACTTGTATACAGCCGCCGTGACCTTCCAGGCAGAGCCTTGAACAAGTGCAACTTCGGAATGCAAGAGACTGCGCAGCACCGGCGTATGATTTGGCTCAAAGTGCGTTGGAGCTGACTCGCTGAGCTTTGCGCTGACAGCCTTAGCTTCACGCATTTAGCTTCTTATGCAAGGGGTCTAAAATGGGATAGCGGTGCGCCGGAAGGCTTTGCGGATGTATGGGCTTCTTCTTGGGGATGCTTGGAAACATTTTCATTCTTGGGTACTAAAATTCCTAAGAAACAGTTGAACATTGTTTGCTAGGGTTCCAAGTTCAGTATAGTCCTATCCTAGAGACAAATCCGACCATGTCGTCTTTGCCGTTCAGGCAGCAGGCCTGGGAAGCCACCCTTCGACAAAAGGGTGGGTTTCGTGGCTTCAGGGGTTTCAGATTTCGAGGTCTAATCCAGGTGTCTACCCTAAGCCCTAAACCCTAAACCCTAAACCCAAAACCTGATGGCAGGTTTTCTGCTGGGAGCCTTGCGGCTGCCTCCCTTGGAGGCCTTGGAGGCCTTGGGGGCCTTTCTGGGCTTTGAAGGTGCAGGGGCTTGGCTAAACCCTAAACCCTAAACCCTAAACCCTAAACCCTAAACCCTAAACCCTAAACCCTAAACCCTAAACCCTAAACCCTAAACCCTAAACCCTAAACCCTAAACCTTAAACCCTAAACCCTAAACCCTAAACCCTAGAGTAGGGTTTAGGCTTCACAGGGTTCAGGGTGGAGCTGTTGGTTATTGATGAACATGCTGGGCTGGGGAGCCAGAGAAGCCTAAGATGCCGCGGGTGTGCTGTTTGTGTTGTGCTCGTTTAGGGTTTAGGATTTAGGATATAGGGTTTAGGGTTTAGGGTTTAGGGCTCGGCCTGCGCGTCGGCCAGGACTGCCAAGACGGTGTCCCCTGAGGACCCGGCCAGACTGCTGGGCGTGCAACACTCGTGTCTGTCTGTCTGTCTGTCTGTCTGTCTGTCTGTCTGTCTGTCTGTCTGTCTGTCTGTCTGTCTGTCTGTCTGTCTGTGTGTCTCTGTGTCTCTGTGTCTCTGTGTGTCTCTCTATGTGTCTCTCAATGTGTCTCTCTATGTGTCTCTGTGCGTCTCTGTCTGTCTCTGTGTGTCTCCGTGTGTCTGTCTGTCTGTCCGTGTCTGTCTGTCTGTGTCTGTCTGTCTGTGTCTGTCTGTCTGTGTCTGTCTGTCTGTGTCTGTCTGTCTGTGTCTGTCTGTCTGTGTCTGTCTGTCTGTGTCTGTCTGTCTGTCTGTCTGTCTGTCTGTCTGTCTCTCTCTCTGTTGTGTTTGTGTTTGTGTGTTTGTTTGTTTCCCTTTCAAGGTGGATTCGCGATTGTGTGATGGAAGACCCCTCATAAAGGCTAAACCACCATCACAAGAATGAAAAGACAATCAACGCACAATTAAGGGGAGTTCCTATTCTTAATGACACAGAAAGTTGGACAATAGAATCCAAGCAGGACCCTAAACCCCAAACCCTAAACCCTAGACCCCGCTGGAACCCTGCACCCGAAACCGCAGAAACACCCTGGGCCAGGCCAAGAACATCTCCTTCGTGGAGGAGGCTGAGGCGTGGATGGACTTAGGCTTTAGAAGAGGGGTTTAGGGTGCAGAGGTCTCTGTTCAACTGGGGAAAATTCCCCTGAACCCTAAACCCTACACCCCAAAACTCTGAACCCTTTTAGCTCTCCCAGGTACGCCAGCCATTGGAGACCAGCGCGGAGACGACGCCCGTCATCTCGCAGCAGGTGACGGGGGCGGAGGGGGGGGGGAACGGGTTTAGGGTTTCGGGTTTAATTAGGGTTGAGGGTTTAGGGTTTAGGGTTTAGGGTTTCGGGTTTAGGGTTCCAGTCCTTTTGGAGCCGTACCCGCGACTAAACCGCAAGCCTGAGATCCCTTCGATGCTGGAGGATTGTTGTGTTTCAGGCCGAAGCCGCAGAGTTAGGCAGTGAGGCCCCGGGTGTCTGAGAAAAGAGAGGAGGTTAGGGGATGTTTGAGGGTTTAGAGTATTTATAGGGTTTTTTAGTGTTTTTTTGTCAGGGCTTATGCTGCTTAAGTCTGTTAAGAGGCTTATGTTGTTGGATTCAGGGCTTTGGCGTTTAAGGACGTGGGTTGTGGGAGGTGTGGGGGATTTTGATTCTTTTTGTTTGGGGGGCGGGGGGGTGGGGTTGGTCTTTGTTTTAAGAAGTGCCAGGGTAGCTTTGGGCTTTGAGGCGATTCGGCGCGCTGCGGGTCGAGGGTCGAGGTTTTGAGGGCTGAAGGGCTCAGGGTGGAGCAAGATCTCCTTTCAGGTTTACGGTTGCGCGCTTGCGCACCCCGGCGACTGTTGGCAGTTCAGGGGATAACACATCCCTAAACCCTAAACCCTAAGCCCCCAACCCTTTCATATGCGCCACCCGGGGGTTCCCACCCATCCCTGCGACTGTTCTGTTGATTTCAAGCAGCGCCTGCTGGAGACCGAAGGCGACGACGCAGAGGGGTAGAGAGTTTAGGGGGTTTGGGGTTTAGAGTTTAGGGTTTAGGGTTTGCAGGAATCGGAAGCATCCTGAGACTAGCAATCTCGCGATCAGGTCCCTGGGGTTGAGGGATGTAACTCGGGATCAGAAACGGTACACTAGAATCACTAAAAGCCCTCTACACACTGAAGCCCCAAACCGATAAGCTCGATGAACCCTTACAAACCCCATGAACCTTCAAACCATCGAAGGCATCTAAGCCCTCTAGACGCTAAAGACTAAAGCCTAAACCCTGCCCCCAAAACCCCAAACCCTAAACCCTAAAACGCCCTAAAACCCTATAGCCCTATAAACCCTACAACCCTAAACCCCTTTAAAGCATAATCTCGAGCAACTGCAGCACAAGCGCGCGAGGACACAAACACCGGGAGCTTGGATACATCCCCCACGGACGGGAAGTGCAGGGTTTGGGGTGTCGCCTTTCGGGCCTTTAGGATTTAATTATTCTAAAGTAGGGGTTACCCTAATTTTCTTCTAAGTTGTACAAACCATCGGGGAACTTCATCAATGGGTCCTTTGGGGTATGGGGGAGGCGGGGGAGGGGGCATGGTCCAGGCAGGTCCAGGAGGTTCTGGTGCGCTCAGGGTTCATAGAGTTCGGGGTCAGAGTTTTGGTGCCAAGCAGCGTCCAGGGGTTTTTTGCCCAAGAGAAGGAACCCGAAACCCCAGATCCTAAACCCCTGAGTTTGGTCGCAGGGTTTCATGTGCAGAGCCGGTGTAGGGGACGTGTCACTTGAAGGGTCGAAGCGCAAGCAGGAGACGGAGCCTGAGGAGGCGGAACGGCTTGGAGGCAGCCGGCTCCTTAAGGGCTTAGGGTTGGGATGTTCCCCCTTTTTCCCAAAAGTAGTCCTTAAATAGGGGTTATAGTACCCTCAATGGAGATTATAGCACCCTTATATGGGATTATAGTCCCCCCCCCCTTTTCGATTCCCTACTAAGGACTGCTAGTAGAAGGGGAATTATCCCAACTGTTAGGGTTTATCGCGAAAGCAAGTGCCTCTGAGGGGCTGGCCGTCCGTCTCTTCCCAACCGTAAGGTTGAACAACAAGGGTGTGGGGAGGGTCCAGCTGGGGGTTTAGGGTTTAGGGTTGAGGGTTTAGGGTTTAGGGTTTAGGGTCTAAGGTTTATAGGGCTTAGGGCCCAGATTGGGGGGGGGGGGGGGCGTCCCCCACCTGGCAGTGTCCGAGTCCCTGTGTTGGCCTGCATGGACTCTCGGGGCGCTTCGGGGCGCAGACTTATTCACCAAATATGGCTGTACTTATAACCCACTTATAGGCCCCTTAAGTGCTCTAATATGGTCATAAGTTTAAGGACAGTTCTAATAGGTTAACAAATCTGCCTTACAAGACCTTTCCAAGAGCAGCGTCGAAGCCACGATACTACGTCTCCAAGCGCAGCGTCGCAACCATGTGCGGGTGGGCGCAGCTGAGTGCTGATGCATCTCCAGCAGCAGCGTCGAAACCGTGTACGGGTCAGTTTAATGCCCAGAAGATTCTCTGAATATACTCTGCGTTTGGGCACTCCAGGGCTTGTCTGCAAAGACTCCAAAGTTGGGCTGAATATATTTAGGAAATGAAATTATAAATAATTATAATAATGATAATAATGATGATAATGAAAATAATAATGAATACTCCAGAGATTCATACCCTGGGTTGCGCTCCGATGGCTTCCCTGGGCAAACTCTTCGGGCTGGGCAACCTACAAAATTTCTGGGGATACTCTGGGGTTGGGCACTCCCAGGGATTCGCTGATTCTCTTCTGATGCTCTGCACTCTGGGGTTGGGCACGGCAGGGTTTTGTGGGATGCTAGAAAGCCGACTCCTCGAGGATACTCTGGGCTGGGCGCTCCAAAAACTCTCTGGGGACAAGATCTGAATAAAGCACTCAAGGCTGAGCACTCCAGGCTGAGCACTCCAGAATTCTCACTCCACGGATGTTCTGGGAATCGACTGGCTCTAGGGGCTCTCGGTAAAATACTCTGGCCATGGGTTCTCTGGCGATGCTCTGGGGTGGGATGCGGGTGATGGGCGAGGAGTAGACCGGCCGTGCGCCGGGCAGTCAACTGCAACTGCGAGTCACTTGCCCGTTTGGTCGATGCTGTTCTCCTGTCACAAGCCTAAACCCTAAACCCGAGAAAGCTTGAGGCCCATAAAGCCATGCAAAGTCTACACCCCAAACCCAAAACCCCATAAAGCCTGCAAAACCCCCCAAAAACCTGCGTCCAAACCCCAAGCCCTACAACCCCTCAAACCCCCGAACCCTAAACCCTAAACTCGAAAAAACCCTCAACCCCCGAACCCTAAACCCTAAACCCCGAACCCTGAAAAAGCCCTGAGGCCCTACCCTGGTGGCAGGCGACCATGCGCGGACCGAGACGGAGCAGCCGCGGCGTGGCGATGCCGATGTTGAGGTGCTTCAAGAACCCATCTGAGCCCTAGACCATGAACCCTAAACCCTAAACCCTAAACCCTAAACCCTAAACCCTAAACCCTAAACCCTAAACCCTAAACCCTGAACCCTGAACCCTGAACCCTAGAAGCCCTGAGCCATCAGATGGGAAATGTTCAGATGCAGGTCTTAAGGGCGTTTTAGGCTGACCATGACCCCTGCCTTGGGACGACATGAACACCAAAAGGGCATAGGGTTTAGGGTTTAGGGTTTAAGGTTTAGGGTTTAGGGTTTAGGGTTTAGGGTTTAGGGTTTAGGGATGTTTAGGGTTTATGGCTCATATACACCTTAGTAGGACAGGAAGTATAGTAGTGTAGGGTGTATGACCCCAATCTTCGGGTTCATGTGGTCCAAGGTGAGCGCAAACAAAAAAACAGCCATGTCTTTTCTGGACGGCAGCTACGTGAGGTTCGAGGTTGGTCCTCCCCGCTGCCTAAACCCTGCTCTAGTCTGCAGTCGGGGAGGTATGGGGTGAGGGTTTAGGTTGAGGGCTTATACTTTCCAACGCCCCCCAACAACGAGAAAGAAAAGAGGAAACAGAGAGAGAGAGAGAGAGAGAGAGAACAAAAAGAGAGACAAAACAGCACTCGTGCTTCAAGAAGCCTTCTGAAGCTGAAGTCCCGGAGGATCCCGAGCTATGCTCCACCAAGCCTCCGGAGGACGAAAGAGGGGCTTCATAGACGTCGTTGCTCTCTTCGGTTTCCTTTTCTCTGCTTTGAGGTGATGTGTTTCGGAGCTGATGGTCCAGCTGAGGGCTTCCTTTGGGGTGGCTTCGGGCCTTCAACGTCAGGTTGATGTCTCACTTGCGGTGTTCTACATCACCCTTGGGAATTGTTTTGTATTTGATATAAAACCCAAGAGGATATTTAAAAGTATTGCTTTTATTAAGGTTCTAAGGGGAGTATAGTGTTCATGTGAGCCAGAAATGTGTCTCCACGTTGTCAGCCGTTGCCTAGCCCCTGCACCGTGCAGGTTTCTTTGACCAACCTGCGGAGAGTTGAGAGTTTGTTTCGTGGAGCTTGGGATGGGCAAGAATCCTTGCCGGGTGAAGCAGACCAGTTGTCAGCACTGGCAACGTAAAGTACACGTCTAGGTCTCAAGTCTACGATATAAAACTGCACAGCTCCCCATGATCCCTTCCTGAAGTTTCTAAAGTTCCAAGCGTCCCCAATCCTCGCCCTTAAGCTCTCTGTGCAGAATCAGGAGCTATTTCGGGCGCGACCACGTCTTCAGGAGCGCTTGGCTTATAGCCATTCAGGAATATTGGGGAGGTTAAGGCTCTCGGGGGGTTCAAGGTGTTGCTGTTTTGTCCTGACTGCATTCACCGCAGTCTTGCTGGATGGATAGTTGGTTCTTACCGGGTACAGGCCACCTGAGCTTGACTGAACAGCTGGCGAATTAAGCACCAACGTGCGGTCACAAAGATGAGAGGGGCTTAGCATTCGCACATGGCAGTGTATTAATCCAAGGCAGTCCAAAGCTGTAACAGAAATGTTCTCTCAGATTCGCTTCCCTTCTGTGCTCGGCTGCGAGCATGAGAAACCGAACATCCTCCTCACTGCTCCTCGTAACTTCAGTAGTAGCCATACCCCCAGAACCTTTGGCCACAGGCTCTAACACTCGAACCTAGAGGAGAAGCAGCCAGCAACCCTAAACCACACACTCCCACATCATTAAAAAGCCATACCAAAGCTGTGAGATTCCCATTTGTCCCTGTAAGAAGGCGGCAGCTTGGGCTGCAGACGAGGCCACCCAGAGACCAGAGATAGGAGAAGAACAAGAGTTCAAGAGAGAACGCCAAGGGGCAAACAGAGGGACGGAGTTATTTAGGGGCTACTTAGGTGCATAGGGACTATAAGGTGTAAAAAGGGGTTGGGCAATAAGATTGAGGGTCCCTTCTTGGAGTCCCTCCTTATTTCCCTGAGAACCGCCGCTCCAAACGCGGCATCAGAAGCTTGAGGAAACCAGCCCTAAAGGTTGAGGGTGAAGCCTTCTTTGGGGCCCTTTGGGCCTTAGCATGAACGTTCATGGAGATCAGGGTAGCCGTGATTTCGGGTGGTGCGGAGGGGTCATTCCCACCAGGCCCTCCAGAAGGGAGTTGTTTCTTGAGGTCCGTACGCCAACTGGCCGCCCGTAGAAGGTTCCTTCAGGGTTTGGGGTGTAAGGTTTGGGGTTTAGAGTTTCGGGTTTCGCATTAGGCTTTGTGCACAGACCGCACAAGGAGAAGAACAAGAAAGAGAAAGGAGTGAGAGTGGACGAGAGTGGGCGAGAGGCGAACCAAGTGAATTAGCACACGGATCACGCGGGCTTATTTCCGAAATCTCGGCCGTTCGGTTTAGCTAGATGTACTTGCTTCATTATACTCTTTTGAATTGACATACAAGTATAGGGCACGAAGCGCAAAAGTGGCTTGCCCCAGCGCTTCGCTTGTTTCGCGGGCCTTCGAGGCCATGAACCCTAAACCCTAAACCCTAAACCCTAAACCCTAAACCCCAAACCCCAAACCCCAAACCCCAAACCCCAAACCCCAAACCCCAAACCCCAAACCCCAAACCCCAAACCCTAAACCCCAAACCCGAAACCCGAAACCCGAAACCCGAAACCTTGAAGCCCGAAGCCTTCCATTTTCCTTCCTTGCCGGGCCTTCTGCGGACACCTCACCCCGGACGCCCTCCGAGGAGCACGCGCAAGCGGACCAAGCTCGTCAGGAGGACACCGAGTCAAGTTTAGGGTTTAGGGTTTAGGGTTTAGGGTTTAGGGTTTAGGGTTTAGGGTTTAGGGTTTAGGGTGTAGGGGCCCGAATAATGTTCACTTCATATTAGTCTACCAGCCCCCCCCCCCCCCCACCCAGGTATGGTCACAGGCCGCGGGCTCCGTAATTAAAAGCCTCTGGACTTACCCTGACCCTTGCCTTCCAAGCCTTCACCCAAAACCCTCAAAAGATTGCCTTGCAAAGCCTTACAGCCTAAAACCTGACGCAGCCTCAAGGAAGGCCCAAACCCGAACCCCATTCAAGTTATCGTTTTCAGCAACAAGGAAAAGGCAGCTTTTCAACCGGCTTTGGCCCGGAAGGATTGTGCACATCCGGGGGGGGGGGGGGAGGTTATCATTACGTTCTGGGATTTGGACTGTTGCAAATTTAAATGGGTTTATTAATATGAGGTCAACATTAGTTGGAATAGGATTTAGGGGCGTTATTATGGTATAATGAAAAAGGGACCATTTAAGGGTCCATAAGGGAATACAATTAGTAGTTATTCCGACCCCGATATCGGTTTTAACAGAGTTTGGGGCTTAGCCGGGAGCGGCAGCCGCGCGTTTTCGGCGAGGAGGGTTTAGGGTTTAGGGAGGGACCCCCTATAGACCCCCAAGTAGTAGGTTTCGCTTATGATAAGGACCCCAAGCAAGGTACCTCGAATTTCGTAAACCCCCATATCCCCTTAGCTGCCTACTTGGAGGTTCATGGGTACTTATAACCCCAATTATAAGTCAACTTGGGCTTAGAAGTACAGTTATAACTGGGGTTATAAGTACCCTAAGCCCTAAATCCTAAACCCTAAACCCCAAATCCTAACCCTAAACCCATATCACCCTAAACCCCAAATCCTAAACCCTAAACCCATATCTCCTTAGCAAAGGCCACCGGGAGGGCACCCTCCTCAAGGTGCACGACTTCCCCCCCAAGAGGTGTCCTCTTCCTCAAAAAACTCCTCAAGGATGCCGTTGAGTCTTTTAGGGTTTAGGGTTTAGGGTTTAGGGTTTAGGGTTTAGGGGTTCAGGGTAGTAGTCGGTTCTCGCGGAGTCACCTGAAGCCTTTATCCGTGTGCCGCCCCAGGACATGGAGGCAGCCTTCCGCGTCATCAAGGAAGCTCGCTGTGGGTGTGACAGTTGAGCCCCGAGTAGCGGCTTAGGGCTCGTAAGAGATGCTTCCCGCGTATGAGTACTCCGAGACTTACGTGCAAGCCGCAGGTCAACATCTTAGATCCTGAATTCACACCGTCTCTCCCAAGCCCTGGGCTCTAAAAACAAAGTGCCCGCCACCATCTGCAGGCACAGGATTCGGTGCTTTAGGACTCCGCACCCAAGTTGCATCCTTCCAGGGCCTCCAAATCCCAGAGCCCCTAGACCAGGAAATTCCCGAGCGTTTGGGTTTTGAGTTTGTAGGGTTTAGGATCTCCTCGAGGGCCTTATGTCCGGCTCCCGCACACTCTCAAGCCCCGAACCCAACCCGATGACGATGCCCAAACCCTGAACTCCTCAAACCCTTCAGGTCATTTCAGGTCCCTAAACAACCCTAAAAGCAACCCTTCAACATTGACCCCCAAACAACCCTAAGCAACCCTAAACAACCCCTAAACGAACCCTATGTCCAAAATAAACCCCCAAGCAACCCCTTGAAACCGCCCAAGAAACCAGCCAACAGACAAGGACTCTATCGACAGTCTGAAGGAGCTCATGAAAGCCCAACTGGAGCCGCTTGGGTGGGAAAAGGACTTAGGCTTTAGGGCCTTTGGGGCTTTACGGCTTTAGGGCTTTAGGGCTTTGGGGCTTTGGGGTTGAGGGTCCTCGCTGAAACGCCAGGCTCTGTCCTGCCCCTGACGCAATAAATCTAAGCACATGGGCCACTTCTCGAAATTGCGGGCCCCCCTTTTGGTGTTACCATTTAAGTAATTACAGCGGCCCCTAGTTTTTAGGGTACCCAAACAAGAGAACATCATTTTGAGAGCTACCCACAGCCTACTCACCATAAACAAACCTCCAACTCTCAAACCCTGAACGTAGGGAGGCTAGGTTTCTGACGGTGCCAAGCCCCCCAGCCCCGAAACACGAAGCCCTAAACCCTTAAAACCTTGGAGGCCCTTGGAGGAGGCGTTGCAAGGCCAGCCCTAAACCCTAGACCCTAAACCCTAAATCCTAAACCCTAAACCCTAGACCCTAAACCCTAAACCCGAAACCCTAAACCCTAAGCCCTAAACCCTATAAACCCTAGTGATTAGGAGCCCTCTCTTGCCTAGGGTGTCGACGGAGGGCTTGGATCAGACCCAGGCTTGGCGCGAGGGCTTCGTGGTTTAGGTGTTCCGGGTTTAGGGTTGAAGGTTTGGGGTTTAGGGTTTAGGGTCTAGGGTTCAGGGTTTAGGGTTTAGGGTTTGGGGTTTGGGGTTTGGGGTTTAGGGTTTAGGGTCTAGGGTTAGGGTTTATGTATGGACCTTAGGGGTGCTGTAGGGGCTACTAAGATGTATGGGGACTATATAAGTATATCTAGCGGTTATATAGGGGAACAAGATTAAGGGTCCCTTCTGGGGGGTCCCTCTTCATATCCCCCAAAGGTTTACTTGAAGGGTTCAGGCTAGGCGTTTTTGAGGCACTATACCTCTTCTGTTCATGTGGATACGAGACTGCGGCAGGAGGTTGATATACGTGAGCGTTGTGAAGGGTTTCAGGACGAGCAGCCGAACCGAGAGGAAGCCCCCAAATCCCGAAAGCCCAAATCCCTAGACGCCGACTGGCCGCCTGTAGAAGGTTCTCACAAACCACTAGACTCGCTTTGTGCTCAGATCCAAAAAGCAGAATCAAGAAAGAGCCTCCATATAGGGCACGAAAAGCAAATAGTGCTGGCCACTATGTTCGCTTCACCGAACTTGAGTAGCTGCTCAGTAGTTGCTCATGGCCCACTCTGCTCG
The DNA here is from genome assembly GCA_905221605.1 of Symbiodinium natans. Lineage (NCBI taxonomy): Eukaryota > Dinophyceae > Suessiales > Symbiodiniaceae > Symbiodinium > Symbiodinium natans. The sequence continues at coordinate 234,538 of CAJNDS010000424.1, forward strand.
AGGAATCTAGAGAGGCCTTGGAGGGCCATAAAACCCTAAACCCTATACCGAGAAGCCCTGAAGCCTCATCCGTTCCAGGGCCTTCTGGGGCATCTCTCACCCAGACGACCTCCCGAGGCAGAGGAAGATGACGAGGACGCCGAATCACGTAGGCTTCTCGGGTTTGGAGCTAGGAAAAATGGGCGTGACATCCCCGTAGCTGTCAGCACCAAGATGTGTCTTCTTTCCGAAGAAATCTCTTAAATAAAGCATGCCACCGAGTCTTTCAGGAGGCAGTTCTCGTCAGTGTCACCTGAAGCCTCTCTACCCTGGTAGGAAGCCCCAGATTCCCAGGAGCTCGAAGCAATGTCTCGAGCGCTGCAGGAGAAGCTGTGGGTGTGTTGAGAGTTCAGTGGCATTTTGGTGCTTGGGTTTGGGGAATGCCTGTCAGTCTCACCCTCGACCTTGAATGCTCCCAGGCACTATGCCCTAGAACCCCAAACTGATCTCCACCACCTGCAGCCCTGAACCCCAAACCCTAAACCCTAAACCCTAAACCCTAAACCCTAAACCCTAAACCCTAAACCCTAAACCCTAAACCCTAAACCCTAAACCCTAAACCCTAAACCCCCCCAAATTGTCGGCGTTTGGGTTTGAGGTTTCTAGTGCGGATCTCCTCGGGGAAGCGTGGCCCCAAAGCCCTTTGTTGCCTCTCCGGTTCCGAGCTGATGGCCTTCTGTCCGGCTCGCGCACACAACCCTGACACCCCTTGCAAGCCCTCCCCCTCTGAAGCCGCGAGCCCAACCTTCCGGCCAAGAAACAAGCCCCCAGTAATCCCCAAACAGCCCGCCGAAAAGCAACCCTTAAAGCAACCCCTAGGCAACCCAGCCCTAAGCAACGCTTAAAAAACAACCATTCGAAAAACCCATAAGCAAGCCCAAAACAACCCGTAAGCCACCCCAGAATCACCCGAAAGACGAGGAGAATGTGGCGAGGATGGAGGTGCGTCAGCAGCGGGTTTAAGGCGTTTAGGCGTGAGGGGGCTGTGGGTTAAGTGTTTAGTTTAGTGGTTTAGGGTCCTAAACCCCTAAGCCCTAAACCCTAAACCCCAAACCCTAAACCCTAAACCCTGAACGCAGGGTTGAGGACTGAGGGTCTTCGGGGGTTGGGAGGGGAGGGGCATGAAAGGGCTTGGGGACCCAAACCCTGCGAACCCTGCAGGCGCTTTGAACCCTTGTTAGGGTTTCTATCGGGTTTATGCGGCTTCAGGGTTTAAGGGTTCCGGGGTTAAGGGTTTAAGGGTTCAGGGTTCAAGGGTTTAAGGGTTTAAGAGTTTAAGGGTTTAAGGGTTTAGGGGTTCAAGGGTTTATAAGGGTTCAGAGTTTGGGGTTTACGGGTTCAGGTTTAAGGGTTTGGGGGATCCATGATGGTTCGGATTGGGAGCCCGAAGCTAAACCTTGAGCCTCCAGGGGTCCTAAGGGAAGTCTCAACGTTGAGCCCTCCCCCGCCTTTCGACGATCGAAGAGGATCCCTCCCTTTCGACGATCGAAGAGGAAGACGAAGCGGAAGACGAAGAAAACAACGAAGACCAGGTGGCATGCTCTGATTCGAGGCTTTCGGGCTTCGGTTGAGCGTTGAGCTCGGCTTAAGTTCTATAAAATCTATAAACCCTAAGTTCAAATCCCTGAACCCTTAAACCCTAATCCGTGAGCACAGGGTTAAGGATTGAGGGTCTTCGCGGGTTGGGAGGGGAGGGGCATGAAAGGGCTTGAGGACCCAAATTCTGCAGGCGCCGCAAATCCTTTTCAGGGTTTGTCGGGTTTACAAGGGTTTAGAGGGATTAAGGGTCTAGGGTTTAGGGGTTCAGGGTTTACGTTTTGGTGGATACATGATGGTCTGGACCAGGAGCCCGAAGCTAAACCTTGAGAGCCTCCGCGGGTTTTTGAGGAAAAGTCTCACCGTCGAGCCCTCTCCCAAACCCTAAGCCTTAAACCCTAAACCTTACTAGAAGAGGGATGGCCCGAAAGCATCGATTTGCCGTGCGTTGACTCCATGCACTTGATTCTTTGTAATCGAACTGTATGCACTTGGAGAAATGTATGCCCTTACATGGTTGCATAGTCACTTGTACACTGCACTTGTATGCACTGGAACCGCATGGCATTCAAGTGTGTGGAGTTGAATGCCATGCACTTGTGGTCAACTCTGTAGACTTTTCATCGGCGTTGAAGACAACGCCGAGCTCCAGCGGCCGGTCGCGGCACGCACCTGCGCCGGTGCAAGGAAAGAAGCAGAAACCACACAAGCACAAAAACAGACAAAAGAGGTGGAGTCTAAGTAAGGGCCGTGCATGTTGGTCGCCATGGAATACCTGCGCGCAGAAAACAGCTTTACTTGCAAGTCGGTCGACAAAGGTGCCAATCGTCCCGGGCGGTCCTAGCTGCATTTTCACACACGCGTGCGTCGCACCGTCATATTAAACAGAGGTGGCCGCGCCGTCGTACTTTCGCAAGACAGCGTCCGTTTGGGGAACCCACATGTGTATTTGTCTGACATGTGGCACCCGCGCTCCGAATTGACACGCTGCCTTGCAGAGGCTAACCTTTTTATCGCAAGCGCGCCGTCGACTTGAAATCATGTGCGCCAGCTTCCCACTCCGGGTCGCGTCGCGCTTCCCTCTCCATTCCGGATTGACGTTACTACTTACTACAAAGCTACTCAGCAACTTCGAACTGAAAGGACAGCTCAACTGGCTTGGTCCAGCCCAGCATGGACCTTGGCCGCCCTCCCACCGACACGGGCATCTTGAAAGCCTTGACGTCCAGGACCACCCAGCCGAAAAACCGCTTAGCACCCGAGGACCACCAATCGAATGGACTGTCGACCTCGATGAGCGTATCCTGCCTGTGAGAGTCGAAGTCCCGATCGTCCAAGAACTCGGTCGCCCCAGCAAAGGTGATGATGCCCAGGACCTGAGCCCGTGAAGGAGGAGGGCCAATCTCCGTGTCCACGATGGCACCCTTGGTGGACCCGGCGCCGACGGTCTCTATGAGGAAGAGCTGCTCGCCCTCCGAAAAGCACTGGTAGTGACCGAGGGCGTACTTCCTCACCTCCATCTTTTTGCGCCCAAGCATCAACAGCCGACTCCATGGGTACTGGACATTGAGGCCGCAAAGCGAGAGGCGCTGAGTCGACAAAAAAACTTCATTGGACACCGAAGCAGGCAAGTTAGGATCTTTCAGCCGTGCTGCGCGAGCGACCAACTCGGCCGCCGTGCCGCATTCTCGCATGGATTTCAAGTCTGCAAGAGCTTTCCTTCTGCTGTCACGCAGCGGACCTCTGATCGAAGTGTCCTTCTCCTCGCAGATGCGGATGTGCGCAAAATGCGCTCGCCAGCCATATCCATGCTTCTCCACGATCCCGCGCTGGCTAAGTTCCTGTGACTTTCTACCGAGACCCGCCATGCTGCAACTTCACACCTGCCTCGAGCCAAGGTAGAGATCACAACAAAACTCTGAGCGCAGGAGAAGATCCACAACACCGTCCCCAAGTTGTTTGCGAGGATTTCAAAGCTCCATGCGCTCGGGCCATCCCTCTAGAAGCACGCATGCGTGTAGAGCATCCGATGGAATGTGTGACGGCGCATATGTGTGCATGTTGAGGCGCAGGCAGGAGGCCAAGCAGCTTTGCATTTTATATCTTGGGCTGGTACACGCGAAAGACCCTTTCGCAAGACAGCGTTGAGGGGAGTAAGCAAGGGTTCAAACTAGCGAGAGTTCTGCAGGCGGTGCAAAGCCAAGAGAGCATAATCTCTGCATTTCCACGGTTGCAGAGCTGGCCGAGCCGACAAGATGCAGTCCACAGCTTCATCTGCGCTGCATTGGCCGTCCAGCACCAGCCAAGCGCAAGAGGGCAGTAGGACTGCGATTAATGCCACCGAAGCAATGGAAGAGCACGTTGAACTCCTCGCTCGCCTGTTGGCACTGCTCGCGCAGAGTGCGCAAAGTCTGAGCCATGTCTGTCCAAGCCTGGGCGCACCGCTCTGCGCTCTCGAAGAACCAGGAAGCATCCCGGTTGCATTTGATTCTGGGGTCGTCCAATTCAACTTGGACGTGCCGCACACCAGAGCGGGAAAAGTGCTCGCGCCAGTCTTGGGGAGCCCCCCTGACTCGCAGCTCAGCTGGCCGGCACACGCTCACCACAACCGTCACAGAAGTGTTGGTGCTGACCTCGACGTGGAAGATGTCGGCAGCCGAGCGCACGCTGCCCAGCAAGCAGCTCTCACCAGGCTTCGCAGACCGCACCACCACGGCATCGAGAGGCCAGTCGGAGATGTCGCCCAGGTTGTAGGAAGCTCTCCAAACAGTATAGTCCATGTCTGACCAAGGTCCCTCATTGTATTTTGTGGAGATGTCGAGCTGCCTCTGTCGAATCCAGCACATCTCCGCGTCGGACATTGTCGGCCCAGAAGACGTCAGCGAGGACTCCATGCATATGCAGAAAGCAGCAAGGAGGTTTCACTGCAGACCGCTCGTCGGGCCAAAACTAGCTTTTCGAGCCAAAGCCAGCAGCGCAGCCAGGTCTGCGGGTTTAGGGTATCTTGTTCAGAAGAGTGAGGGGCTGAGGTTCTGGGGTTCGGGCAGAACAATGTCAGAATGACATTCCCACACAGACAGACACAAAACCACGTCATCGACTGGCCTAAAGCTCGGGATGTCTCCCATCCACGGTCAACGTCAAAGGCGAAGAGAAGTTGAGGTCAAGAAGAAGGCTACAGAAGAAGCACTGTTTCAGTCCTGCGCTCTAGTGAGAAACGAACTTGCCCAGTCCCGCGGGCTGCATCCCCACACCTCCGCAAGACGGCGTCCATGCGGTTCCGCAGCCGCGCATCTTCGCAACAGAGCGGCCATGCGGTTCCACGGTCGCGCTACATGTGTGCGGTGGCGTGAAACACACGTAGCCGCTCAGACCGCCGGGATACGTCAGCACCGCCCCTAGTCATCATGCCGATGAGCAGCCTCAGATGAAAGATGCGGGAGAGACCTCAAGGCAGACATTCGCACATCTTCCTCGTTGTACCAATCCACAATGCAACGTGCGCAATAGTGCGCCTGATGTCCATACTTCGTTCTCATGCACGGACGGTCGTGCATCTCGCAGGAGAAAGTACAACTGCCTCTTCGCGGCGGGCAAAGATTCCCCATTGCGGCAAGGAGCAAAAGGGCGCGGTCACCTAAGCAAACGTCGCAAAAAGGTGCTGCGGCGCCCACACGAATGCACGCATGTCACCATGCACTCAGACATCATGCCAACGTGTGAGTTGTGTCAAGTGAGTCCAAGGAGACATGCCATGTCATTCTCAGTCCAGGGAGACACGCAGTCTTTTTAGCAGGAGCTGCGAGAGTGTGCGCATGCCCACAGGCGCTGCAGGCGCTGACTGACCTGTCCAGGGCGAGCCTTCCGCCGTGTCCGGCGCCGGCGCACCTTCCGCAAGACAGCGTCGGGCGCGCGGCGCCGGGGTCAGGCTCCGGCAAATAAACATCCGCAAAACTGGACCCTAGAGTCTCGAGTGCTGTCTAGGGCGAGGCTTCCGCCGTGTCCAGCGCCGGCGCACCTTTCGCAAGACAGCGTCGTGTGCGCAGCACCGGGGACGGGCTCCGGCAAATAGACATCCGCAAAACTGGACCCTAGAGTCTCGAGTGAAACATGTCTATAGGGCGAGGCTTCCGCCGTGTCCAGCGCCGGCGCACCTTTCGCAAGACAGCGTCGCGCGCGCAGCAGCGGGGACGGGCTCAGGCAACGTCCCAGGCTGCGCACTTCACCTTCGTCGGCGTCTCCTCGATGAGACTGGTGGCCGGGCGCTTGTTGCTCTGCAGCGTCGGCTCCCCCGCGAGCAAGTCCCAGACCATGGCGCGCTCTGTCTCCAGGTTGCGAACTTGAGCCTCCGTCGCCCGGGACATCCACTCCACGTGCAAGACCACAGCGTCCGTGGCCTCGTTCCTGAGTACGCGTCCCACCAAAAACCGTGGTTGGCCGTCTGCCATGTTGAAGAGGTGACAGCTGGTGAAGTGACAAAAGGCCTCGATCGCGAATGGCTGGGCGCCGTCCATGTGTGGGTACGAAAAGACCTGCTGGTGCTTGGTGACCAAATGCTTCTCGCCGCCAATGTCCACCTCGTCCATGGACGGCTCGTCCTTGGCGAAGGCCAGCAGCGTCACGCACTCCGCGGACACGGAACCGCGCGTGAAGAAGGTCCCGAGGTCCGAGCAGGACAAGTCTGAGAACAGACTCTGCACAGGCAGGACCGCGCCATCCCTCATTTCATTTACCAGGCGCGTCACCTTCTTGACCATGGGACGCGCGCGCTCATCGTAAGCTTCTCCGAAGGAAGGACGAGCTGCTAAGATCTGAAATTGCGTCGGAGCACTTGCGGATGCCTGCGAAGCTTGCGAGGACTGCAGCAAAGCGCCGCGGGGCTGCCCCAGCCGCTGTGAAGTACCCAAGCGAGCATCGAAGGGCCCCTTGAAGCAAAGCGCCTGCGGGCCCTTGTCCCGAAGCAACTGGGCCAGCGCCTGCTCGTCCGCGACCCGGGCCAGCACTGCGAGCTCCGCTCCTCCCACCAGGACATTGTCCAGCTGCCCCGTCCAATCCGCCACGTGCACGGTGGCCAGCACGCGACGCTCAGCGTACTGCTCTCCCGCGGACTCCCGCTGGCGTTCGCCAAGAGGAAGCGGCGAGGCTTCGACGGACAGCTGCGCCGCCAGCGCAAGCTGGCTGTCGTACCGAATCCGGCATGCAGCTTCCAAGACTTTTGCGCGCCACCGCTCCAGCTCGATGACCAGCTCGCCTCGCGCAGAGCTGGCCATCATGCATCGCAAACGGCTGGCCAGGTCGTGGCCCAGGAGAACGATCAAGATGTGCGGATGCATGGACCCGCGTCCTTGTGTCTCCAGAGGGCCGCAGAAAGCAGCGATGTCCCCAAAGCAGCCTGGGAAGGTCGATGCGGCGAAACCGTCCTCGTAGACCCCGGCCTGACCCGCCCTAAAGCTGGCTCGCTTGAAGGGCGGCAAACATCCCAAGACTTCTTCGAAAAATAGGGTCATCATGAGGTCAAAGAACCTCGCCTGAGACACGGGGTCGGCAGCTAGAATCCGACGCATGGCGGTCACGCACGGCAGAATAGGCTGCTCCAGATCCCAACCCAAAGAAACCTCGTAGTTCTCCACCTGCCCATCCACGCCCTGCGTGTGCAGCTGCAGAAGCAGGGCAGCGCGAGAATCTGCGAGGTTGGGCGTCATGAAGACGTGCGCGTTGCCGTAGTGCCAGCCAGCCGCATGGCCTCGAAGTCGAATTTGACTGCGATGTCCTTCTGTGCCGAGGACACTGGCGCTGGCCTGCAGCACGCCGCCTAACGCGCGCTTCAGCGACACATCCACATCCGGTGAGCGCAACAACTCACGTATGTCGGCCTTCTCGCCGTGCAACGCCATAGCCTTCAGCAGCTGCTCCGTGCTGACCGAGGCGATCATGGCGCAGTGCCGACTGAAGCCGCTCCGTTTGACGTATGCTTTCGATGTGCGCATGAGAGAAAGTCGGCGGTTGGTGTCGTACATGACAGGCAAGAGCTGTTCCTGGCACGCAACTGTCGCTATACAGATATAGCAAATTAAGACAGCGTCCAAAAGCGATTCAATATACTATCAAGGACAAAGTTCGACCTAACCAAATCTTAATACGACCGGGATGCGGACAGACTCCAACGAGGAAGAAGGGGCGTCTCGGCGCTATCTCCATACGCCAGCTCCTCACGAAGTAGCAAGTACCGAAAGACTTCGCCTGCCTCCATGCCAGTCTCGCGCTTGACGAAAGGCACGCCGTCTCCCCAGGGGAAAAGATCCGGGAATGCCATGGCCCAGGTAGCCGGCTGAAACATGTTCATGGGCTCGTCGCGAGAGGGCACCACAAGTTTCTGAGGTCGCACTTCGAACATTTGGCCCTGAGCCTGGCGCTCGTGCTCCACACTGTTAGCTAGCGACTGCACCCTTCGCACGCGGCTCAGCACGCGCTGCTCCTGAGCTCCCTCGCGGCCCAACAAGCCCCCGGCATCTGCCTGCTCAGGACCCAAGTCGTTTTGAGCCCGATTGCGAAGAACCGATTCAGCCTCGGTATAGTCTTGCCGCGGCTTGCGACGGCACAATTCTTCCACATCGCGGCAGACTCGAAGCCAGCGGTTGCCCTGGTCTGAGTCATCGTTGAGGCCAACGATACTAGACACGAGATGACCTGACTCCAGCGCAGCAGGTGGATTTCGCAAGACAGCGTCCTCCGAGCTGCTACCGGCTGGCGCGGCAGGCTGCTCCTCGCGCTCGTCTTCCTCAGCTTGCCCTTGCGCGTCAGCTGGCCCCTTTTGCAAGAGTTCACGGGCCAAGTAGCTGTCAACGGCAGTCTCCAAAACACAGCCTTCCAGCACGCTGTCCTGGAGTCTGCCCGGGTCCAGAGCAACCGAACGGTAGTAAGGCGAGGTCGTCCGAAGTTTCTCCACGGCTGCAACGTACTCGTCTCTGGGAGCTTGCAAGACATTGCTGGACTTCAGTTCCTGTTTCTTCTGGCCGACAAGAACGAACAAGATGTTCTCGGCCATGTCCTGGTCTTGGGGGGCAGAGTCGCCTGAATAGCTCCAGGGCCGGCCTGTGGAAGGAAAATCGTGTTGCCGATGTATCCCTTCTGCCTCTCATCGCGCGGTAGCGACAGCGGCTGCAAAACCGTCACCTGCATGCAGACCCGCACGAGAGGGAGTAACCGCTTTGTTCCAGGCGACAGGTTGCTCAGCTCGGGCAGAGAGCGTCCGATCCAGAGATCGTTAGCCAGCGCGTGCCTTGGAAGCATGAGAACGGAGCATTTCAAACTGCTGCGACACTCTCGGCAAACCGTACAAGGGTCCGAGGGTGATGCTGGCATGCGCCGTCGATGCAGCAACAGATACTGTCCCTCCATGTACGGGTGCTGGACAGCGGATGCCTGAAGTTCGGAAAGAGGTATCTGTGGCCAGCGCTCGGCGTACCGATCGATGCCCAGCAATCGGCACAGACGAGCCTGCTGACTCGGCAATACTGTCTCGGCACCGGAGGGCACCTCGATTGAAGACATGTCTGCGTCCGGTGGCTGAAACAGGACCATGGGGTACAGCTCGTTAACCCAGAAGCGACGGGCGCAAACCACACAACCCCCTTCCGCTCGGCCAGCGTGCATTCCAGGAGGGCAGCGCAGCTGTTCGTCGAAGTTGGCTGCGATTGTACGCTGGCGGCTCATCTCAGGCACCTGACTCGTTCAAGCACGACAAAGCGTCAGACACGTACACTTGACATGACAGGCAAAAGACACGTAGAAGGCTATTGCATGTGCCAAGGGGCCACAGGACCTCTGTGCGCTACCATTGCCAGGATTTTCTTGCGGTACTCCACGAAAGCTCGCTCTACATCCAGAGAACGCACGCAATGACTGCTCACAATGTGCTCCTTAAGGTCTGTGAGGTTCTGGCAGTTGAAGTCACACAAGCGACAGCAGTACCTTTCAGAAAGTACTGAAGGGTCGTCCGAGAAAGAGCGCAGCAGGTGGCCGGACACAGCTTCATTCACGGCGGGCAAGGTCGGAGAGCAATCCAGCAGCGCAGCGACACGCTCCAGCTTCCGCGTCAGAGACTTCTGCGGGTCCTGCAGCAGCCTCAGCGCTCCCATGACGACTTGGTTCGCGTCTCCAACCAGATCCTCCAAGGGGACATAACATTGCTTGCGGCACCCGCCCTCGCTCCAGCCAGGAACGGCAAACAGGAGCGCCCTCTCCGCAGCAGAACGCCAAAGAATGCCGGCTTGCGCGTCCGGGCCATTTGCTAAGCAATCCAGTGCCAACGTCGACAACGGCGCAAAGTCCGGAGGGTAAGCCTTTGTCATGGCCTTGACTCTTGCGGCGGCGCCCCCAGTGTAATATTTTTCCGCGCGCTTGGCCAAGACAGGGTTCTCCTCTACCGAAGGGATACGAGAACACCCTTCCACAACCTGCCAAGAGACGAGGTCGTCCCGCAAAGAGAGCACTGCGAGGTCTATACTTTCCTCGCGAGACCTTTCCTCCGACACTGCGTTGGGGCTGTGCAGCTCGCGCACGCCAAGGCCGGCCAGCGGGTGCAGGAGCTCCGTGGCCAAGAACCAAGCAAACTGCGACCAGTCCTCGGGCTTTCGCACGTGGGCGAACGTCTGGGACCAGCGGCATGGCTCGCCGGGCTGCGTCCGTCGCTCCCAACCGTAGCGACGCATCAGGGCGCGCAGCACGGTGGTGTCGCCCTGGTCGAACTTACGGGTCTGATACTTGTGCTGGATGACGCTCAGGACTGCCTCGCAAAACAAGCTAAGAAGCAACAGAGGGCGAGGCATCATGTCGCAGTTCTAAGACGCCCCCCCACCTGGCCTCCATAACATCCTTGCGGTCCTCGTACCCGTCCGTGCTCTGTACTTGCGGCTCCGCCTCCAGGTTGGCCAGCAACCAAAGACGACGAGCGACATCCACGGGGTCCGTTCGCTCAGAGCAGTCAGCTAAACGCCACCAACCTCGGCACGCTACACACATATTCACAGCACAAACGGCGGCAAAGCAAGAAAAGTGAGAAAAAGAGTAATTCTGACGCTCACCTGCTCGCTGATCTGCACGATCTTCAAGCACAGCGGCCAGAAGACATTGCTGCAAAGGCGCAGAAAGAGATGGCACTCTCACTCCTCTCAAGCTAGCTACAGCAGCTTCCCACGCAGTGCTCACTTCCGGGGCCAACGCAACATCTACCTCTGGCCAATGCGGCAGAGCCTGCAAAAGCAGCTCCGCAAGTAGCTGCTGCTCTGCAGCGGAAGAAAGATGCCTGTCGCAAAAGACTGTGGCAGTAATGTCCAGCGAGTAAGCAGCGGCAGGTCTGCGCAAATTCACATCCTCGAAGATGTCAGGGGCAGCAAGGACCACCGCTGCAACAGTGTCTGCTCCAGCTTCGTGAGCTGCTCGGAGGGATCTCCAGACGTGGTATTTGATGTCCGCACTTGCGCTCGGAGCAGCGGCAGGACACAATGCCAGGACGATTCGCTCAGTCAAATTGCTCCTGCTCACACTCTGGAAGGCGACTCCCAACTCCGCCGCCAGTTGCTGTAAGCTGGGCCCGTCGCCTCGGAAGCGCCATTTACGAAGCCTGGCCCGAAGAGACCGAGCCGCGCTTTCGCCGAGCTCTGCTACCCAGCTCCTCAAGCCATCTGCGCTGACATCGTCCTCGACGTCTGCCTGCCCGAACGTAGAAACGTCGAGGCCAAAAAAAGCAAGCAAGATTAAAACGTCAGGTGGCGGGCAGTAAAGGGGGGTGAGAAGAGCCTGAAACTGCCCTAGTCAAGAGACACTGCGCAGGACAAAAGCGAAGCTTTCCCCATGACGCCTCCTGCTCGGATATGCACTGCAACAGAGCGTCTAGAAGCTCCTGTTTGTTTCGCATGCCGGTGCCAGAGCCCTGCTGCACACCCGCAGCCCCAGCCAGCGCCCGCAACTGCTTGACGGTCTTCTTCGCGAGCTCCCCGCGCAGCCAAGCCACGCCGTCAGCAGCAAAACCTTCTCGCAGGCGCTGCAGCTCTTGCTGCAGCGCAGCGCCAGCTTCATCCTGTTCAAAGGTCGACAAGAAAAGCCTGAAACTGCCCTAGTCAAGAGACACTGCGCATGCGCCGCTTGAACGTAAAGCCCAAAAAAAAGCAAGCTCCAAGCCAGAAACAACCTTGACCCCAACCTGCGTAGGAATGCAAACAATATGACACACAAACCTTAGAGAAGGAGGAAACCAAGAATACAAAGCACAAAAATGACGCTTTCCCCAAGACGCCTCCTGCTCGGAAATGCACTGCGAGAGAGCGTCGAGAAGCTCCTCTCTGTTCCGCATGCGCGCACCAGCGCGCAGGTGCACACCCGCAGCCCCAGCAAGCGCCCGCAACTGCTTCACGGTCTGCTTCGCTAACTCCTCGCGCAGCCAAGCCACGCCATGAGCGGCAAAACCTTCGCGCAGACCGTGCAGCTCTCGCTGCGGCGCAGCGCCAGCTTCATCCTGATCACAGGTCGAGAAGAAAAGCCTGAAACTGCCCTAGTCAAGAGACACTGCGCACGCGCCGCTTGAACTTAGAGCCCAAAAATAAGCAAGCTCCAAGCCACAAACAACATGACCCCAACCTGCGTAGGAATGCAAACCATGTGACGCACAAACCTTAGAGAAGAAGGAAACCAAGAATACAAAGCACGAAAATGACGCTTTCCCCAAGACGCCTCCTGCTCGGAGATGCACTGCGAGAGAGCATCAAGAAGCTCCTCTCTGTTTCGCGTGCTCGCGCCAGAGCCCTGTCGTGTGCCCGCAGCGCCAGCAAGCTCACGCAGCTGCGTGACCGTCTTTTTCGCAAGCTCCTGGCGCAGCCAACCTGCACCTTTAGCACGGAAACCGCGCCGCAGCGTCTGCATAGCATCCCCGCCGGTGTACGACATGCCTGGACCTACAAAAACCCGCACGGTCCAAGCTGGCGCCAAGGTTTCACTCAATAGCGCCTCTCGGGCCAAAGCTAGCACGCACGCATGTAGAGCAACGCATCATGAGGTAACAGACATACAGCACACGAACGCTAGCACCGACACACAGTGCGGGATGCCTTCTCCCCTTCATTGACGTCGGCGCGCCCCAGGACGTCCAAATCGGACATCGCCCAAACATGTTACATTTGAGAGCAACCGCTGATCACTTCCCACAGAGAGACGAGTCTGAGCGCAGGACTGGTTGCCTTCCCTCCAAATCGAGATCACTTTTTTCCCGCTCCACTGCATGGCTGATATTTGTCATGGTTTTGGAAACAGCGAATTCGGGGACCATGGTTTTCGCGATGGTTTTGGAAACAGCTAATTCGAGTACCATGGTTTTCGCGATGGTTTTGGACACAGCGAATTCGGGGACCATGGTGTTTGCGATGGTTTTGGAAACAGCAACTTCGGGAACCATGGTTTTCGCAATGGTTTTGGAAGCGAATTCGAACACACCGTCCCCAAGTTGTTTGCGAGGATTTCGAAGCTCCACAATTCCGCGCCCACGCTATTTGCGAGGATTTCGAAGCCCCACAGGATTTCGAAGCCCCAGAATTCCGCGCCCACGTTATTTGCCAGGATTTCGAAGCCCCACAGTTCCGCGCCCACGTTATTTGCGAGGGTTTCGAAGCCCCACAGTTCCGCGCCCACGTTATTTGCGAGGGTTTCGAAGCCCCAGAATTCCGCGCCCACGTTATTTGCTAGGTTTTCAAAGCCCCAGAATTCCGCGCCCATGTTATTTGCGGTGTTTTCATGCGCCCAGATGTCCGTTACCATGCTCTTTGTGGTGTTTTCATGCGCCCAGATGTCCGTTACCATGCTATTTGGTTTTGGAAACAGCAACTTCGGGGACCATGGTTTTCGCAATGGTTTTGGAAGCGAATTCGAACACACCGTCCCCAAGTTGTTTGCGAGGAGTTCGGAGCTCCACAATTCCGCGCCCACGTTATTTGCGAGGATTTCGAAGCCCCACAGTTCCGCGCCCACGTTATTTGCGAGGGTTTCGAAGCCCCAGAATTCCGCGCCCGCGTCATTTGCGAGGATTTCGAAGGCCCACAGTTCCGCGCCCACGTTATTTGCGAGGGTTTCGAAGCCCCAGAATTCCGCGCCCACGTTATTTGCTAGGTTTTCAAAGCCCCAGAATTCCGCGCCCACGTTATTTGCTAGGTTTTCAAAGCCCCAGAATTCCGCGCCCATGTTATTTGCGGTGTTTTCACGCGCCCAGATGTCCGTTACCATGCTCTTTGCGGTGTTTTCATGCGCCCAGATGTCCGTTACCATGCTATTTGCGGTGTTTTCAGACGCCCAGGGTGTCCGCGGCGTACTACGTCTGGAGCAAGCTCCGCGTGTCCGTGGCGTACTACATTTGTACTACAAAAGTCGACTTTCCAGCCACGGAAGCTCCGGGTGTCCGCGGCGTACTACGTTTGTACTACAAAAGTCGACTTTCCAGCCACGGAAGCTCCGGGCGTCCCCGGCGTACTACATTTGTACTACAAAAGTCGACTTTCCAGCCACAGAAGCTCCGGGCGTCCCCGGCGTACTACATTTGTACTACAAAAGTCGACTTTCCTGCCACGGAAGCTCCGGGTGTCCGGGGCGTACTACGTCTGTACTACAAAAGTCGACTTTGCAGCCACAGAAGCTCCGGGTGTCCGTGGCGTACTACATCTGTACTACAAAAGTCGACTTTCCAGCCACGGAAGCTCTGGGGGCGTCCGTGGCGTACTACATTTGTACTACAAAACTCGATTTTCCAGCCACGGAAGTCCCCGGCGTACTACGTCTGTACTACGCAAGTCGAAAAAAAAACGCAAAAACACTACGGTTTTAGCACCGCGACCACGCGAAAACCCGCAGAGGGGTTACGTTTGTATGTCAAAAAACGCAAAAACACGACGGTTTTGGCACCGCGCCAACGCCCAAACCCGCAGAGGGGTTACGTTTGTATGTCAAAAAACGCAAAAACACGACGGTTTTGGCACCGCGCCAACGCCCAAACCCGCAGAGGGGTTACGTTTGTTTGTCAAAAAAGGCAAAAACACGATGGTTTTGGCACCGCGCCAACGCCGAAACCCGCAGAGGGTTGACGCGCGCACGAAAAAAAATGCAAAAAACGACGGTTTTAGCACCGCGACCCAGCGATTACCCGCAGAGGGTTGTCCGCGCACAGAAAGAAACGTAAAAAAACGATGGTTTTAGCACCGCGACGACGCCGAAACCCGCAGAGGGTTGTCCGCGCAAATCAAGAAACGTAAAAAAACGACGGTTTTAGCACCGCGACCACGCCGAAACCCGCAGAGGGTTGCAATCCCGATTGGCGATGTCAACCCAGCCCGCCGCCTTAGAAAGAGTAATTTTAATTTAGAAATCTAGGACTGGGTACGAAGGTCTAGTAAATTCTACGTAAATCTAGAAATTTGTATTCACTGATTACTAAGCTCTATGCAATTCACTCTATGCAATTCACTCTATGCACTTCCCTCTATGCACTTCACTCTATGCACTTCACTCTATGCACTTCACTCTATGCACTTCGCTCTATGCACTTCACTCTATGCACTTCACTCTATGCACTTCACTCTATGCACTTCACTCTGTGCACTTCACTCTGTGCACTTGCCTCTATGCACTTCACTCTATGCACTTGCCTCTATGCACTTCACTCTATGCACTTCACTCTATGCACTTCACTCTGTGCTTCACTCTATGCACTTCATTCTATGCACTTCACTCTATGCACTTCACTCTATGCACTTCACTCTATGCGCTTCACTCTGTGCACTTCACTCTGTGCGCTTGCCTCTATGCACTTCACTCTATGCACTTCACTCTATGCACTTCACTCTGTGCACTTCATTCTATGCACTTCACTCTATGCACTTCGCTCTATGCACTTCAGTCTATGTTGTTGTGTCAGGGGGCTCCGCACGGAAGAACCCTTCGCGATGCTTTCGGGAATAAACCCTAAACCCTAAAGCCTAAATTCTTTTGGAAGGCTCCCCGCCTGGCGACGATCGAAGAAGAAGACGAAGCGCAAGACGAAGAAGACAACGAAGACGAGGTGGCATGCTCTGATTTGAGGTTGAGCGTTGAGCTCGGCTTCAGTCACCCTCCTCAAGCAACTTCCCTAACCCTAAACCTAAACGTGCAAAACGCGAAAGGGTTCCTTAAAGCAGCCCTGATCTTAAGAAGGCCTGGGGAATCTGAGGGCTCCAAACCCTAAACCCTAAACCCTAAACGGGGCACTCCAAGGAGCTTCTGCAAGCTAGGGTCACTGTCGGGAAGGGCCATGTAACATAGTGGCCGGAAGAAATACCAATACTCTTCCCTTTATGGTCCCTCTGCATGTATACTATAATTTAATGGCCCTTCCCCCCCCCCCCAAAAAAAAAGCCTACTCTAACCAGTAAGGCCCCAATAGATTATGTGCAAGGATCATCTGAGAGGCACCGCGGAGGAGAACTTTGCGAAGTCTAAAACGACAAAACCCTTGTGAGAAGGGTTTAGGGTTTAGGGTTTTGGTGGGGAATAAGAGCCTTCAACCGTCCGAGCCCCTTCTGTGTCTCTTGGGGCTGTGCCTCCAGACATGTTCACATGTTGTTTAGGGTATCATGTCCGCTCAGGGGTCCGGCGTTTTTTGTCCCAGGTGCGACGGGGGCCTTTGTTTCTTAGGTGTGGCGGGCCTTTGTTTTTTCTAGGTCTCTAGGTTTTTGTTGTCTTCTTCCCTAGAGTAAAGAAACCTTCAACGAGTCCTCCTAGTTAAGCTCGAGATCCCCCCAACACCGAAGTCCTCAAAACTTCTCCCCTTCAATCCTCAGCCCTAAAACAAGCCCCAAACTCCCCCAAACTCCCAAACCCCCCCCAAAAACCCATTCTCTGCAAATCCTAAGCGTAAAGCACTAAGCCTCAACCCCTACATCCCCAAACCCTACAGGGTTTAAGGGTTTATGGGTGCCCGGAACCCCCAAATCCCTACACCCCTACCCCTGAACCAACACCAGACACTGCCAGGTGTAGGGTTTTGGGGTTTGGGTTTTGTGAAGCTAAACCCTGAATCCTAAACCCTAAGCCCTGAACTCCTATACTTGCCAAACGCTCGACGCTAAACGCGGAACTGGGTAGGCCGCTGTGGAAATTATGCGTCCCCTATTGGATCATACTTTATATCCCCCTTGGGAATCATGTTTTGTATTTTGGTTTATATAAAACCCGGATATGAACAAGATTATCTTTATTAAGGTTCTAAGGCGGGTATAGTACTTAGGAACACCTTGCTTAGGGTTTTGAACTCGGCCAGGTCGCCGAAGCGGAGGCGGCCAAGCTCGGAGAGATCGGGGGAGCGAAGCGAGGGTCTATGGTTTAGGGTTTCGGGTTTGGGGTTTGGGGTTTAGGGCTTTGTAGGTGTATAGTATAGAAGGACGCGGGGGTTTATCGGTGCCAAGTGTTTTTCTCCATTTCGCCCTGTCCTCAGTTCCAGTAGAACCCTCCACGCTCTCTTTGCGAGAGGCACGACAACCACCGTCCCTAAACCCCAAACCCTGAACCTTAAACCTTAAACCTCAAACCCGAAACCCTAAACCCTAAACCCTAAGCCCTAAACCCTAAACCCCAAGCCCTAAACCCTAAACCCAAACATGCTGCAAGCCCGGCTAAGCTTCCAACCTGGATCCGGAAGTCGATCGAGTGAGAGAGAGACTCAGCCAGAAACAGGTTGAGGGTCAGGGGTTCAGGGTTCAGGGTCTGACGTTTATAGGATTTAAGGTATATTCCTCATTTAACTTCTAACGAGGTAGGGTCGGTAGGACATGTCATGTTTCCCCTTCTTGGGTTTAAGAGGATCATACTTGGGAATATGTTTCAGAGGGTATGTTTTTGGGGTATGTTTCCCTTATTAGGTTTAAGAGGATCATACTTGGGAATCTTCTTCAGAGGGCTTTTTTAAGGGCCATCCTAGCAGGCAGTGGCCCAAGTTCTGTCACCCTAAACCCTAAACCCTAAACCCCAAAACACTAAACCCTGAACCCTAAAACCTAAACCCTAAACCCTGAACCCTGAACCCTGAACCCTAGACCCTAAACCGTGGGTGCGTGTCACAAGCAGTTCACTCCCAACCTAGTCGGGCTGTCAGACACAGCACTCCGAAGGTCTCCAAAGCCCGAACTCCTCAACCCCAAACCCTAAACCCTAAACCCTAAACCCTAAACCCTAAACCCTAAACCCTAAACCCTAAACCCTAAACCCTAAACCCTAAACCCTAAACCCTAAACCCTGAAACCCTGAAACCCTAAACCCTAAAACCCTACATGGCGTGAAAGGTCAGGCCGCCAGTGCTCCTTCCGCCTGTGGTCCATCCGCTTGTGCCACCTGTCATCCTTTCGCCTGCGCAGGCTGGGCGGGTTTAGGGTTTAGGGTTTAGGGTCTATAGGGTCTGGGGTTTAGGGTCTGGGGTTTAGGGTTTAGGGTCTGGGGTTTAGGGTCTGGGGTTTAGGGTTTAGGGTTTAGGGTTTAGGGTTTAGGGTTTCTCCAACGTTCATGGTCGAGGGTTTTAGGGCGCTCTTGGTAGCCCAGTGGTGCTTTTTTGCCCCCTTCTGTTGCTTCCACGTTCCCTTATACAGTAGCCTTTCCCCCAAAAGGGTACCCGTAGCATCACATGGTTACTGGGATACCAAGGGTTGGGGTTGAGAGCTTTAGAGTTTAGGGTTGAGGTGTGCGAGCTGCAGGGGTTTGTGGGTTTGTGGGTTTAGGGTTTAGGGTTTAGGGTTTTGGTAGGGTCAGGCATGCAGGCATAGGGGTTCAAAGGCTTTAGGGTTGAAGCAGTTTCAATGCCCTTCCGCCCGAACTCTCAATTTCTGCAGACGAAGCCCCTACACCCTTAAACCTGCAAACGCTTGAACCCTAAAGTTAGACAACGGCCCAGTGGCTCTGACCCAAAGCAACGCGTGGCATCAGAAGGTTGATGAAGAAATGGGAAAAAAACGTTTGCGTTGCTACCCTATAAACCCTATAAACCGTATAAACCTATAAACCCTGTAAACGCTATAAGCCCTGCAAACCCTGTAAACCCTATAAACCCTGTAAACCCTGTAAACCCTGTAAACCCAATAAACCCAATAAACCCAAAACCCTAAACCTCTGAATCCGAAACCCTAAACCCAACACCCAAACCCTAACCCCTGAAGCCAAAACCCTATTGGGCCATAGGTTGCGGTGCCACGCAAACGGATTTCCCAACTCGAACCCCCAAACCCCCTGAACCCTGGCTCTGTTCCTGTGGGTGTGTCGCAGGATGCTACCACCACCACGATGCCCAAGACTCCATGGGGTGCCTGGAATGTTTAGGGTTTAGGGTTTAGGGTTTAGGGTTTAGGGTTTAGGGTTTAGGGTGCGTTTCTATAGGGGTTTCAGGGTTTAGGAAATTCGGGGTGGTCAGGGTTGAGACCAGTTGCCAAAAAGGGATGTTCAGGGTTGGTGGTTCAGGACAGACGCCAAACCCCACAACCCAAATCCCAACTTCATAAGCCCCTCAACCTTGAATCTTAAAACCCACCAAATCCTAAACCTCCAAGCCCCCTAAGCCCTAAGCCCTAAACCCAAACCCTCAACCCTCAACCCCAAACCCCAAACCCCAAACCCAAAACCCAAAACCCCAAACCCTAAACCCTAAACCCCAAACCCTAAACCCTAGCTGAAACCTAAGAAAGTTCGAAACAACTTCAGCTCCCGGCATGTCAGGAGTGCGAACCAACAGCAACGACCCCCGGAGCAGCGGGCTTGGCAAACTCTCCCCTTGGGATTTAGAGGTTTAGGGTTTAGGGTTTAGGGTTTGGGGTGTAGGGTTTAGGGTTTAGGGGACTTGGGGTTTGGGTTTCGAGGTGGAGCGTTTCACGTGTTATGTGCATGTTAGGCTTCTTATGGGGTTCAAGGGTAGTTACAGGTTGAAGCAGCCACGACGACCCCGCACTGCGCCCGGAAACCACCAAAGCCAACAAAAACCCTAAACCCTTAACCCTTAACCCTTAAACCCTTAACCCTTAACCCTTAAAACCCTAAACCCTAACCGAAGCCCTCCTGAACAGTTGACGCGCGCCTTCTTGCCATTCGATCTCGACAACGAAACGGGGGTTTAGGGCCTACCTGGGACTCTATTTACCTACAGTTTAGTGGTACTTACCCTTACTTAGCAGGTATAACCCATAAGGGGGTTTTCGAAAACAGGGGACCCCCAATATAAACCCCCAAATAGGAGGAGTCCCTTGTAGAAAGGACCCCAAAAGGGTACCCCTAGTTTCGTAAACCCCCAGCAGGGTTGAGAGAGTAGGGGCAGGCTTCACTGCTCGAAGGCAGATGGTGAAATGCTGAACTGGCATCACCTGGCTTCACACATGTTCACACCTGTCCACCCAGGCCAACGCTTTGCGCCACCCGCGATGGCACGCGACCCTATGCACCGGAGGGAGGGGCACGTGGTTCAAGGCTTTTCAGTCTTAGGTCGAGACGTCGAAATCTCAGGAAGGCCCACCCGCATCAGCCGGAACCCAGGGTTTAGGGGTTTGGGATCTGAAAGGCAGAGGGAGGGCCTGTGTATCGGACGGAAGCTAAGTGCTTGCCCAGCTGTCCGAGGGTTCGAAACCAGCAAGTGGCTTGCCACATTGAAGCTCCTAAGAAGGCCCTTGTTCCCCTTTTTTGTTTAGGCTCCCTTATAATCCCCTTTACACCAAAACGGGTGCCCTTTTAGTACCTAGGCTACTCTTTGGGTCTAGGCTCGATGTCTGTGGGTCTGTCGAAACCTGGTGGTGCACCAGAAGAGCACACAAGCTAAGATTAACGTATGACTGGGTAGAAAAATTGCGGGATCGGAAACCTTCCTAAACCCGAAGCCCTAAATCCTAAGCCCTAACTCAATACAGCCTAGAATTCAACCCGACACCCTCGTCCCTAATCCCGAAAACCGCAAAGCCCTGACTCTACTCCAGGCCCAGAGAGGCCAGTCTCGCATCAGCACCACCCAGGCGCGGTGCTCAGAGCAGTCCGGTGTGGAAAAAAATGGCCACAACGGCTTGCCTGGGTGTTTCAGTTCAGGAAGTGCATCGATCTTAGGCGATGTTTTTGGGCAGAGTTTTGGGGCGCGTTTCTTGTTCTTTTTGCGCTTGTGGGCAGGGGGGCGGGGGGGGGGGAGGGGCGGGGGGGGCGGGCGGGGGGGTGGGCGAAAGTTTGAGGCGGGTCTAAGCCCTCCAGAAGTTTCCCGGACTTGTGAGCCATGTGAGCCATTTACTTCAACTCAGGCGGTTCTCACAGCCAGCAGCATTGGTAGCTGGCAGATTCATCAAGTATGCAGGCTCCAAGCACTGTCAACCACATACGATTTCTATATATTCTGCCTTGAGGGTTTCGGGTTTAGGGGGGCTGCCTTAAGCCTGCTTAGTGGATAAACTTGTTGGCGGCTGTCGACGGGCTTGGAAAATGCAGACTTGGCCCGGGATTTTGAGTGTCAATAGTACAAGTCGTTTCGTTGGCCCGCAACACTCCTTGATAATATAGACAACGTACTAGTGACGTGAATACGCCGAAAGAACCGCTTGTGTTGCATGATTTTGCTGGGTTCTTTGGAGTAGTCCTTTGTTCTTTTTGTGCGAATTTTCTTCCATTACGAGTATGCCCGCCACATTAATATCATTGGCGTAGGCAGTGAGCGGCTAGAACTCCTAAATGGATCACTCATTGTTCATTGTTCCAACCCGGCCCCCTCCCGGCATATCTTGAATCCTTTCAAAGACCATCATGCAAAGCAACATGTTTGCAAGGGGGGGGGGGGGGGGGTATTTCCAGCCGTGCAAGCTTACCAAGTTTGCAAAAGGGGGTGTACATTTTGGGGATGTTTTTTTTTTTTGAGGGTGGGGGGGGGGGGGGGGGTGGGGGGTGGGAGGAGTTGTCGTTGTTTGGGCTTAGAGTTTGCACTAGATCTTTCCAGGAAATCCTGTATTCTCACCATATTTCACCAAGCAAACGTTTTCTTTTTAATATGAACATTCCCATTCTCTCTACAATTTAGTGGAACACCTGTATGTTTTCTTCTTTTTTTAATCGGAAAACCTCAGTTTGCGCTTCTCTCTGTTTCTAATCGGAAGACTTGGTCTCTATTTGTGTGGGAAGACATTTATTTTCTGGTTGTCGGGCTTCGGCTTCTGGCTTATACGGTTCTCCGGAATTCTTTGTTGTTTTTTTTTTTGTTGGCTTCTCGGCTTCCTGGCTTTATGGCTTCTTGGCTTCCTAACTGTTAAAGTTTCTGGGCCCTCCGAGAGATAGGTATGTTTATCAAAGCTGCGAAAATTTTAATGGCCGAGAGAAATGCTCTTTAATATTGGAAAATCTGCAAAAAGGTGAAACTTTCAATAACTCAATATTTAAAGGGCCTTCTTATTGCGCCTTTAAGAGTTTGAAGGCCAATGCGTTTTTACCATAAGCAACGACAGCCGTCAAATAGTACATAAAGGTCCTACATACAAAGCTCTATAAAACCTGAACATACAGCACTGAGCCTCAACAGCTCCGAAACGTGCACTCCTAGTTGCTAAACCCTTGACTCTGGTGCGAAGGTCAGTCCGTGTGTGATCCT
The DNA here is from genome assembly GCA_905221605.1 of Symbiodinium natans. Lineage (NCBI taxonomy): Eukaryota > Dinophyceae > Suessiales > Symbiodiniaceae > Symbiodinium > Symbiodinium natans. The sequence goes on from CAJNDS010000424.1 coordinate 256,757, forward strand.
TCCGCGTGTGGTTCCTCCGCCAGTGGTCGTCCTTCCACCCGTCATCCTTCCACGCGTACAGGCAGGGGCGTTCGGGTTGAGAGCTTGAGAGTTTCAGGGCTGAGGATTGCGAGCTTTGGGGTTTTATGGGTTTGGGTAAGGGTCAGACATGCCGGCAAAGGGGTTCAAAGGCTTTAGGGTTGAAGCAGTTTCAGCGCCCTTCCGCCCTAATCCGAACTCTCAGTTTCTGCAGGACCCGCAAAACCCTTGAACCAGAGAATTTGCGGACCAGCAGCTCTGACCCAGGGAACTCGTGGCATCAGAAGCTAGGAAGTACAGTCAGTTCAGTCAATAAGGGCGCATGAACGTATGATTGTATAAGGCCGTGTGTTCTCGTTTCCCCTTGGCATGCTTTCTAGTTTTTGTCATGCATGCTTTTACCATTGTTAAGCCGGCTTTTGGGAAGTGAAGAGAGTAAGTGAATGCATTTAGAAGTGAAAGAAGTAAATGAGTGAACGCATGAAATGCTACCCGAAACCCTAAGCCCTAAACCTCTGAACCCGAAACCCGAAACCCTAAACCCTAAACCCTAAACCCTAAACACTAAACGCTCAACCCTAAACCCTAAACCCTAAACCCTAAACCCTAAACCCTAAACCCTAAACCCTAAACCCTAAACCCTAAACCCTAAACCCTAAACCCTAAACCCTAAACCCTAAACCCTAAACCCTAAACCCTAAACCCGAAACCATAAACCCTAAACCCGAAACCCTAAACCCTAAACCCTAAACCCTAAACCCTAAACCCTAAACCCTAAACCCTAAACCCTAAACCCTAAACCCTAAACCCTAAACCCCAACCCAAGAACCCAAAACCCTGCACCTTCGGGCCTACGGCCGTGTTGACTTCTGCTGCTGCTTGGCAACACTGGGCTGCTCACGCGCAGGGTCCCCCATCCCCCCCCGAAACTCGCCCCCAAGACTTACCCCCAAGGGTTACCCCCAAGGGTTACCCCCAAGGGTTACCCCCAAGGGTTACCCACAAGGGTTACCCACAAGGGTTACCCACAAGGGTTACCCACAAGGGTTACCCACAAGGGTTACTCCACAAGGGTTTAGGGTTTAGGGCTTAGGGTTTCGGGTTCCCTTCAACCCCAAACCTTAAACTCTAAACCCTAAACCTTATAAGGGTTGGTGGTCTCTTTAAGTAGGGTTTCTGCTTTGTAGGGGTGTTCTAACTAGGGTATCTAGGGCTATATTATGGTATAAGGGTAACAGATAAAGAGGCCACCGGCCTTTATAACCTAAACCCTAAACCCTCCCTAACATAGTGGCAAAGTTGGGGGCTACCCCTTTGTGGGGAGGCTTGAGGACCCTTCGAAAGCACCGTGATTCTGAAGCAGATCCACCGATGTTGCCCTAAACCCTCAGCCAGAAAGTGTTTCGGGTCTAGGGTTTAGGGTTTAGGGTTTAGGGTTTGGGGTTTAGGGTTTAGGGTTTAGGGTTTAGGGTTTAGGGTTTAGGGTTTAGGGTTTAGGGGCCAGTAAACCCTAAACCCTACTTGGAAGCTTGCAAGCCTACTTAGTAGCCCCTAGAAACCCCTTTACCGACTTACTAACCCTACTTAAAGGGCTGCCAAGTACACCGACCCCAGCACCCCAAACATCCCTAAACCCTGAACCCTCAGCCCCAGCACCCCCATGGCCCCAAGCCTAGGGTCCAAGTGTCCTGCGCGCAGGTGCTCGTGCGCGTGTGACCAGGGAAGCGGCGGAGGGAAAAGAGTGCAACCATTGCATGCAGAGCTTTCGCAAGCCAGTTGCCCCGCAACACTTTGATGTCTGGGGATGAGGACGATTCCCTAGACCCTGAACCCTGAACTCGCCACCCCGTGTAGCAAGGAGCAAAACCTTCTCCATGGCACCGAGTTGGCAGACAAAGAAGATGTCAGGCCGGCTCTCTCTCTGAGCTTTCTTCCTCCTCTTCGCTTTCTGCCCACGAGCTGAGGTACCGCGACCCTGAGCTGTAAGCATCCTTAGGGTTGAGGGTTTTTTGGGTTTACGGTTTCTGGTAGGGGTATTACAGCAGTGTTGGAGCTGTGTCTTCTTCGCTCTGGAGCGGCCTCACACGCTAAATCCTAAAACCTAAACCCTACCTGGTAAGTTCCCTGAATCGCGGTCCCGGTTGGGTACCTGTTTCGATACGGGCCCTTAATGTACCTTCACAATCCAGTTGACACCTTCTTCATGCGAGAGTGGGGAGACCTTAAGGCTTGGGCTCAAGGAAGTCTGTGAAAAGTCTCGAACATCTACCTGGAATCTACCTTTCAAGCGAGGATGATTCGCACGTTGCTTCTGCTGTCGCTGGCAGGCTTGACTGCGTCGCAGACATGCTGGGCTGGCATCCCGTCCGGTCTGACCTCCACTCCGGGAATGTTGGTAAAGACCATGGGCACCGATACTACAGCATGCCCGACCACGACGACGACTACGACCACCACGACAACAACCACGACTACCACCACCACCACCACGACCACGACCACGACCACGACCACGACCACGACCACGACCACGACCACTACCACCACGACGACCACAACGACGACGACGACCACCACCACCACTACCACCACCAGCACCACCACCACCACCACCTCTACCACCACAACCACCACGACCACCACGACCACCACCACCACAACCACCACCACCACAACCTCGGCGCCCACCTGTGATCCCACTTTCAGTTTGCGCATGTCTGGCACGGACAAGTTCAGCGGCTTGGACCGCGCGGCCAGCTCAGGTTGCAACAGCCTGGGCTACGGATCAACCTGCAACGTGACCTTCACTGCACAGACCAGCGGAGTGGCCAAGTGCGTTGCAGCCGGCACCTACACCTTCTACTGCCCGGATGCGGCTGGCTTGTCAACCGAATTGTTGGCCCAGGAGGCCTACCTACAGTGCAAGGTGTGCGGAGCGACCTTCACAGATACCGACGAGAGTACAGGGAGCTATGCGGGTGTGGTCTACTGGGGACCGAACATGCTCAATGGCGTTGTGGATGAGAGCTTTGTGGACTACTATGCCATCGTCCCAGTGGACGATTGCGGCATCCCTCAATCAAACCTCCTGGGATGGGTTGGGAAGAAGACCCCCGCCGCCACGTGCTGCGACAACATGAAGTATTCCGCCACCATTACCCTGAGCGGCTACAGCAAGATCATGGTAGCCCCCGGTTCCTACCCCTCCACCATGAACTTCCTAAATGACGGTGTGGTGATTGATCTGGTAGACGCCACGACAACCACCACAACTTCCGGCGGCATGGGTGGCGGCATCAGCGGCGCCTCAGCCATGCAGATGGCCCCAATAACCTTGCTAGTTGGGCAGCTTGCGGTCTTCAACTGATGGGCCTCTCATGAGTCCCTGTAGCAAAATAGTCTCCTGGAGTGCAAAATGCCCAGAATTTGCGACGCAAGCCGCAAGATCGCAAGCCAGTGCGGCTTTGAGATAGGAGAGTGCAGTGGAAGTTGGTCCACGTCACGTGTGCTTTTGCATGGCTTGGATCTTGCGGCCCTCCCGACTAAAAAGTTGCGGCTCGCATGTTTCACTTAAGAGCAGCACACAACGAACATCGAAAAGTGCTGAGCTAAGAGCCTTTCACTCGGACCTGGGCCTGGACACCAGCCAGGCTCTTGTGCACGAAATCCGGGCCAAGCGAGGGGAGCTGCACAGGCCTCAGATGCTTCACAGCCTTTCACAGCTTCACAGAGGGGGAGAGAGAGAGAGAGAGAGAGAGAGAGAGAGAGAGAGAGAGCGAAGAAACGACACTTTCAGTGCACAGGAAGGAAGGAGAGAGCGGAAGATATGCAGGAGGAGGCCAGCCGATCATAGCCGCGCACCACGGACATCATTTGTGACACCTTAGCCCAGCCAGCAGGTAGACTTGGAAGCTTGTAAGTCTACTCCTTAGCCCCTAGAAGCCCTTTAACAACCCGTAACCCAACTTACTGACCCTACTTACTCAGTTAAAGGGCTTCCAAGTAAACCCACCCCAGCACCCTGAACCCTGAACTCTGAACCCTCAACCCCAGCACCCCTAAGCCCCAAACCCTAGGCGGCGAAGGGAAAAGGGTGCAGCCATTGCTTGACCCGCAACACTTTGATGTCTGGGGATGAGGACGATTCCCTAATCCTGAACCCGGAACTCGCCACCCCGTGTAGCAAGGAGCAAAACCTTCTCCATGGCACCGAGTTGGCAGACAAAGAAGATGTCAGGCCGGCTCTCTCTCTCTGAGCTTTCTTCCTCCCTCTTCGCTTCCTGAGCTGTAAGCATCCTTAGGGTTGAGGGTTTTTTGGGTTTACGGTGTCATGTAGAGAGGGATTACAGCAGTGTTGGAGCTGTGTCTTCTTCGCTCTGGAGCGGCAGAGATTGCACGGGAAGAGCTTCGTGACTGTGCTCAGGCCACAATGAGACACCAACTGCCGACGATTCATACTGTTGCTGAGGGAGAGCCGATTTAGAAAAACAATAAAACCACAAATATAGCTTGCTGATGAACGCCGGCGCTTGTGCTGCTGTGCCAAGCCTGGCATCACGTTCCACGTTTCCCTCATGGCATGACAGGTCCGGGTGCCAGGGACTCCATATAACCTTCACTTAACTATGTGAAGGGTTTAGGGTTTAGGGTTTAGGGTTTAGGGTTTAGGGTTTAGGGTTTAGGGTTTAGGGTTTAGGGTTTAGGGTTTAGGGTTCATGTCGTTGGATTGGCCGAGATCTCGGACCCGAACGGCCTGGGTATGTGCGCGCGTCAATATCATCATTTGCTCCGTTTCGGGCTTAAGTCCGAAGGGCTAGCGGCCAAAGGTGTATACTTAGGCTGGCTTTGGAATCAGAAAACCCGAAGCCGAAGCTGCATCTGTTCGAGACCTTTGTGCCGCTGCATGAGATATGTGCTGCATCCCACTTCCCGCGACATCGCGCAGGGAAGCGGCAACTAACACAGCGCACCCGGTGCGCTGTGTTAGTTGCCGCTTGCTTGCGCGACGTGGTGGCGCACCGGTTCCCAACGGCTCGGGTTAAAATGGGTGGCTCACTTGCAAGTTCGCAATCCTCCAACTCAGACTTAAGGGCCTGTAGGGTTCTAGGCAGGGGGTGTGGGGTTTTGGTGAGGTGAGCGGGCATAACTACAATTCTGCCTGCCTTTGGTCATACCGTCAGGAAGACCCCTTGAAACCCGGCAATCCGGAAGCCCAAGCCCTATACAGCCTATACCCTTGAATTCAATTAGGGCTTATTATGTCCTGAGTTTACTATTCGAGCAGGTGGCCTTGAACCTGGTTGGGATGATTTAGTTCCCTATAAGGACTGTGCTGACGGGTAAAACCCTCCCCAAACCCAGAGCCACAGCATTGAAACCCTGAACACCCTAAACCGAGCATAGAATGAATGCATGCAGGCCGTACAGGTGAGCAGAAGTACAGGCATTCGCAGAAGGGTTTTTCGGAGCAACAGATGGTGATCAAGCGGGCATGTGATGAGACTCCTGATACGGATCATGTTTAATTTGCCCGCTCTCTAACTTAAACCTGCGAACCTAAAAACCCCTGAAGGAACCCTAAACTCCCGAGCCAAGCTTGGCACTACGGGATGCAGGCACACGTAATCCCTCCGCCACCAGTACCAGAGCATTGCAATCCAAATCTCCCCAGATTTCGCTTCCAGTGTCGGGACAGTAGGTTGGGAGGCCAATGGCAAGTCATGATTCCCAGAGCCTTTTTCAAACCCTAAGCACGAAAGATTCCAAGCATGAATGAAGCGCGTCGACGCCGGCTCCAAAGGCTAATCGCGCAGGATCGAAGCGTCGTCACCATGGCCTTTCGAGGTTTCAGATGCCATTGCGTTTAGCCTTCTCAGGGTGTAGAGTGGAGATTTTTAAGAATTTTTGAGCGATTCAGAATGTTAAGGGCTTGTTTCATATATTTTCCTGCACAGTACAAGCTTGGCACCTACGAAGATATCCGAAGCAGCCTGGCGTTCGTCATGGCGCCCGTGGTCTCAAAGCCGTTGAAGGTGCGGTTTGGAGATGCGAGGAGTTCGGAGAGAGGAAACCCTAAACCCTAAACCCTAAATCCTAAACCCTAAAACCCTAAACCCTAAACCCTATGCTCGAGGTTTAGAGTTTAGGGCTTGGGGGTTTCACGATTCGGGCACCTGCAGTTTGCCCTTCATCTCTCCAGGTAGCAGTTCTCCGCGGGACTAGGCATGCCCCTGAGCCGACAACCCCCTGAAGGCTGTACACTAAACCCTAAACCCTAAACCCTAAACCCTAAACCCTAAACCCTAAACCCTAAACCCTAAACCCTAAACCCTAAACCCTAAACCCTAAACCCTAAACCCTAAACCCTAAACCCGAACCCTGAACCTGAACCCTGAACCCTGAACCCTGAACCCTGAACCCTGAACCCTGAACCCTGAACCCTGAACCCTGAACCCTAAACCCTAAACCCTAAACCCTAAACCCTAACCCTAAACCCTAAATGCTCGGATTGCCATTGCACACACTAAGGCCCTACAGACCCGGCGTCCCAAGCCCCGAGTTTCGCTTCAGCGTGGGGGGACTGAGGCGGAAACCCCCGAAGCCCTGAATCCTAACTAGAGACCCGAAGCCCCGCAACCCGACCCCAAACCCCAAACGCCCAAACGCCCAAACGCTATAGACCCTGAACACCACAGACCGTCTATGTACAGCCTGAGCCTTAGGCCCCAATGGACCCTACAACCCTGGCAGGCCGACACGAAGGCCTTCCTCCGAACATTTTACACACGGCTCTCGTACCAGCCGAAATGTGAGGCCATGCGGGGGGGGCAGTTCTCCAAATGGTTGAGGGTTCAGGGTCTAGCAGGCTTAGATTGGGACCCCTAGAAATGAGACCATGGTGTAGAGAGCTGCCCGTACTTGTCGGCTCTTTTTGATGCCCGCGCTACGTGGAATGCCCAAACAGGGCCCCAATGATTTAGATCCCATCCCCCAACAACCCTGCCCCCCGGCCCCCTCCGCCCTCCTTGCGCCCCAGCCTCATATGGCCGGCTGATCTTAAAGGTCCTCATTGGGAGAATGTTCAGAGACCAAAGGGGTTCATAAAACTCTTCAACTGTGATGGGTCAAGTCCTTCGACTGTTGACAGAACCTTACCTTGACCGGATGTTCCCATGGGTGGCTCATGATGCCAGTGCTGCACCCACTTCTGCAGTGGACCATGCACAGTTTCCTACGCTCAGTTGGGGTTGGCGTGGGTTCTCCAGCACGTCAGCAGTCTTCGAAGGTGGATTTTTTTCTGAGACCTGGTGTAGAAGCAGCCCGAAGCAAGACCAGATGCTGATTGCAACCCTTGTGGCGGCTACATCAGATGGAGGGGACGGGCCCTCTGCACTCCGAAGCTATGGGAGCCCCACTGTGGACTTTACACCCTCAACCCTTGAGAACTCAAGTCCTATAATATAGGGGTCGGAATAATTAGTAAGGGTATTCCCTTAGGGTCCCTTTGTTGTTATACTGTAATAACCCCTAAACCCTATTCTAATTCTTCAGGCCCCCTATAGTGTACCCAAGAGCCTACGGATGCACAGCTCGAGAGGCGCACAGCCTGAACATCCTAAAATTCCTGGCGCGCTCGGGTGAGAAGAAGGACAGGCGTTTGCTTCTGACCTTTCCCTGCGCCTCAAGAGAGGGTTATCAAGCAAGCATCTGATGAGACATTCCGGACACCGATTGCGGTTGAAATGCCCCCGTGCAAGGAGCCCCAAACTCCCTAGCCAAAGCTTGCCAGCCACAGGATGCGAATCCTTCCCCGTCAGGTGGCCGCTTTTTCGTTTCAGAAACCTTACGCAGCAACCCTGAACGCCAACAAAGCCCAATGTGGGTTGTTTCAAACACCCTTGCATAGGTGACTCTTGCAGGAGTCCTTGCCAAAGGGAGCCCTAATTGTCGAGCTTGAAGCCCAACATGCCCCTCGTGAGGAGAAGGCGACTTCTCCGGCATACACCGATGCCTCCACAGCCCTCCTGACGCCGCGAGGTGAGGAGACAGGCCGGAAAGGTCGGGTGTAGGGTATGGGGGGGTTTGGCAGCCTGAAGCCCCTGCAGCACACGCGCGTGCTCGCCTCGCGCACCTCCTCGCGCGCCTCATGCGCGCCTCATGCGCCTGTGTGAGGAGAGGGGAGACCATTGTGAAACCAATAAGGCGGAACCCGAAAACCTGACCGCGATGCCTATCTTAGCCTCAACTCTGGCAACCAACAAAATGATTCCTTTGAACCTCGCTCGGAGGAGTCTCGGAGGTTTCATGGGCAGTTGGAAGTAGAGCTTTCTAGTTCTTTGCTATCCAACGGAGACCTTCTGAGAGGTCTTAGGGAGGGATGGGAGCTCGATACGCATCTACAAACCAAGCCCCTAACCCCTCCTGGTCCTTAATGGGGATTATGGCAATAATAGGGGGTACTATAATCCTCCCTATTAAGGACGGTTAGTATATAAGCCCTGAAGCAGCCCTGGCACAGTATCACTCCGAGCAGCCGCATGCTGGACTCGCACTTACGCCAGGAGCTCACCCGATCACGGGCTGCAGTTCCTGTAGGGCTTTCTTATGGTAGGGCTTTAGGGGGTTTATGGATTCAGGGCTTAGAGCTTTTAGGGCTTGTTTTTATTTTCTTGTCTGGGCTTTTGGCTTTACGGTTACCGGGTTTCTGCATGCAGGCTGTTCTTCTCTAATTAATTGTTCATCCTCAGCCTCCCCCCCACCCCCCTACCCACCACCCGGCTTCTGACCGCCGTTCACCTGGACCTTATCCCCAAATCAGGACTGCAACGTGGTACCTTCTCCCACAAACCGCAAAATTTTTGAGCCCTTTTGAGGCCCCGGGAGACCCTGGAGACCCTCTAGGGCCCTCAAAAACTGCGCCGCAGATAAGGCTGAGGAGGCGGCCCCCAAGCCGACCAGGCACGGGGCCCTGTCGCGTGGGCACTTGCAGGAACTCAGGAAGTGGTTAGAGTTTTGGGTTTAAGCCTATAAGTTGCAAAATTCGGCAGACCTTCAAAGTGACCCGTGAAGCACGCAGCACCGCAGATCTGCGGACGAAGGGGGCTGTTTAAGGCCTGCAGGCTTCGCTTTCATAGTGGAACCCTGAGGTATAGGAACCCTCTAAAGTTGACGCCTGAACCCCACACGCTCTAGGGTTAGCATAGGGGTCTTCATCCCATGAAGATTCTGCATGTACAGGAAGCAAGGGGATTGGGTGTTATCATGGGCGCTGCAGCTACATTTGGGTGACTCTCTCTCTCTCTCTCCGTCTCTCTCGTTCTCCCTCTCTCTCTCTTTCTCGCACGGGCTACGCCGGGTTTGTCTGCAAGCTCAGGCCCACGATGTGCCGCGAGAGGCAAGGGGCTTGCAGAGTTCGTTTGGGCCGCCTTTTTTTTTCTCCAGCACGGCAGCTGGACTGAACCCTTCGCAGAGGCATTGCTCCACAGGCTATCTGGCTGGCTTGTGCCGGGCGCCGAGAGACGAAGACAACATTCCTACGTCCCTTAGTATATGGTCCCTATGTACCTTCCTTAAGAGGGCTCGCAAGGCTGGTCGCCCCACATTCCTACAAAGCCTATGAACCTTAAGCTCTCAAAGCCGTAAGTGCAAACTTTGCAAGCCCCCCTCCCCCCCACCCCCCACGACAATGCTTGAACCCCTAAAGCCATAGAACCCTGGAGCCAGAGGTGCGGAGCTGGAGCCAGCCGTGTTGGACCTGCGCATCCCAGAGGCCGAACCCAGCAGTTCGGGTTTTAGGGCGTCTAGGAGTGAGCTTTTTAGGGATGTTTGCGGGCTTTCGGGTGGTGGAGCTTTGGGGTTTGGGGACCCAAAGCCCCCTAAGCCCTACAGTGTGCCCTTCATCCCCTGGCCTGCTCGGATCGCGTAGCGCCCTGGCTTCCCCCCCCGGTGTGGGCCCTATGACCTTTTGCCCTAAAGCTAACCCTGAACCTATAAACCCTATAAAGTTTAGGGTTTACAGGTACCTTTTGACCCTAAACCCTATAACCCTGAACCCTAAAACCTATAAAGTTTAGGGTTTACAGGGTTTACAGGGTTTAGGAGCCCCGAAGCCCCTCAAAAGCCGTTGCCTTCCGAAGCCACCCACGTTCGCTTTGGCGTACGGGGCCGCATGGACCCTTTCAATCCTAATGCCTACATGCCCTGAACCCCCCTTAACCGCATGTAGGCCCACTTCCCACTTGTGAGCCCTGAACCGTTTAACCCAAAGCCCTAAAGATCCCGCCCCTTAACGCTTGCAGGATAAGCAGGCCTACATTAGGTCCTTCTACAAGGACCTCCAGGCCGTGTGGGTGGCATTCTCCAAGTGTAGGGTTTAGGGTCTAGGGACCAGGGGGGTTATAGTAGGAAACCCAGCAGGACCACAGTGGTAGAGGACTGAGCATGTTAGGAGCTGATCTTGGTTGCCCAGTACAGTGCCTTCATCCTTCTGTTTGTCGGGGTCGTGCCCGTTACAAGCGCAGCAGAGGGTATCGATCTAGCTGAGATCCTGTTCAATCACGGGCCCTAAGTTCCCAAGCTTCCCAGCAACCCTAAACCCTATACCCTATACCCTATAAACCCTAAACCCAGCCCGTTCTTTTTTGGTTCTGGAGGATGGTCAAGCTATGGTGGTGCCCCCTCACATCCGGGATGCAGACAAATGGCCCCAGGCCCAGGAGCCCAGCACGCTTCTCCCCCATGCTGAGCTGCTAGGTAGGCCCTTGAGTCGCTTGAGTTATCTTCTATTAAACCCCTAAACCCCTAAAACCCTAAACCCCTAAACCCCTAAACCCCCAAACCCCGAAACCCCTAAACCCCTAAACTCCTAAACCCCTAAACCCCTAAACCCCTAAACCCCTAAACCCCTAAACCCCTAAACCCCTAAACCCCTAAACCCCTAAACCCCTAAACCCTAAACCTACCCTAAACCCTAAACCCTAAACCCTAAACGGGTTGAAGAGGATCATCTTTAGGAGCATTTTTCAAGTTTCAAGGGCCATCCTGGGTTACGCCCAGCTTCGCAAAGTCCCACGCGGCAATGGTGAACCTTTAACAAGCAGATGTTTAGGGTTTAGGGTTTAGGGTTTAGGGTTCGGGCCCCTGGTAAACAGGATCCCTGGCCAAAGGGACCAAAACCGAGCTTTCCAGCCCAGAATCTTCAACTTATGGTCCAGAAGCTGTAGGGCTCTAGGTAGGGCTCTTCGTGTCTATTTCCTCTACTGATACTACTGGCGTTGAGAGGATAACATTTTGTGAATCTTCTCAAAGAGTTGAAAAGAGGGCCAGCCGCAGCTCAGGCTCTTCTTCGTTGCCGGGTTTTGGGTTTGGGTTTTGGGTTTTAATTTTGGGTTTAGGTGTTGCCGGGTTATCGGAGCAGTATAAACCCAAACCCCCCCCCCCCCCCCCCCCCCCCCCCCCCCGCCCCACCCGCGAAGATCCCTTTTGTGAGGAGAGGGCGTCCTCTCCCGACGGCGACGTGTCAGGCCGGAAAGATCTTTAGCTGAAAGGGCTTTAGTTAGGGTCCTTAACCCTAAACCCTAAACCCTAAACCCTTAAGCCCTCTGAATCCTTGAAACCTTGGCAGCCCGGACCCCAAAAAAAAACCTTCCTGCCCTTCTTAGAGACTCCAATACCCCCCTCAGTTGAGGAATATTCCTGAAACCATATAGGGAACCCCCTTATATTTTAGAACTAAGGGGTGTGGTAGTCCCCATATTCTAGGTTCGAGCCCTTCGCGCCCATGTGCACTTTTGAGCCGTAGGGGCTGAACCCAACGGGTCTAGGGTTTAGGGTTGAGAGGGATTGGGGGGTTTAGGATCCTAAGGCCCATCTTGGCCGAAGGCTGCAACACCTGCAACAACATTCCACTGGCCCTTTGCTCGAAAAGGGTTCACGGGTAGTTGCAGCACCTTATGCAATTCCTTTAGGAGTGTTCTTGAATTTGGGATGGGGCCCGACCTTTAAGTACCTAGCAGCCCTTTCTCGAGCCGAAGACCTAGGCTTGGGCTAAATGCGCCGAAAGCCTGAGCCAGACGAAGCTAGATTCACCGTCTTCTGTCCCAAGCCCCTTTCTCGCGCCGAAAGCCGGCTCGAGCCGAAAACCTGGGTTGGGGGTCCAGATGAAGCTAAAATCAGCTTCTTCTGGCGCAAGCCCCCTTTCTCAAGCCGAAAACCTGGGTTTGGGCCAGATGAAGCTCAATTCAGCCTCCCTGGCCCAAAGTTCTCGAGCTGGCCCAAAGCCATTTTCTCGAGCCGAAAACCCGGGCTTGGGCCAGATGAAGCTAAATTCCAAAAACCTGAGTTTGGGCAAGATGAATGAAGCTAGCCAAATTCCCCCTTTTCATGAGCCGAAAACTTGGGTCTGGGCCAGGTCAAGCTAAATTCTACCGGCAAGACTCTACACTTTACTAAGCTCTCCCTACCTGAGCTCCCGGAGCCTTGAAGCGGCCTTGGCGCAGATCCGCAACTGACGGCTGGGCCTGCTTTGACACGAGGCATCACATGCGCCAGGAGCTCATGCAAAAATCGTGTACCCTCAGCCACGAACCCTCAACCCTTTAAGGCTTTCGGGGGCTTTTCAGGTTTAGGGCTCTGGCCCTTGCGGCTGTAAGGTTTCGATTTAAGGCTTCGAGTTTTTTCGCATGCTTTTTGGGATGTTGGGGTTTGAGGGTTTTGGGGTAGTAGGTTCAGCTTCACGCATGATTTACGGTTTGGGGTTGGAGGGTTTGAGGGAGGCTGGTGGTTTCGTGGGCTTCGGGTGGGTAGGGCATATTTCCTTCCTTTACGGTTGGGGTCCCGCTTAGAGTCCTTCCTGAAAGGGCACCCTTTTATTCCCCTTTGGCCCCTTAAAAAGGCCCTTTATAGGGTTGGTTGGGGGGATTGCAAGGCCTCATCGCCCTAAACCCTAAAGCCTCAACCCCTAAAACCCTAAACCCTAAAACCCCTAAACCCCTAAACCCCCAAAACCCTCAACCCCCAAAACCCTCAACCCCCAAAACCCTAACCCATAAAACCCCTAAACCCACATGCCACAAGCCGGAAAGGTTCAGGGAACGTCTTGATCCGGCCGAGGATGCGCAGCAGCGAGAAGCCTCGGACCCGATGCAGCACGGGGCCCCTGGCCGTGGGCGCTTGAAAGCCCAAATAAGGCTTAGGGATGCCCTAAACCCTAAACCCTAAACCCTAAACCCTAAACCCTAAACCCTAAACCCTAAACCCTAAATCCTAAACCCTAAACCCTAAACCCTAACAGGGTTGTTCCTAGGGGCCCTTCTGAAGCCCTCTGGTTGGGCTGTTAGGGCCATAAGGGAATACTTTTATTCGTACTTCTTCCGACCCCGATATGAGGGTAGTTTAGGGCCCTTCGGAGCCCTAAACCCTATAGCCCTGAACCCATATATGGGGGGTTTCCGAAAATAGGGGCCCCTAAAATAGACCCCACATAGTAGGATTCCCTTAGTAAGGCCCCCAATAAGGTACCCCTAGTATCGTAAACCCCCTTGTCCACCCTGCCCTTGAACCTGGCAGGGCACAGGCGCCACTCATGCCGTGGAGGGTGTCCTGCAAGTGTGTTTGACGTTCTCTGGCTTAAGGAATAGATTTTTTTTACTGTTTAATACCATCCCAACCATGACCTAGGTCAGGTGTATAGAAGTCGTTTTGAGCCATACACATACATAGGGCTCATATAAAGCACTGTCTGGACTGGGAATATGCAAAGCACTGTCTTGGAGTGCCCCTACGGGCTCAGGCCGCGCATGCGGCGAGAGAGGCGGCGCTCCTCCGAGTACCTGGCCTCGCTGTGCCGGGGCGCCGAGAGACACGGTAAAGCAGAAACTTACATGTCCGTATTTCTAAACCTGAAGGCCCGTCCTCCCGCAAAAAACACAACCCCAAACCCTGAGAATCCGAAGGCCTGCCGCGCACTGAAAGCCTAAACCTCACGCCCTCAACCCTACGAAGCCTATAGACCCTATAGCTACATAGAAAGCTGTACAAGGCCTTATAAAGCCCTTAAAAGCCCTTCGCCCTTGAACGTTCTTCTTCAAACCCTTCAAGCCCTCAAGCTGCAGAACCCGGCAAAAAAGGCCCATCGGTGCCCGCAGCGCTCGCCGAGTGGCCAGAGGCCGGATCTGCGGGTTTTGGGGGCTTTGGGGGGGCTCGTAGGGGCTTTTCCAGGGGTTAGGGATGGTTGGGCGTTGAGGGTGTGCAGATGCTCGGTTTTTTGGTCATTGCCGTACATCACTTGTGTTGGAAAACTGTTTCCATCTCTTTCTGGCAGTCAGACGCCCTTCGTGTTTGCTCATTCTTTTTTGGTGTGTGTGTGTGTGTGTGTGTGTTTTTTTTTGCACCTCTCAAATGCTTGCCACTCAAGAGCTTGATGCAGCTCATGTTAAAGATGTGTCGATGCCAACCTTTCGAGGTCCATGTTGCGAATTTTGCACGTGAGTAAGAATGACTATAACTGACCTTAATAGGGATTATAGTACGCCTTCCCCCTAATGATAATCCCTGTTAAGGAGCTGCTGGTATAAGGGGGAACAGCCCCTGAACCCTAGGCCCTAAACCCTAAACCTTAAACCCTAAACCCTAAACCCCAAACCCCAAGGGGGGAGCATCCCGAGACTTGAGAGTGAGAATGCCCCCCAATTGCAGGCGGTGCACGAGCTCCTTGGGAGGCCACCACGCGCCACATGGGGGCGCACGTCTGTGGCATGCCCAAAGGGTCCATGTACCCATATAGTATATACTTGGGCCCTAAAGCTACTATATGGGAACCCCTTTAAGGCCCAAGTATATACTATATAGGTACATGGACCCTTAGGGATGTGGGGGTTTAGGGCTTAGGGTTTAGTGCGTCTTACGATTCTTGGGGTACCTTTTATCGGGTTCGTTTAGAAGGGGACCCTAATACTTGTGGGACTGTATTAGGGGTCCCCTATTTTCGTAAACCTCCGTGTGAGCCTATAAACCCCAAAACCCTGAGCCCACAGCACCAAGCCACAGGTCGAACGACTTCCGCCTGCGCACGTGGCCGAAGGTGCTCAGAGCCACCGTGTCTCAGGGCGTCTTAAGCAGCCTTTGCAGATGGGCGTGCGGCCAGGATCCCGAGTCCGAGCTCTTGAAGTTCCAGAGTGGTGCGTTTTCCATGCCGCATGCGGGCAAGGCGGCGGCCTCGGCTCGTTTAGGATGTTCCCAGCGGGGCCCCGCGAAGATCGGGTGGCTCAGGTGGACGGAGGCGAGGACAGCCTGGCTCTCAACACATTTTGGGGCATGGCATGTGCTTTGACTGGTCTCCATCACCTTCGTTTTCGCAGCTTCTTGGCACTTCATACTGCATGAGGCCACTTCATGGGCGCGAACCTCCGCTGCCTCGGGGCATCGAGCCCAGAGCCACTTGGGTGGGGCGACGCTTCACCTGGCTGTGGGCGCGGGTGGGTGCAGTCGAGTCGTCGTTTTCAGAGCACTTTTGCGTTGTTTTGCTCTACATGCAGCCTCCCCCGCTCTTTCTCTAGGTGGCCGATGGTGTTGGCGAATGGAGCTGCTTTGGCCCGCCCCCAAGGAAACAGACGGGCCGCCTGCTTTGTCTGAGCACCTTACAGCCTCTACAACTGCACAAACCCCGTCATTTTCCGCCCTTTCTTTGACTCTAGGGTTTTTAGGGTCTACAAGCAGCCCATGGGCCCTCATGAGAGAGGCCTCAGCGCGCGGAACTTCGCCAATGAGCTCATGCTTGGCTGCCAGGAGCCACAAGAGAAGCTGAGAGACTCGTAGCCCAGGGCGATCGGGCATAAACGGCCCACAACGCTGAACTCCCGAAACCCCCCGGCAACATCTCAGACGTGGCCCACCGAATGCTCCGCCCCTACGCACACGCCGGGTTGTCCCCAACCCCCCCCCCCCCCCCAGCAGCGCAGTCGGAGTTGGAGGCCACAGCCCAAAACCCCAAACTCGCCATGTGCCGGGCCTTCGTGGGAAGGAGTACTTCATGACCAACAACCCTGGCGACATTGCTGGAGACTTGAGAGAGCCAGGCGCCCAGAGCACTTCAGAGTCATGGACCGTGAGCCGGACCTTCCCAGAACTGCGGCAGTCCATCTAAAAACGCCGAGCCCTAAAGCCAACGCCGTCCTTCTCTCTGGAGCCTCCGCTGTAATAGCCCACACCTTGCCTTAAAGGCAACAGAGCTCAGAGTCATTAAGCCCCCCAAAAGGCCCCTAAACCCTTGAACCTTAAACCCTAAGCCCTAAACCCGGACCTTTCAAGACTTCAAGAACAGCCTCCCTAAACGCCTGCGTGGGCCCAAACCGCCCAGATGCAGATATGCGTCCATCTCGAACGCCGAGCCCTAAAACAAAGCCAGCTGTTTTGATAGCCCAAACCTTGCCTTAAAGACAACAGAGCTCAAAGTCATGAAGCCCCCACAAGGCCCCCTAAACCCTTAAACCCTTAAACCCTTAAACCCTTAAACCCTTAAACCCTTAAACCCTTAAACCCTTAAACCCTTAAACCCTTAAACCCTTAAACCCCCTTAAACCCTTAAACCCTTAAACCCTTAAACCCTTAAACCCTTAAACCCTTAAACCCTTAAACCCTTAAACCCTTAAACCCTTAAACCCTTAAACCCTTAAACCCTTAAACCCTTAAACCCTAAACCCTAAACCCTAAACCCTAAACCCTAAACAAACCTTGAGAGGCCTAACCCCTTCCTTCCAAGGCACGTGCTCGAGGCGCTCAAAAAGGCGCACCAGCAGACCAGGCCAGGGGTTTCCTGTGGACCCCGGGGGCTTTTCTTCCACAGGGTAAGTTTAGGGTTTGGGATTTAGGGTTGAGGGTTTCGGGTTTAGGGTTTAGGGTTTAGGGTTTGGGGTTTGGGGTTTTGGGTTTTGGGTGTAGGGTTTAGGGTTTAGGGTTTGGCTGAAGGTTTTTTTTTGTTTTTCTCTCGGGTTTCTGGGACGTCTAGGGTTGGGGGGAGCGCCAAACTCCTCAACCCAAATACCATGTCCTGTGAAACATGTAATAATATTGTGTGAACGAAGTACAACCATCATGACTTAACAGACGCATGTAATCCAGTTCATTGTTACCTTTTGGACAAGGCTTTTTCACCCAGCCCATGATCCACCATTCAATCACCAGAAATCCTATATTATATTCTATCACCATGTGCCCGTAACTGCTGCACCAAGATCCAGATTTTGGGCTCGTTAATGATGGAGAAAAGCTCACGGGCGTCCATAATATTATAATTATAAGGAACTGCATGAATTATAATATTATTACTAGCCCGTGTCACGAAATCCCCAATTAAAATGTGAACGAAACATGTGAACGAAGTTTTACTGGATTCTTCATTCTAATTCTCTTATTTTGCTTGTTTAATTGAGTTATAAGGAGTGAAGATATGAATGACGCATGAACTCAATTGAACAACAAGCAAAATTAGGAAAGGAATGAAGAAAGAATAAAAATAGAGAAAAGAATAATGCACGCCAAATAGTAAGTCTTTTTATGAGGCGTAGTGCAGGGCTCACCTCTCCGTCCTACACCCTAAACCCGAAACCCATAACCCGTAAACCCTAAACCCTCTAAACCCTCTAAACCCTCTAAACCCTCTAAACCCTCTAAACCCTAAACCCCAGGTCCTGGGGATCCTCGACTGCCGTGGTGACGGCGCTGGGCAGGTGGAGCTCGTTGAAGACGGGGGGTTTGGCATCCGGGCTTCTTAGGGTTTAGGGTTTAGGGTTTAGGGTTTAGGGTTTAGGGTTTAGGGTTTAGGGTTTAGGGTTTAGGGTTTAGGGTTTAGAGCTTGAAGGATTCTGAGCCCTAAAAAGGCCCTCAGCCTTGTAAACGCAAAGCTCCTAAGCCCCATCTGAGCCCTCAAACTCTCTGAATTCGGCCACGAGGCGCGGGCAGCTGGGCATCGCCAACTTGGGCGATTCGGTGGCTCCGGCAAGTTGGGACCAGTTGGCTGGGCTTGAGGCTTCTCGGAGCGGCCTAGGGTTGAGGGTTTTTGGGTTTTGGGGTTCCGTCTCGGGCTTCTTAAGTTGGGGTTGCCCGACACGGGCTCTGAACTCTGCAAGACTTCGCCCAGCCTCAATTCCTTCAAGTCCGGAAGCCTCAAGCCGTGTGTCAGGCACTGGCCGTCCTGCGCCGAGAGGAGGCAACGGATGCAGGAAACTTCGGAGTCCAGAAGTTCAGGAATTCGGATGGCTTGGGAGTAGTGCCTCATCAGGTCATCCTTAGGAATCCTGACATAGGGGGTTCCCTGTGAGCCTTCAAGCAGGGGGGAGGGCCTCAGGGTTGAGGATTTGTTGCCTGTCCGCCGGCAGGTCGGAGGTGGAATGACCTGCATCTGCCGCACCGAGGATCAGCAGGCGCGCAGCAGCGTTCGCGCGGCACAGCGGTTGCAGTTCGGCCGGAAGAGTTTCTCGCTGTTCTGCTGCAGGTGAAGTTCAACCTCCCGTGCGCCTGGCCAGATCTGCGTTGTGAAGTGGGAGTGTTAGCACGGGCTCTTTCAAGTTCAGACTCTACATGAGCATCCCATGTAGGGTCCTCACCAAATACCCCCCGGCCTTCCCATTCTAGCGTATTATGATGAGGATGGTGGAGGCTGGGTTTATGGTGAGGGGTACCCTGTCACAGCAAGGGTTTTGCGGCCAGGTGGCAACTTGCTTGCTATCCTGGCCCTGCAGACTATCCACAGCTGATGCGAGAAGGGGAGGAGCTCATGCGGGCTCACCGGGTCTGAGTTTTTTCTGTTAAAAGGGATCTTCCAAAACTAGAATCCAGAAATTGTTCGGGCCCCCATTTTTCCTTGAAGGGATTGCAGCACGAGCAGTAGAGCCTGAACTCCTAAAGCCAACATGCGACCCTTCCGAAAAGTCCCCCCCCCCCCCCCCCGCAAGGAGAAGCAGAAACTGGTCAAGGCGCTGCAGCAGTCGCGCCGTCGAAAGGACCATGGCCCTGAGGAGCCTCACATGCTCTCTCTAAAGCCAAAACTCCCCAACCCAAACCCCCCCCCCCCCCCCCAACAAAACCGTTGCCCCCCCCCCACCCCTCCCCCAGCCCCCCAATTACCCCAAACCGGCCCGCCCACAAAAATAAGCCTGAAGCCCCTGAAGCATCCGTCAGCATGGCATCCGCCAGGACTCGCAGCTTTTGAGCTGCCAAGTCCAGGAGGGCGATATGCTCATCCTGGGCCGGGGCCCCGACGACGAGGAGGGTCGAATGGCTGTGTGGGAGTGGGGGCTGTTTAGGGCTTAGATGGGCTTAGGGATGTTTAGGGGTTTAAGGGGGAGCACTTGCAACCTGGCACTTTAGTCGGCATGCAAAAAACCCGAATCCCGAGAAAACATCGCCTTAAACCCTGCCCGTAACCCAGCCTGAGAACCCCGCAGCACCCCTTAAACCCTACATTCGAAAGTTCTATGCTACTCCTCACCCCCTTAGACCTACCCCCCACCCGGATGCCTGCATAGTGCTCGTGTTCCCGAATTCCCCACGAAGAAGCAACAGGACTCTTTGGCTGGGTTTGGGTTGGGATTTTTAAGCTGCACCGGGCAGGAAGCATGTGTTTAGGCGATAAGTCTTAATTATACGAGTTCGAACCCACATACGCCCTACTATACGACACCAACCATAGACCCCAAACCCAGTTGAGGCACCGATGGAATGTGGGACAATCTCTACATGGAAGAGGCGAGCACTCCGAGACACTCCAAGCACTCCGCACGCAGTGTTGGATTAGCAGTTAGGGCCTTAAGAGCCTCCAAGGGTGTCGGGAATCTGGGCATGTAGGGTTCGGGGCAAAAATCCCTCAACCCTAAACCCTAAACCCTAAACCCTTAAAGCTCCAAGCCCTAAGCCGATCGCGGTTTGCGCAGCCAGGTTTGCCAAATCGTCGCAGGGGCGGTGGGCCCGCTGGAGGAGGAGAACGGCACGCGGTCCCAGAATTGCAGCTCCAGGGAAGGGCTGTGGGGCAAGGGACTGCTACCTTGGGCCCCTAATTTCTAAACCCTAAACCTTAAACCTTAAGCCCTAAACCCAAAACCCTGAACCCTAAACCCTAAACCCTAAACAACCTTTTTTGGGCGTTTAGAGAGGGAACTTCGCGAACCCTTGCGGCGCACATCCCTAGGAGTAGGAGGCTGGCTTCATTGGTTTGGAGAGCGGGGCGTGGGGAATAGAAGTATCAGTGTTACCCTTAAGAACCCCAAATCTACGTAGTCCTGTTTGTAGGTACATATTAAAAACCATAGGATTCTTAGCCAACCTACAGAAAAAGTAGCTTTTGGGTTCGTAAGGTCTTAAGGCTTAGACCTGTTCAGCACAAGAGTCGGCACGGTTTCGAGCAACTGGAAAGCACGTAGGAGGCGGGGGGGATCATCCGGCATGTGCTTTGCCAACTTGGGGCTGGCATCTCCTGTGATACTATGTTCCTTCGGGTGGGAGTGTGTACGTTCACGGGCTGTGAAGATCATGATCAGCTACACCCATCCCCCCACCCACCCTTCCCCCGGTAGGGGCCATGAAGCATAATTCTGGGGGAGGGAGGAAAGGGCGTACCAGAGAACAGTAACCCTGCAAAAGGGCCGCAAGCCGAGAACGTAGGCTTTGACGTGATGCGAGCTTTGCCGAGGCAAAGCCGCAACTTTTGAACAGCATCGTGCGCACTGTCGCTTTTTCACGGCGTCGTCGTCATCGTTTCTTGTTGCCGCCCTCTGCTCTGCAACGAATTCTGCCTTTTTTCGCCCACAGTGCCGACAGTTCCCTGCTTTTCTTGGCATGAGGTTTTTGTTTTTTGGTGCCTGTTTCTGCAGGTCCGGACAGGTTTTTCGTTTGGAGGTTGGACTGGTTCTCCCTAAACCCTAAACCCTAAACCCTAAAGCCCGGGTTGGGGCAGCGTGCACTCGCCGCCGCCCTCGCAAGGCCACTTCACCGAAGCTGCCTGGGGCCAAGCAGTGGGCAGTGGGAGCCGTCAGGGTTTAGGGTTTATCCCTAGATCCGTAACCCTCCACATGGGCAGCGCTCTCGAATGAGTTCTTTTCTCTTGTTGGGGGTGCCCGAAGAAACCTTAACTCCTTTTAGCCCTCAGAATTGGGAACCCTATAAAGGCCTTTTTTGGGGGGGGTACCCTACAAGATCCCTAACTCCTCTAATCCCTAAACCCTAAGCCCTAAACCCTAAACCCTAAACCCTAATTATGAGCCCGATGAGCCATTCTTGGGGGGGCGTGGATGCAGGCCCAGATCGCCGAAGCCCTTGCCAAGGCTCGGGAGACGTAGGGTTCGGGGCTTTGGGTTTATAGGGCTTACTATAGATTTTATTACAGGGCTTATTAAAGGGCTTATTGTAGGGTTTATTACAGGGTTTATTATAGGGCTTACTGCAGGGTTTCTATAGGGTTTCTATAGGGTTTATTGGGTTTTGTAGGGCTTTGTAGGGTTTAGGATTTAGGGCCTACGCCCAGAAGGTCCAAAAGCCTGCCAAGCCCAGTAGGGTACTCTATGAGCCTTATAAGACTGTAAACTCTACATCAACCCTGTAATCCCTAGAACTCCCACAGTAGGATCCCCTAAACTCTATACATCCTTTCAAACCCCTAAGCCGTAAACCCTAAACCCTAAATCCTAAACCCTAAACCCTGAACACCACACCCTTTCAAGCCCCCAGCGCGAAACGCCGCAGGAACTCTAAACCCTGAAGCCTTAAACTCCAAACTGAAATGGAGTTTTATGAACATAGGGGACCCCCAATATGAAAACCCCCAAGTAGCAAGATCCCCTTTTTGGAAAGGACCCCAAGAAGGCACCCCTAGTTTCGGACACCCCCCAAATCCCCAAAAGACCCTATCAACATGAATCCCGAAAAAGCCCTGGCGTGGGCACAGGCAGCGCGTTGGCGCTCCCTGAGTCGCGATGCAAGGCCGGGGCAGCCCAAAGCCAGCCAATGTCGGTAAGGCCTCTCCGCCTCCGCCCCCCCTGGGCAGATGACGTCCTGAGATTCAGGGTTCAGGGTAAAGAAGGTTATAAGCCTGTCATCCCACAAACCCAACGCCATCAACAAAACCCAAGCTGAAAACCAGCCCCTATCCTCAGGACGCCATTCTCGGACGCCGCGCGCAAGGCGCCGGTCAGAAGTTCTGAATCATGTTGGTGACCTCCCGAAGTGCCTTTTTTGGGGGGCTCGGGGTTGGATCCCCTGTGGCGAGGCCGGCGTGAAGTACGAGGGTGGCAAGATGGATGACGTCACGTGTGCAGGGGGGCTTAAAATGGCTTGCGGCCAGTGTCGAAAACGCTGGGCTTTTGAGAAAAGTATCGAACATGGTAACGGCATAACGGCTCGGAAAGCATTCCTTGGGTTAGGGCTTCGGGAAGACCTCAACCCCCAAGCCGTAAGCTAGTCGTAAGCTGCAGCTTCCCCTCAACACGAGGTTTGCGCGTGGGTCACTTCCGACCGCAAATGAACGCCTCAGAGCTTGTGCCGCTGCGCCAAGCCTGGCATTGAGTTTCCTGTCGTTTCCTCGTTTCTCTCCTGGAGAGCCCTGCGACTTGCAGCCCCTGGTCCCTCGAAGGCTCCCCATGAAGCAGGCGGGAGCCATGGCAAGTCGCTGCTGCTCGTGTCATAGACCAACTTAGAAATGATTGCGAGCCATGGGGTTCTCGGGAGACATTTGACCCGAACGGCCTGAGGCCTAACGGAGTTCACATCTTCCGATGCGCATCAGATGCTCCGATTCGGGCTCTAAAGGCTTAAGGGCTGGAGGGCCAAAGGTGGGTATGTTTACCAAGCGCATGGCTATACAACAAGAAAACCTTAAGTCCATTTAAGTCCCCTTCAATGCATCTGCATGCGCCACCGTTCAAAGAAACGGCAAAAAGCACAGTGCACATGAGTGGCCCACTTGCAAATTCACAATCCTCCACCTCAGACTTTGGGGCCTTTAGTGTTTAGGGTTTTGGTGACGTGCGCAGGTAGAATTGCATTGTACATCTCTGAGGTTTGCAGTGTCTGCCTTTGGCTACACTGTTCGGCAGACCCCTAGACGCCCGGAAATCCGCCCAAGTCCCCCGTAAACCCGAAACCCTAACTTCAATTTCGACCACGTTTACTATTTATTCTTCGAGATGACCTTTTTACCGGGTCGCGGGCAGAGCAGTCCCCCTTACAGTCCACAGTGTTGTCCTCTAGTTCCCGGAAAAGAACTGGACAAACAGGTAAACTAAACCCTACTTGTTTCCAGTAGCAGGTGAGCCTGCCTGGAAGGCTCATGGAAATGTAGTATCAACTGGCCATAGTTTATAAGAGGGTGTGCATAAGAAACCTGTCCCGACAGTACGGGGACAGTACGTTGGTAGGCCTGTGGCAAGTCATGATTCTTGAGGAGGTGAGTGAGAGCTGCGCGTGGGTCAGCTACGAACCCAAAAAAGCCGAATACCCCTGAATGTATGCCTTAAATCGTATTAAGGATCCCTTTACAAGGTACATTCCTTAATTGAGGGGTATCGGGCTCCTTCAGACCGTTAATGAACGCCGGAGCTGGTGCCGCTGTACCAAGCCTGGCACTGACCGCTTCTCTCCTGGAGATCCCTGTGACTTCCCTCGAAGGCTTCATCATCCGCATGAACCTGTCGTGAACCATTGGCAAGTCGTTAAGCAGAAGAGAGACCAGCTTCGTGTCATAGACCAACTTAGAAATGATTGCGAGTCATGGAGTTCTCGGGAGACATTTGACCCGAACGGCCTGAGGCCTTTCGGAGTTCACATCTTCCGATGCGCATCAGATGCTCCGATTCGGGCTCTAAAGGCTTCAGGGCTGGAGGGCCAAAGGTGGGTATGTTTACAAGGCCTGGTTATAGATCCAGAGAACTTTAAGCCCCAAGCCCTTCAAAGCATCTGTTTGCGACGCCGGTCAAGGAAACGGCAAGTAGCACAGCGCACTGCTTCCCAGCGGCTCGATTAAATATGAGTGGCCCACCTGCAAGTTCGCAATCCTCCACCTGAGACTTTGGGGCCTTTTGGGGTTTAGGGTTGTTGTGACGTGACGTGCGCGTCCATGATTCGCGTTACATCTCTGAGGTTTACACTGCCGGCCCTTTGGTTACGCTGTTCGGAAGCTCCCTTGAAGCCCGGAAATCCGAAAGCCCAATTCTCCCTTAAACCCAAAACCCTAGAATCCAACGACTGCTACGTTGAGCTTACTATTCGAGATGACCCTTTTAGTTCCGCGAAAAGAACTAGACAAAACAGATAAAACCTGACATCTCTTGAGTGGCAGGTGAGATATCCTGCCTTGATGGAGTTTACGTACTGAGGCCATAACGGTGGGCACGGTCTTTTTCAGCTTCTTAATATATGTTCACTGTCAGCAGAGAGCATTGCATTCAAGAAATGTCCAGATTTCAGTCAGAATTTTCCCAGATTTCATTTCCTGTGTCGGGACAGTACGTCGCTAAACCCTAAACCCTAAACCCTAAGTCCTAAACCAACGGCAAGTCATGATTCGACTGTTGAGGAGCTCCTATTATGCCCCAAGCCCTGAGCCATTGCATTGAAACACTAAACCCTCAACCAACCTTGAGGATCCATGTACCTCTGTAGTATATACTTTTGCCCTAAAGCTTTTCTATGGGAACCCCTTTAAGGCCCAAGTATGTACTATACAGGTACCATGCGCCCTCAGGGTGCAAGCATCAAATGAAGCGTGTCGCCACCGGCTCGGGAGGCTCCCAGGCAGGATCGAGTTTATTAGAGTTTAGGGTTTCCTGTCGAGGTTCGAGACGCCTCCCATTGCGTTGAGGATTTCTTGGATTCAGATCTCGTTTCAGGCGCCCTTCTTGTTCTTATACAGCGTGCCGCATCTGGAGCGGCCGGGCGCGCTGCCATGGCGCCCGTCGCGGCCAAGCTGAAGGTGCGGTCTGGAGATGCGAGGAGGTTTGGAGACAGGGATCCCAACTCCTCAAGGTTTAGAGAGTTTAGGGCTTGAGGGTTTGTAAGGTTTTTTGGGCAGCTGCAGTTTTGCTCTTCATCTGTTGCCCCATAAAGCCTAAGCCCTAAGCGGCCTGCACACTCTAAACCCTACAGCCTCTCTGTGTCCCAAGCCCCTGGGCTTCGCCTCAGCGGGGAGACCCCAAGCCCGTAACCCGATAGACCTTCACCCTCCAAGCGCTTGAGCCTGAACACAACTAGACCCTGAACACAGCTAGACCCTGAAACACCATGCAGACCTTTCACTTTTCACCCTAAAGTTCTAAGGGGCTTAAACCCTGAAGACCTTACAGCCCTTGCAGGCCGACAACAAGGCCTTGCTGCGAGCCTTTTACACACGCCTCTCCTACCAGCCAGAGTGCGAGGCCATATGGGGGGGGGTTAGGGTTTAGGGTTTAGGGTTTAGGGTTTAGGGTTTAGGGTTTAGGGTTCAGGGTTCAGGGTTTAGGGTTTAGCGGTTTAGGGTTTAGGGTTTAGGGAGTTTAGGGGCTAGAAGGCTCTCTTATGCTGCGCCTTCGCGTGGAGCTTCGACTCAGGCGATAGGGTTGTTCCTCCCTGGCCCATTGAAGAGCTGGGCAAATTGCAACAATAGGAAATGTTTGGGGGCAAAGATCTGTCCTACTTTTCCCACTCTTGTCAGTATCTCTCGTTTTCTGTGTCTGTGTGTGTGTGTGTGTGTCAGTCACTCTCTCTCTCTCTCTGTCTTTTTTTTTTTTGTTCTCTCTCTCTCTCTCTGCCCATATTTCCTGTGCTTGCCAGTCATGCCTCGATGCCGCATGTTCTCATGGACGCAGAGGAACTGTAGCTGACCGCAGCGTATCGGCCCCCGTTCACGACGCAGAATATCGCTTCCATGGCGTTGTGGTGGCTATTCTTGTGCTGCTCCGTGACGGAGCAGACGGTCAAGGATGAGCAGGAGCCGCTCCTTTTCGTACTTGCATCGGAACTGACATGCCTCCGGACGATAAAGATAGATATTTAGCAAACGCGGAGTGGCGCCAATAGGAACACCAGCTGAAACCTTCAACCCTATATCCTAAACCTTAAACCCTAAACCCTAACTGGACGATAAAGATGGGTCTTGGCAATAGGAACACCAGCTGAAACTGCTCTCGACTGCACTTGGAGGCTCAGGGTAGTTATAACCCCAATCATATAACTGTACTTATCGACCCCCAAGTCCTCTGAGTAGGTTATACGTAGACCTTATAATTAGGATGATCTTCAAGCAGGACACAGAAGATGTCAATGACCCTTATCTGTTTCGTGGAGGGCGCCCTCGCTTGGAAGAGCTTGCTAGCTTCTCAGTAAGTTCTCGCCATGAGGGCCTCTAGACCTCCCAGACCCACATCACAAGAAAAAACCGAGAGTACACGGCACCAGCTTTTTCAAAGCCAAGCACGGTGAAGCGCTGCAAGCAGCCGCATGCTGAGCACATGTTAAGTTTGTTGCCACTGTCCGGGGCCTCCACTCCGTTGATACGCGGGAGGATGCGCAGCTCCAACAGTCGCAGGCCGGTGCAAGCGTTCTTCCTTGGGCGTGGCAAAAGGCTGCAGAATCAGTTGCAAGCTTGTACTCGCACAAAGCTAGACTGTGCGGGCCACTTTAATTCCTTTAGCCTGTGCGAAACACAGGCTTGGCAAAGGAACCCGAGCAAAGGTGCAAAGTACATATACTACATAGGCATCCCGACCAGTCATAGCAGGGGTGGGTTTCGCGCTTGTTTTGTTCTTGTCACGACATGTCAAGGCGAGTTACTTGACAGCCCAAAAGGCAAAACCTGAACCCGCCTGGCGTGTGCGAGCGTGAGTGACGAAAAACTCAGAAAAACCTTGAAGGCCCAAAACTGGCCCGGCAGGACATGGGAGCTGTGCTGGATGCACTGGACTGGAAGGGTTACATGGCTGTGATCCTCCTCAAGAATGGCGTTCCAGCGCAAAACTCTGGGCGCCAGACTCCTGCGAGCGACACCAAGAGATGGCTGAATGAACAGAACTGCAGGAGCGGCGGCACGGATTTCAAGATCGTTTTAGAGCCGGCCCTTGCCACCATTCAGGCCAGCATAGCCGCAGGGTCCAACCTCCATGTGCCAGAAAGTGATCATCCGCCTCACAGATGGAAGGGCGGAAATTTCAACCACTACGTGAGAGTCCAGCAGCAAGCAAAGACCTATGATGCTGCCGTGTTCACATATTCTTCGGGCTCGGGAGCCGACACCACGGTGACGGAGCGACTGTCCTGCGAAAACCGCGGGATTTTCCGCAATGTCCGAGAAACGCATCGGATCTGAGCCTGGGGCAGGAGATCTGCCAGCCTTGTTTCAAGAGGCGACACAAAGACATGTCTGCCTACCGGCGCGCTCACTCTTGGGCGTCAGATGCATGGACCTCAACATGATCGCGGACCCCACAAACATGCAGTCCGAGTTGTACTGAGATTATGGGCTTAAATTTTCACGAAAAGTACGAGGGTGCTGAGGGTTCGAATATTACTATTACTACAAGTAGTACAAGTAGACAAGCAGTTCAACTAGTACACTCAACACAAGTAGAACAATGAATTCATTGTACTCCGTGTACCCAAGGTGCTCATTGTACTCATTGTCCTTATTGTGCTTCTTGCACTAGATGTACTAGTTGTGCGAAGTATACTAGTTGCACTAATGATCACGAATGAATGCAGTGAGCCCAATGAGCACAAAGGTGACAATGAGTGCAAGTGGATGACAGCTCTTGAAGTAGTTACTTTTTTTCACTTGTTTAGTTTCAAATGACAACAAGTATCCAACTTATCACAGTTACTACAACAGATGTTCTTGAAACTAGTATTTTTTCTAATTTATGAGGAACAGGCACAGGCCCAGAAGGCTCGGGGTGTAGGTGCACAACTTCCTGCTCCCATTCTCAATGCTGTACGCGTTCGTCGATTATCCCTGAACTGCCCCGGTTTAGGGTTTAGGGTTTAGGATTTAGGGTTCAGGGTTTAGGGTTTAGGGTACAATTCACTGTGCCAATTCATTGGTGGGTCTTCTGGCGGCTGTACCTGGAGTGGGAAGGGCCCCCTGCACTCCCGACCCCAGCAACCTGATTGTTTTGCCCAAAACCCCTCAAAATCCTTAAGCCCTAAAACCCTTAACCCCTGCACCCTTAAATCACAAACCTACCCCTTTAGCCCTTGTAACCCCCAAACCCCACCAAACCCCCTTGACCCTTATAACCCCAAACCCTACCAAACCCTTACCCACTTCGCACTTATAACCCCTAAACCCTAAACCCTAAGCCCTAAGCCCCAAACCCCAAACCCCAAACCCTAAACCCTAAACCCTAAACCCCAAACCCCAAACCCCAAACCCTAAACCCTAAACCCTAAACCCTAAACCCTTCCCCCCTTGGCACTTATAAACTCTTAAGCCCTACCAAGCAGTCGACCCGCAAGCCTGCGGATGCACAGCTCGAGAGGCTCACAGCCTCAGCCTGCTCAAATTCCTGTCGCGATCTGGCGTGCAGAAGGACACCCGAAACCCGAAACCCGAAACCCTAAACCCTAAACCCTAAACCCAAAACCCTAAACCCTAAACCCTAAACCCTAAACCCCAAACCCCAAACCCTAAACCCTAAACCCTAAACCCTAATCCCTAACCCTAAGGGCTAAACCCTAAACCCTAAACCACAACCCGGTTGCCAGGGCCCCCTGTTAGTATAATCCCTATTACTGTTAGTATAAGAGGGAACATCCCAAGGTAAACCCGCCAAGACAACCCAAACCCTAAACCCTAAACCCTAAACCCTAAACCCTAAACCCTAAACCCTAAACCCAAAAACCCCTTGTGAGGAGAAGGAAGGGCCTACCCCGGTGAGCACCCAGTGCTCGACTGTAACCCTGACCACGTCGGAGGAAGAGGCAACAGGCCGGAAAGATTGCGCTTTTGGGTTTGGGTTTCAGGGTTGCAGGGTTGCAGGGCTTCAGGGCTCCAGGGCTTCAGGGCTTCAGGACTTCAGGGTTTAGGGTTTAGGGTTTAGGGTTTAGGGGGGTTTAGGATTTAGGGTTTAGGGTTTAGGGCTCAGGGTTTCAGGGCTTCAGGGCTTTATAGTGTTTCGGGTTAAGGGTTTTGGGAATCCCTGCACCGAAACCCAAGCCTCGGCAGTCTTAGACCAAAGCCCCTACAAGCGCAAAGGGTCCATGTACCCATATAGTACATATTTGGGCCCTAAAGCCCTAAAGCTACTGTACAGGAACCCCTTCAAGGCCCAAGTATATACGATATGGGTACATGGACCCTTTGGGAAGTATACAGCCTCAGCCCCAAGCACGCACGTACTCGCATCGCGCGCTTCGCGCCTGTGCACGGTGGGGCCGAGAGGGGACCATTGTGAGCCTCCTACGGTTGCATGAGTTGTTGAAAAAGGCAGGGCTTTTCAGTCCTTTTTTATCTTGCTTTACCATCTTAGTCGTACCCGGTCTAGAACGACCCGTCAGTCCTTCAGGAGGCCCATAAATCTTAAACCCTCGACCCAGAACCCGCCAAGCCTTAACCCTAAACGCCGCCCCCCCGTGCCCTAAAGCAGCCCTGGTGCAGTGCCGCGCAAAGTGGCTGCACCCTGGACGCGAGGAATAACTTGCGCCAGGAGCTCACCCAAACAGGCTTTCGGGTTTGGGAATTTTGGGCTGCAGGGGTTACGGTTTTGGGGCTTAAAAAGTGAACCAGGTGCTTGTTCGCGACAGTCGGGAGCCCCATCGAAGAGCAGCCCCCACCCTCCCCCCCCCCCCCACCCCCAAGAAAAAAGAAAACGACTTCCGAAGCTCTTAGGCCAAATCTCAAGTGCGTGCGTGAAAAGCCCTTGGCATGCAGCATGTACACGGGTCTGAATCATGTACATGTAAGCTGTCATTGTACAGTTGGTCTTCAGCATCAGTCGCCTTACCCCGTCGCCCGTCTCTCAACGTAACTACTCTTCTGTGAAGGTTTTGGGGAGGCTCTAAACCCTAGACCCTAGACCCTAAACCCTAAACCCTAAACCCTAAACCCTAAACCCTAAACCCTACGGCGGAATGCCCGACCCTGCCGAGGATGGTGGGCAGCTCCGGGAGACGCCCAGCTTTGAGGAGCGCTGGTCATAATTAATCGTAATACTATAGGGTTTAGGGTTGAGGGTTTAGGGTAATTATAAGCATACTCTAAAAACACGAATAGTAGTAATGATCATACTAATAATAATAATAATAATATTCAGAATCATAATACTAATTATCATCATCATCATCATAATAGTAATAATAATATTAATGACAATGAGGTTCTTGTCTTAGCCATGCTTGAAATGTCAAGAAAGGGTTCTCTTTCTTGACATATGTAGTTAATTCATATCAAGGGGGTTGTAACCTCTGGGTTTTTGGCGGTTACACCCTATTTGTTGGGCTATAGTTTGGGGGTTATACCTTATGTTTCGGGGGGTAAAGAGACCTTATCTTGGAGTTACACCCTATATTTAACCTACTACTTGGCAAGGTTTGGGAGTCACTGGTCGGTTTTTTGTGGGAGACACTCTAGGGCTTTAGGGTTTTGGGTTTAGGGTGGATCAGAGTTGACCCGAAACCTTTCACCCTGAAATTGGTTTTAGGGTGACTTCGCAGGCGCTGGACAAGTTCAAGTATGGCCTGAAAGGAATCAGCTCTGCACTCAGAAAGTCGTTTAATTCGAGATTCAGACAGGGGCTGTGCCCCTAAGCCCTACACGCTTTACACGTACGCTCTGAGATCTCGAGGCAATGACTCTGCTGCACCCTCGCTTGCGGAGGTGCGGTTGAACCGGATCAGGAGCGTTCTATGCGGGCTTTCCGGAAGATGCTAGGGCTTGGGTGGTCCGATTAGTCGGAGGGGGGGGGCTTTCCATGTTGAAAACTGTCGTCTTCAGAAGCATGGCTTTTCGTCGGGACTCAGGAGTATGACTTTTGAAGTTACCACAACTATACCACACTACCACCCAGCACCACCCACCACACACCACCCAACACCACCCACCACCCGGACTCCTCTAGCTCCTCATCGCCGTAGACCTTAGCCTAAAGTCAGAGGGGCAATCGTTACATCGGCCACCTTCACCTCCTCCGCTGGTTCCTAGGAGGTCTGGCAATGCGATTGCTGAAGCCCAGGTTGTACTTCAGAAACTATGACGTCGCGATTGGGAAACTGGTTTGTAGGGTTTAGGGTTTAGGGTCTAGGGTTAGGGTTTTGGGTTTAGGGCTTAGGGTTTTGTAGAGTTTAGGGTTTCGGGTTTAGGGTTTAGGGTTTAGGGTTGAATCCGTGCGTCCAGTCTAGTCCGTTCTGTCTATCGCCAAAAGCTGCCTGAAGCCGCCTAAGCCCAAATGCCTGAGCTCCTTGATCGCATAAACACATAAACCGGAAACCCCAAAACCCTAAACCCCTCTAAACTCTAAACCCTGAACCCTAAACCCCTAAACCCCAAACCCTAGACCCTAAACCTAAAACCCTAAACCCTAAACCCTGAACCCTAAACCCTAAACCCTAAACCCTAAACCCTAAAACTGCTGCCAGGTCACTCGAAAGGCCGAACAGGAGCCCGAGTCGACGCAGCACGGGCCCTGTCTACGGACACTTGAACTTAAGGAAGTGGGTCATAAGCTTGTAAGGGGTTTAGGGTATAGGGTTTAGGGTTTAGGGTTTAGGGTTGAGGGTTTAGGGTTTAGGGAGATGATAATTATATGCACCTGAATGAGCTAAGTTGGATTAGGTAGACCTGAAGTGAGCCCTGCAGCACGAGTCACCGCTCAGTTTTCTCAGAGGCAAGGTTATACATTTCGGGGTGGATAATCCCTAAGGGGCTTCTTAGGGTTCGTCTTGGATCCCCAACCCATCAACCCACATGGCCTACATCTTTGAAGCCTACCCCACGGTTAGCATTTCTTTCGGCTCCTGCAATGGGTCTTATCATGGGCTCTGCAGCACCCTAAACCCTAAACCCGAAACCCTAAACCCGCAACCCTAAACCCTAAACCCTAAACCCTAAAGTGAAGATCAAACGGACTACACAGGGTTTCTCTGTGGAGCTTAGGCCGAGGATGGTCCGCGAGAGGCCGGGAGCTTGCATACTTGGAGGTTCATGGTACTTAGTAACCCAACTAAAACTATAGCCGTACTTATAATCCAATTATAACTTGTAGCCCTATATTAGGGTACTGACGGGGCTTCTATGTGGGTTAGAGCTACACTTAGAATGGGTTACTAAGTACCCCCTGAACCTCCAAGTAGCTCTTTATACCCCGACCTGCCCGCATCTCTTCCCATCGCATCTAAGGCGCCGCTCCTCGGAGTATTTGTCTTCGTTGTGCCGGGCGCCGAGAGTCAAAGAACACATGCCAAGAGGGTTCCAAATTATAAGGGGCCACATTCAATGCCCTTGCATCTACCCGAAGATAACCTCCATAAATCCTAACCCTAAACCCTAAACCCTAAACCCTAATTAAGCCTGAAGCTCTCAAAGTCCCCAAAGCCTTAAGCTCGAAAGCCGTAGAAATTTGGAGGCACAGGCACCAGCCCGTTTTTGGAGCACGTGGAGCCCTTACTCATGCGCTGGCCCCAGGCCGGATCTGTGGGTAGGGGTGGGTGGTTTTAGGGCTTCGGGGTTCGTTGTGGGGTTAGGGGGTGGGAGCTTGGGCTTGCGAAGCTTTTGGGGCTTAATTTTGCGTGAGTCTGCTGCTCTGCCAGTTGATCTGAAGTTTTTTTCCTGATTTTGGTGATGTGAGTGTGCTAAGAGTGCCCGACAGGAGGTGCACGAGCTTCTCCACAGGCCACCCACTTCGCATGGCACGTCTATGCGAAGCCCGAAGCCCAAAGCCCGAAGCCCAGAGACCACACCAGGCCAATGGATTTCCACCCACGCGCCTCTCCGAAGGTGCTGGGAGCCACCGTGTCTCCGCGTCTTGCATGGCATGTACCCAAAGAGCCCAATACCCCTCAATTAAGGAATATATCTTAAATATTCTTAAGTCATAATAAGGATCCCTTTTATGAATTTAAGGTAGATATTCCTCAATTAAGGGATATTGGGCTCTTTGGGTACAGATGGCACGGCAGGATCCGGAGTTGAGATCCTTGAAGTTCCATCCTGGTGCTTTTTCCATAGCGCACCCGGACAAAGCGCCGGCCCCGGCACCGTTTGGATTTAGGGTTTAGGGTTTAGGGTTTAGGGTTTAGGGTTTAGGGTTTAGGGTTTAGGGTTTAGGGTTTAGGGTTTAGGGTTTAGCTGTGAAGATCGGGTGGCCTCAGGTGAACAAACACGGAAATGAGGATAGCGCGGCCCTCAGCACACTGCGGCATCGCCGAAGCCCTAGACCCTAAACCCTAGTGGTATGAGGTGTGAGCCTCGACGCCCCCCTTCCCCTATGGGAGGCTACTTTGTGGGTGACAACCTTCGCTGCCTTGGGGCAGGGAGCTCGGTCGGATGATGTCCGGGCTTGTAGAATCATACTTGGAGGTTCAGGGTACAGTTATAACCCCACTTCTAGCTGTACTTACAAGCCCCCTAAGTCTCCTAAGTAATTACGTGTTAAGTATTCAGGGTACAGATATAAACCCCAATTCTAGCTGCCTTTAAGCCCCCTAAGTCTCCTAAGTAGATGACAAGTAGACTGCTCATTGGGGTTATGAGTTCCCATGAAGCTTCAAGCAGAAGGAGACTTAATAGGGTGGGAGCAGTCTCTCCTCAGGAAGTCTATGAAACGTTCAACATACTCCCCTAAACCCTAAACCCTAAACCCTAAACCCTAAACCCTTGGAGGAAGGAAGTTCAGGGGGTGTGGTAAAGTCCTTGCTTAGACTCCCCCTTAGAATTCTCCATTTACAGGTTTGTAAGGGGTATAAATCCTCTGGTTTAGGGTTTAGGGTTTGGGGTTTCAAGGGTTCAGCCTCCCTTCTATTCTCCTTTGACAGGTTGAGGGGCATAGGACACAGCGTGGACGAAAACGAAATGAACAGGGGCTTTCCGAAATCCGGGGCACCTTTCTGGGGTCCTGATAAGGGAATCCTACAATTTGGGGATCTAGAGAAAGGGCCCCCTTATAGTCGCAAATCCCCAAATGAACAGAGTTCAGGCAAAGGTCGTCGAGGGGGAAAGGGGCACTCGAGTCATACACGAGGCTTCCGTTCATTGAGTGAAACAAGACCCCAGTTGCTTCTCAGTATCTTTACCCTATGGTCAGCCGTCGCCACTCTTTCTTTAGGTGGCTGACGGTGTTGGCGAATGGGGGTGGCGCTTCGGTCAGCTCCCCAGGAAACAGCAGCACCTGTGTGGCGGCCGAGACAACCTAAACCCTCTGCAACCTACTGAACCGACCCTCTGACTGCCAGATATCGTGCAATACTTAGTACAACTAACCCCTCGAAGACCCATATGGGCGTTTACGAAGGTAGGGGGCCCCTAAACTCGACCCCCAAATACTAGGATCCCCTTATATTAAGGACCCCAATAAGGTAACCCTAATTTCGGAGACCCCCATATAAGTTCCTATACGATGTAGCGCCTGCAACCCCTATAGAGGCATCAACGCACGCCACTTCGCCGATGAGCTCATGTGGGGCTGCCGGGAGCGCAAGAGCAGCGCACTGCTGAGATTCGCACCCTAAACCCTGAACCCTCAACCCTATAAACCCTACACCCTAAACCTAAACCCTATCGGGTTTTACTAGGGCTCTAGGCTTCTCTTGGCTCGAGCGTTGACTCCTTGGAGGTTCACGGGTACTTAGAACCCCAAGTAGAGCTGTACTTGCAAGCCCCCTAAGTCCTCACTGACTCATAAGTATTAGTAGGTCATTAGCCGATTTTCCTTTCGGGGTTAGAAGTATCCCCGTAAACCCTAAACCCCTAACCCCTAACCCCTAAACCCTAAACCCTAAACCCTAAACCTTACACCCTAAACCCTAAACCCTAAACCCTCTCCAAGAAGGGCTTCATGAGGCTTTTTGGGGGCGTCGGGTCAAGGCTTTTAGCTTGGGGTTTAGGGTTTAGGGTTTAGTGTTTAGGGCCAACTCTGACGGTAAGCTGGCGACTGTAGCTGTCCTCCAATCTTCACCATCCACGTTGGAAGCGCACAGCAAGCCCAGAAAGAACTCGAAACCCCCCCCCCTTCCTCCCTCCCTAAAAACTTGGTAGCCCAGTGGTACCCACTATTAATATTTTTTTTGGTCCTGGGTTCCCTTAGAAAAGTAACCAACCCCAAAAAAGGGTGCCCTTACCGTAGCATGGTTACTGGGCTGCCAAGAACTATGAGAGCCGGGCCTTGGCAGGACTTCTTGACCGCACACAACCCTTGCGACGTTTCTGAGGACTTGAGCCAGCCAGGGGCCAAAGGGCGCTTCATCAGATTGGCGCCTAAACCTTAAAGCCCGAAACCCTAAACCCCAAACCCTCAACCCTAAACCCTAAGCCCCAAGCCCTCTAAGCCCTAACCCTACTCCCCACCGAGCCATGTGAACCCAAGTCAAGATCCCAATACACCCAAACTACCTACCCACATTGCCCGAACCCGGCCAAGACACCCTAGTGAAACACTGTGGGTGTCTTACGGAGTAGAGTTACGGCCCGATCAAGAAACCGCTAGCTTCTGTTTCCGAGGGTTTTAAGGGCCATCCTAGTAGGGTTCTTTCTTGCGAGTTGAGGCGGTTAAGGTATGGAACTAAAGGTACTGTATATACCTGCGATGAAGCCTTCCCCCCCCCACACCCAGGCCTTGATTCGGGAGTCTCGGGGCCCTACAACCCAGAGCCCCACACCCTGCACCCGAAACCCTAAGCCGAACCCTAAACCCGGAAACCCCTAAGCCCTAAACCACAAACCCTAAACCCGAAACCCCAAGCCCTAAACCGCAAAACCCCAGACCCGGATTCCTGAATTACGGGGGAGGTTGGGCGCACTGGGTCCAAGGCACGTGCTCGAGGCACTCAAGAAGGCGCACCAACAGACCAAGCTGGGGCTCCCGGTTCGGGGTTTAGGGTTTAGGGTTCAGGGCTTAGGGTTTAGGGTTTAGGGTTTAGGGCTGAGGGTTTGGGGCAACCTCTCATGCCCGATTTTCCTTTTCCATGAGGTTTAGGGTTTGGGTTCAGTGTTCACGAACAGGGTTGTTGACGGTTTGGAAGGGAATTCGAAACCCCGAGCCCCAAGCCCCTAGAAACTTCAACCCTAAATCCTAACTCTAAACCCTAAACCCTCAACCTTCAACCCTCAACCCTCAAACCCTAAACGCTAAACCCTAAACCCTAAACCTTCAGTTCAGGTCACTGGGATCCGCGACCGCCTTGGTGACGGCGCTGGGCAGGTCGAGCTCCGTTGTGCTGCGCGTCTCTGGGCTTCGGGGGGTTTAGGGTTTAGTGTGTAGGGTTTAGGGTTTAGGGTTTCGGGCGTGCAGGGTTCAGGGCTGCCTCTGGGTTTAGGGTTTAGGGTTTGGGGTTTCGAGCGTGTAGGGTTGAAGGCCGAAGGCTTACAGGGCTTAGAGGGCTTAGAGAGTTTACGGGTTAGGCCTTGGGATTTTGGGTTTCGGGCTTCTGGGGCTGGCAGGGTTTACAGGGTTTGTAGGGTTAAGGGGGCCCGGCTTCGGGGGCCGAAGGTTGAAATCCTGGCCAAACTGAGCCCAGAACCCGGTCTAGGGTTTAGGGTTTAGGGTTTAGGGCTGAGGGTTTAGGGTTTAGGGTTTGAGTAAGCTCTCTCTGTCTCCATGTGCCTCTAAGCAGGCTGCCAGCCCCCCCCCCCCCAAGCAAGCCCTAAACCACAAACCAGAGTTGCGCAAGGCCCCCCGCAACGCCACCAAACCAGCCAAACATTGTTCGGTCGCCTGTGATGTCTGTTGAAAGCTAAACCCTTCAGCCTAGAAGCCCAACCCAACAGTAAACTGGAAACCCTAGACCCTTACTCTATAAGCCCTACAATCTGCAGGAAGACCTATAACCCTTTAAGCCCTATATAGACCCTATATAAACCCTAATTCAGCCCCAAAAACGCTGCAAAAAAACCTGTAAAACAACCCGAATTCAACCCTATAACAACTCTTCAACCCTAAAACCCCATTTGAAAACCTAATTCAACCCTATAAACCCTTTAAACACCCTAAACCCTAAACCCTAAACCCTAAACCACACCCTTGGCATGGTGGCAGGGGCGGGCAGCTGGGCATCGCCAGCTTGGGCGACTCAGTAGCCCCGGCAAGTTCTTCAGCCGGTCTCGAATATGGGGGTTTCCGAAACTGGGGGTTTAGGGTTTAGGGCTTAGGGTTTAGGGTTTAGGGTTTTGAGGTTGTAGGGGGTTTCCGATCATGGCCCCAGAACTTTTTAGGGTTGTAGGGCCTTAGGTTGTAGGGGTGTAGGGTTTGTTCTAGGTCTCTGTATATATCATGGCCCAAGGAGTTTGTTAGGGTTATAGGGTTAAGGGTTTCAGGGTTGTAGGGTCTTTGGGGTTGTAGGGTTCCCTAAACCCTAAACCCTAAACCCTAAACCCTAAACCCTAAACCCTAAACCCTAAACCCTAAACCCTAAACCCTAAACCCTAAACCCTAAACCCTAAACCCTAAACCCTAAACCCTAAACCCTAAACCCTAAACCGAAAACCCTAAACCCTAAACCCTAAACCCTAAACCCTAAACCCTAAACCCTAAACCCTAAACCCTAAACCCTAAACCCTAAACCCTAAACCCTAAACCCTAAACCCTACCTAAACCCTAAACCCTAAACTTGTAGGGTTTCAGGGCCCTAGGGTTGTTGCGTTTTAAGTTTCAAACCCTTGGTTCAGGCACTGGCCGTCCTGCGCCGGGAGGAGGCCGCACCGGAAGCTGCAGGAAGATGCGGAGTCGAATTTAGGGTTTAGGGTTTAGGGTTTAGGGTTGAGGGTTTAGGATTCAGGGTTTAGGGTGTAGGGTTTAGGGGTTTGGGGTTTAGGATTTGGGCTTAGGGTTTAGGGTTTAGGATTTGGGGTTTGGGGTTCAGGGTTTAGGGTTGAAGCAAGTAGCTTCTAGATTCGCTTCCTGTATCCTGCTTACGAAGCTTACGGAGCCTTCAAGAACGCTTCGGGGTTTAGGATTTTGTTGCCTCTCCGCTGGCAGGTCGGAGGTGGAATGTGCTGCATCTGCCGCACCGAGGAGCAGCAGGTGCTTCAACATTCGGGCGGCACGGCCGTTGCAGTTCGGACTGAAGAGTCTCTTTTGTTCTGCTGCAGGTGAAGTTCAACCAACCGTGCGCCTGGCCAGATCTGTGTTGTGAAGTGGGAGTTAGCGCGGGTAGTTCTTTGAAGTTTTGAAGTTTGGACTGTATAGACTCTAAATCCCATGTGGGTTCCTCAGCGCCCCAAAGAAGGGACCCTGGTCCAGAGAACTGATTCGTCCCCCCGCCCCCCCCCCCCCCCCCCCCCCCCCTGCCCCGAAACAAAAATCTTGCTTCTGCCACGTATCACTAAATACTCCCATTCTAGCATTTTTAGAAGGATGTAGTGAGGGTTAAATCTTGGGGGGGATGCCCTGGCTCAGCAACGCTTGGCGCCAGGCGACAACTTGCTCGTTTTCCAGACCCTGCAGACTATCCAAAGCTGATGCGGGAGGGGAAGGAGCTTACTTTAGGAGTCGGAAGAATTACTACTCGTATTCCCTGATGGTCCCTTTGTAGTTTTATCTATAATAACCCCCAAAGCTCTAAACCCTAAACCCTATACCCTGTATTACGCTGGCTCACTGGGCTGCTAGGCATCTTCCAAGACTTCGAAATCATTCGGGTCCCCATGTTTTTGTCTTGAAGGGATTGCGATGAACCCTAAACCCTAAACCCTAAACCCTGAACACTAAACCCTACTAAACCCTAAGCTCCTAAGCCAAAAATCGGCCCCTTACGTAACCCTCCAGAACTGCCGCGAGGAGAGTTTGGTCAAGGCGATGCAAAAGTCGACCGGTCGAAAGGACGATGGCCCAGAGGAGACATGCATCGTCTCAGGATGTTCGTCTACAGCCTGAAGCTCCGACTCTAAAACCGTTCGCCCTCCCAACCGCCCCGCCCACAAGAAATCCCTAAACCCTAAACCCTAAATCCCCAAGCCCCCAGAGCACGGCATCCATCAGGACTCACAGCTTTTGAGCTTTTCAGTCCGGGAGGGCGATGTGCTCGTCCTGGGCCCGGCCCCTACGACGAGAGTCGTAACCCACCCCCCGCAGCATCCGGCCTTTGAAACTGCAGCATGAAGCACGTGTGGGGTTTTCGTCTTTCAGCCTTATCTGAGTTCGAACCCAAAGAAACCTACGGCACCAACCCAGCCACCCTAAACCCTAAACCCTAAACCCTAAACCCTAAACCCTAAACCCTAAACCCTAAACCCTAAGCCCCCCAGCTGAGGCACTGACGGATTGTGGGACAACCTCTACATGCCAGAGGCAAGCACTCCGATACACTCCGAGCACTTCGCGGTGTTGGATTAGGGTTTATAGGGCTAAGAGCCTCCAGGGTGCCTAGGGCTTCATGGGGCTTAATGCTCTTAGGGTTTAGGGTTTAGGGTTTAGGGTTTAGGGTTTAGGGTTTAGGGTTTAGGGTTTAGGGTTTGCGGTTTGCGCCGCCAGGTTTGCAACATCGTCGCAGCGGCGGTTGGCCCGCTGGAGGTGGAGAACGGCGCCGCCCCCAGAATTGCACCTCCAGGGAAGGGCTGTGGGGCCTTTTTTTAGGGTTTAGGCTTTAGGATTTAGGGTTTAGGGTTTGCTCAACTACTGCTTGCTTGAAAGGGCCCACCAAAAACGAACGATGAAAATCCCCACGTTACCCTTACAAGGAAAAATGGAGTTTTTACAACTTTCTTAGCGCTTATTCTTCAGCACTTAGTCGTAAATCTAACCTCTGGCCCAGGCCCATGATGACAACCCGGGTTGGGGCAGTGTGCAGTCGCCGCCATCCTAAACCCTAAACCCTAAACCCTAAACCCTAAACCCTAAACCCTAAACCCTAAACCCTAAACCCCCAAGGTCACTTCACCGAAGCAGCCTGGGGCCAAGCAGTGAGAGCCAGCCGAGTGCAGAGTGAGCCCCGGATCCTTGGTCCTCCGTGAGGGCAGCACTCAGATGATCTTGCCTTTCAGGCCCTAGACCCTAAACCCTGAACCCTCAACCCTAAACCCTAAACCCTAAACCATACTAATGGGCACCCAACAAGGGACTCTTAAGTTGAAGACTTGCCCAGGGACCCTCATATAGGTGCCTTAAGAATTAGAACAGGGTTTTGGCGGTTATTTGCGATTATTACAAAGGGACAATAGGGGAATACTATGAGTAATTCTTCCGACCCAAAATAAACCCTAAACCCTAAACCCTGGACCCTAAACCCTAAACCCTAAACCCTAAACCCTAAACCCTAAACCCTAAACCCTAAACCCTAAATCCTAAACAATGGGCACCCAAAAGGGGACTCGCGGAAGCTGCAGGCCCAGATCGCCGAAGCCCTTGCAAAGGCAGGATGGAAGCAGAATTGGGGTTTAGGGTTTAGGGTTTAGGGTTCAGGGTTTAGGGTTTAGGGTTTAGGGCCCTAAGCCCCCAAAATCCCCTAAACTCCCACAGTAGAACCCCTAAACTCTACAAATCGAACTACATCATCAAACCCGAAAGCCAGGCACCATGACCACCTAACAACCCCTAGATCCCACACCCAAAACCCCCCCCCATCCGATGGAGAACGCCGCAGGAACCCTAAAACCCCAAATCCTGGGAGTCTCTGAGCTCTAGTGTCAATTTCAACCCCCCACGTTATTCCCTAAATGTCCAAACGCTGAACCCAAAACAATGAACCCCTAACCCTAAACCCGGAACCCTAAACCCTAAACCCAAAACCACCGAATTGGCACAGGCAGCGCATTGGCGCTCCCTTAGTCGCGATGCAAGGCCGGGGCACGTGAAGCCGCCATTTTTTTAGGTAGGGGTTCAGAGGGTTTAGGGTTTAAAGGGTTGAGGGCTTAGGGTTTAGGGTTTAGGGTTTAGAGCCCAGAACGAGTAGGCCCTTATTCCCTTTTTTTTTTTTTTTTTTGGGGGGGGGGGGGTAAAGTCCCTTATTCAGGCTTTAGCTCCCTTACTTAAGGTTTAGGGTTGATGTCCCTTACTTAGGGTATAGGGTTTCGGGTCTCGGGTTCCACAGGGGAGGTCGGAGGGGCGGTTTCACTAAGGGGGGTTGGGTTCTAAACCCTAAACCCTAAACCCTAAACCCTAAACCCTAAACCCTGAACCCTGAAGTCCCTAAACCCTAAACCCAGGAGTGACCTAGGAACAACAAGGGTGGCCTTGTTGGTTGAGAGGGCCCTTAGAAGGGAACCTAAGCCCTGAATCCTAGGTACGGGACCTTAAGCCTAAGTAAGGGACCTAAGCCCCAAACCCTAGGTAAGGGACACATACGAAACCTAAACCCGAAACCCTAAGTAAGGGACCTAAATCCCCAAGCAGGGCACCTACACCCTGAACCCTCACTACATAAGGGACCCAATTGAAGGGCATGAACCCTAAACCATGAGCCTTAAGTAAGTAGGACCAAGGGACCTAAACCCTAAGTAGGGGACCTAAACCCTAAACCCTAAGTAGGGGCCTGAACCCCACACCCTAAGCCCTAAGTAGGGGACCCTAAGTAAGGGACCTCAACCTTAAACCTTAAACCCTAAACCCTGAACCCTAAACCCTAAACCCTAAGCCATGAAGCACCTCAGGACGCCGTTCTCGGTCCATGGCCGCAAGGCGCTGGCTTAGGGTTTGGGTTTCGGGTTTAGGGTTTAGGGTAGCTACGCGGTCTCTCAGTATGGGCCCTTAAATGGGGACGGCTTTGGGTGTACCCTATACAGCCCAAGCGCCCGTACTTCAGATAAATTTTGGGGTTTATAGGATTTTCAACGGGTGTATATCAAGGCTTTATAGGGGTAAGGCGAGCGTTTTCGGAACCCGCGGGAGGGTGGGGGGCCCTGAACCCTAAACCCTAAACCCTAAACCCTAAACCCTAAACCCTAAACCCTAAACCCTAAACCCTAAACCCTAAACCCTAAACTCTAAACCCTAAACCCTAGCTGTGAGGCCGGGATCGCCCACACTGGTGGAAAGATGGATGACATTACCTGTGCGCGGGCCTTGGGCGTCATTCCCGATTTTGGGGAATTGAATGAACCCCTCAAAATTTTCATGGCTGGGGACGAAAGGAGCCCTAAAAGGGTTTAGGGTTTAGGGTTTAGGGTTTAATTAGGGTTTAGGGTTTAGGGTTTAGGGTTTAGGGTTTAGGGTTTAGGGTTTAGGGATATAAGAGGGAACATCCCAACGCATATACCTGAATAGGGATTCTCATGGCATTGGGGACATGACCTGAATTATACGGTTCACCCTCCTCCCCCCCCCCCCCCCCCACCCCCCCCCCCCACCCCCCCCCCCCCACCCCCCCCCCACCCAACCCCCCCCCACACCCCCCCCCCCCCCCCCCCACCCCACCCCCCCCCCCCCCCCCCCCCCACAAAAAAAAGAAAGGGCCAAGTTGTAGGTAAGAACCATTGAGCCATAGCCTGATCCCCACAGCCCTAAAGCCTAAACCCTCAACCAGCACGAGGTTTGCGCGTGGGTCCTGGCTGACCGGCAATGAACGCCGCAACCTGGGCCGTTGCGCCACCTTGGGGATCAAACGAACCCTCGAACTGGGGTTATATACCCCTTGCTGTTGTAATCTTTATCAAGGTATATGGACCCTAAAACCTAAACCCTGAACCCTAAACCCTAAACACTTTTAGGGTTCATTTCATCCCCAGGGCAATCTCGAGGTTCCCCGTTTCTCAACCCCCTTGGAGAGCCCACGACTTGCACCTCTACTTATCTGCTTTCAATCCGCGCACAGAGAACTCGTGTGAAACCATGGGCTACCTGGGACTCTCTTTTACAGCTAGTGGTAACTGCCCTTAATGAGCATGGTCGTTGGGCCTGCCCGTGGAACAGGGTATTCTCCCCTTAATGAGGA
The DNA here is from genome assembly GCA_905221605.1 of Symbiodinium natans. Classification (NCBI taxonomy): domain Eukaryota; class Dinophyceae; order Suessiales; family Symbiodiniaceae; genus Symbiodinium; species Symbiodinium natans. Next base: position 299,792 of record CAJNDS010000424.1, read on the forward strand.
GGTTCTACCCATAAAGCTTTAGGTCAAGAGGGTCCCAGGTCGTCGTTGTAACAGCGGGACCAGCGTTGTGTCTTAGACCCAACAAACGGGGTCGATGACATGAGAGGTTCCCGGTGCAAAGGATGGGTTCCAGGATGGTTTCCAGGATTTATGTATGCATATATGCTTGCTTTTGGATTCGCGAAGATGCTGGACCCGAACGGCCGGAGGCCCGACGGAGGTTCACATCTTCGTGGTATCCAGAAGACATGAATTTCCGATGTGCGCACATCAACATCAGATGCTCGGTGTCGGGAATTGGGTTGGAGGGCCTAAGGTAGGTGGATCTCGCTAAAGGAAACCCTAAACCCTAAACCCTACTCCGTGCTCTAAACTTTGAACCGCTCTGGCAAGACCTTGGGTGCAGCTTGGTCAGATCTGTGTGAGGTGTGAGATCTGCGTGCCACTTCCCGCGACCCGGCTCAAGGGAACGTCAACTAGCACCCGCGCCGCTTCCCAACGGCTCGGCTTAAAGATGGGTGACTCGCTAGCAAGCTCGCAGTCCTCCAACTCAGATTACTGAGTTTAATAGAGATTTTAATCTAGTACCTCTACTACAATCCCTTTAACAGAACTGTTCGTATGAGGGCCAACATCCCAAAGTTTGAGGTTTAAGGGTTCAGGGGGGTTTGGGGCAGAGAGGGTGTGGGATGTTGGGGGGGACGTGTGGCCTATGACAAGCTACAACTCTGAGGTTTGCTTCCTGACAGCCGTTGGGATTAGGGTTTAAGGCTTTAGGAAGAAACCCGGAAGTCCGGAAATCGTATGCCCTACATTCTAAACCCAAGGCCCAATTTGGGCACTTGGTTTCCGAGCAGATGGTCGACATATGATCCCAAACAGTATCCCTAAACCCTAAACCCTAAACCCTCAACCCTCAACCCTAAACCCTAAACCCTAAACCCTAAACCCGAAACCATTGGGTTCCCCGAAAGAGCTGGACAAGTCCGTAAACCCTGAGCCCTTGGGAGTGGTCGATGAGTAGGCCCGCATTGAAGGTGCAGGGAAGCTAGGACCCAGGGTTTAGGGTTTAGGGTTTAGGGTTTACCTTTTCGGATCCCGATATAATTCGGAGCCTCAAAATTACGTAGGAGCCTCCCCCTGAAAGAGACCCTGAAACCCTAAACCCTGAACCCTAAGCCCGAAACCCGAAACCGTAAAACGCTAAACCCTAAACCCTAAACCCTAGACTCTAAACCTTATTCAGGCCGATTCATCAAGTCCGGTCGTGTTGTCGTCCTGCTCCAGGCCCGGCCTCAGCACAAGCCTGGCCAGTCTTCCTGAAGGGCTCATGCAACTTAGGACCGAAACCCTCAACCCTAGCCCTAAACCCTAAACCCTAGCCCTAAACCCTGAACCCCTAGCAGGAGGGTTTAGGGTTCAGGGGTTCATGCTGTTGCGTTTAAGGGTTGGACCAAACCTCAAGAGATTACAACCCTCCTTATAAGCCAGGTATTGTCAGCGATACAGGGTCCGAGGATGAAGTGCAACTTGTAGGATTTATTTCATGCGTTGGTGTTGTGCTACTGGGCTTCATATGCTTTTTTTAGTTTGATAGGGCTTAAGTTTCTTCCGCCGTTTAGGGCGTTTGAGGCTTGGTGTGCTTACATGCTTGAGTATTTCTTCCAGCTTTGTCGGGTTAACAGTGTTGAGGGCCTTCAAGGCTTGAAGGATCTGGGGATATTCGGAGCATGTGTGGGGCTGGATGGGCTCATAGGCCTGGCAGGTTAGGGAAAGAGCTGGGACGTAGGATTGTGGGGATTGGTCACTTCGTTGGGCTGTGCTGTAGGAGGTGCAGTGAAAGCACAGTACCGTAAGGTTTCTGGTATGTGCTTTAGGCAATCTGCGCCGATATTGCTGCGTCCAGTCCAACGCTTCTTGACTGGCAGGGCCGCTACGCGGGCAAGAAGGCCTGCGGCGGGCATGTCTCGCAAGTTGCAACACTACATTTGTACAGCACTTTTAAATTTGGTATGGTGCTACCTTGCCTGTCTTGCTGCTCCCCATTATCTCCCGCCCTCCCACTGCCTTCCCCCAACAAAACCTGAGGAGATGCAGCTGGTGCGGCTTTTTTGTGATTGCATGGTGCTCATGTTCGGTCTAACCATGTGTTTCGATGTTGCTGTGTCCCGAATATCGATCACGATCGTCGAACGAAGAAATATCAGCACAAGGCATATTCAACTCCGATAATTTCTACTCAGCTATTGTGCAAGCCATTCCTAATGCGCAAAGCAGAGCAGGTTGCAGTAAGCTGTATCAGCCGTCTGGATGTCGTCATGGCCATCGGCACATCTCACACAAGCGAAGACGGGTTGAGGGTCCGAACACGACGACGGTTCTGAAAATCGTGTCCTCGGCACGTCTGACCCCTTGGACTGCTGATGCCCTTGGCACGCAACGACGCCAAAATCATGGCTTCCACAAACACCAACCACCACGTGACGCTAAACCCTAAACCCTAAACCCTAAATCCTAAACCCTAAACCCTAAACCCTAAGACGCTTGCGAAGGCTGAAGCGAGAATCGGTCAGCATCCCTAAATCTCCAGATCTCCTGGCTATGCTTCGGGATACTTGGAGGTTCATGGTACTTGCTAACCAATATAGCTGTACTTCTAACTTTACTTATACCATCTTACAACCCTATCAGGGCACTTAAAGGGCTGTAAGTGGGTTGTTTTGGTTGATTAATAAGTACCACGAACCTCCAAGCAGAGCCCAAGCATGCCCCAAACCCTAGACCCACCCGAAGCCCTACACCCTAAACCCTAAACCCTAAACCCCGCTCAAAACCCGAAGCCCTACACCCTAAAGCCCTAAGACGAAGTGAAGGCCATCGTCGTCAAGACCTTTGACGACGGCTCCAAGGCATTTAGGGGCTTAGGGCTGTTAGTTCTCAGGGATTAGGATTCCCTTCTTTGGGAGGTTGGGTTTAGGGATCTTGGGATCTTGGGATAGACTTCCCTTCTTTGGGGGGGGGGGGGGGGGGGTTCTCGGGTTTTAGGGTTTTAGGGTTTGGCTTCCCTTTATTTCGCGGTTCGGTTCCCCCTGTAGTCTGTAGTCTCCAGGGGGGACCTCCTACTTCCCAAACCCTAAACCCTAGCCCTAAACCCTAAACTCTAAACCCTAAACCCTAAACTCTCAACCCTAGCCCTAAACCCTAAACTCTAAACCCTAAACCCTAGCCCTAAACCCTAAACTCTAAACCCTAAACCCTAACACCTGAAAGCCCTACGCTAGACCAAGCAGGGTGCCCTGCGGTTTTCTGTTCTTGGGGGCTCCATTTTTACCTAGAAGTTGGGGGAGTTAGACAGCCGTATCTAGGGGGGTCCTCAGAACCTATGAATTCGTAGGGCTTGGGAGTCATGGGAATTGGTTACTTTAGGTTTAGGGTTTAGGGTTTAGGGTTTAGGTCTAGGGTTCAGGGTTTAGGTCTAGGGCGTAGGGTTTAGGGTTTTGGGCTTCGGGTTTAGGGTTTAGGGCTTAGGGTTTAGGGTTTAGGGCTAGGGTTTAGGGAATTGTTGGAGGCCCGATCCTTCGGCCACGCCCTGGTGGCTGGAATCGACCGAGCGCCACTGAAGGTGACGAGGCCGGCGCGTCCATTGCTTGTGGGGTTTACGGTTTAGCGTTTAGGGTTTATAAGGTTTAGGGTTTAGGGTTTAGGGTTTAGGGTTCAGAGGGGCTACTTGTGGGTTCATGGGGTACTTGGAACCCCAAGTATAACTGCACTTAGAAGCCCCCTAAGTCCTCTAAGTAGGCTATGAGTAGACTCATACTTGGGGTTGTAAGTACCCATGAACCTCGAAGTACTTGGGGTTGATAGGGTTTAGGGATAGGGTTTAGGGCTTACTCAGGGTCTATGGGCTCTATATGGGTTTAGGGTTTCGGGCTTAGGGTTATTTAGGGTTTGTTTGGCGTGAAAAGGCGGCTTGTAGGGTTGAAGGCTTGTCGGTTGTAGGGTTTAGGGTTTAGGGTTTAGGGGTGAGGGGGCTGGCCTCGTCTTCCTAAGCCTGGTGCATGTACCGCCGTGCTTCAACGGAGCATCCTGGGGACTAGGGACTCGCCGTGTCTCTTTTTGGAGCCGAACTGCTAAACCCTATAGACCCTATAAAACCTAGAAACCCTATAGACCTTATAAACCCCATAAACCCCATAAACCCTATAAACCCTATAAACCCTATAAACCCTATACACCCTATAAACCCTATAAACCCTATAAACCCTATAAACCCTAACCCCTAAACCGCTCTAGTTGCTTTGCAGCCTTAGGTGGATATCACCCTAAAACCTGCAGGAAAAACCTAAGCTGTGATCCCTAAACCATAAACCGCTAGGAAGATGTCGAAGAAGAAGATCACCAAGCGAACCAAGGTCAAGCTGGATGCTCGGATGCGCTCCGTGTGTGCGATGTCATTCTCCATCGTCTTCCGAGCATGACTCGGATTGTCAGGGTTAAGTTACTAAGATTTGCGCATCACAAAAACGTGGCCATGCCACCATGCCCATCTTTTGGTCAAAGCAATAGAGTGAAATTGGTTCTGTTGAAGATGCCTGATTTCTGAGGCCCTTTGTGAAGTACGTGAACTACAATCACATCATGCCGACGCGATACAATGCCGGGCGCTTTGCATCTCCCTTCCGCTGGGCGCACCCTCAAACCTCAGCCCTGACGCGAGCATGGCTTCAAAATGCTTAAAAGCAGGGTTATCTTGCAAATGAAGTTCTCAATACTTGGAGGTACGTATCCCTTCTGACCGCATGCCAGTATAGGCCTAAACCCTGAACCCCTCATCTTCCTACTTCAAGTTTACAAGCCCTACGCCCTAAACCCAACGCCCTAAACCCCGCAGACCCTAAACCCTAAACCCCTAGCCCCTAACGTGAAACTAATCGGCCCCCCCGAGCCCTGATGGCCTTAGTGCCCAAAAAATGAAATCCTAAACCAAACCCCAAAACTCCTCAAAGTACCGAACCTTCACACCTTACCCTAATGCCTTGGCCTTTAGGGTTTAGGGTTTAGGGTTTAGGGTTTAGGGTTTAGGGTTTAGGGTTTAGGGTTTAGGGTTTAGGGCCTTCATTAAAAAGATTTACACACCCAAGGTCCCCACGGAGCTCTCCCCGTCCAGCATCTGCACCGACCAGCAGATGGACACCCTGGATGCTCTGTCATAGTTAGGTACCATTTTTTCATTTTTTGAAGGGTACTTAAAACCCTAAACCCTAAACCCTAAACCCTACAATTAAGGAATAACATTTTAGATTTTTAATATTATCCCAACCATGAACTAGGACGGTCGAAAGGAAGCCCGGAAGTTTGCCAAGAGTGCCTTGGTGTCCTCTGCGCTCAGTATTTATTGTTATGACTATCTTTATTGTTCTTGTTCTTCGTTTTACCGGTGGGGTTTCGGGTTCAGGGTTTCAGGGTTTCAGGGTTTCAGGGTTTCAGGGTTTCAGGGTTTCAGGGTTTCAGGGTTTCAGGGTTTCAGGGTGTCGGGGCTTGCGGCTTACGGGTTCTAGGAGGCTTTAAGGGTTCGAGGGTCTGAGAGTTTGAAGTGATAAGATTTGAAGACTCGGCGCCATGGGGTCCCATGCTCAGCACAGAGGCCGGATGCACCCGAAACATCTTTAAAAAGCCCCGGGGCACCGCTACCCTGAAGCCTCAGACCTTGACTCATGAGGCCCTGAAAGCACGAGTCCTCTCCAAACCTCGAAGCCCCAAGCAGGCACTTCTTAACCAATTCTAACTCTACTTATAACTGTCCTTATAACCATACTAGGGCACTGAAGGGGCTTACAAGTCGGTTCGAAGTACAGTTATGTACCATGAACCCCATACCCCCAATGAACCCTAAACCCTAAACCCTAAACCCTAAACCCTAAACCCTAAACCCTAAACCCTACATGCACTACACCTAAATCAGCTGAGGCCTCTTCCAGGAGAAGTTCCAGTCGCCCCCCCTCGACAAGGCCGGCCGGCCCTCCAAGGCGCGACTCCGGGTCTACGGGGCACACTTGGAGAAGCTTAAGGGTTTAGGGTTTAGGGTTTAGGGTTTAGAGTTTCGGGTTCAGGTCTTATTTGGCTGTATAGGGAGTCGGGTGTGAGGGTTTCAGGGTTTAGGGTTTGAGAGTTTAGGGTTTCAGGGTCTGGGGCTTGTTTACTTTTGAGCTTGCTTGAAGGCTCTGGGAGGGCAGTAAGCGGGCTGCAACTAGGGGAAGAACTGCCATAAGGTCTACTATCTATGCCCAAAAGACTACAGAGTTCCCTCTGAGCTTAGGGTTTGGGGCCTTTTGGGGGATTTCGTGAGAATGGTGATTGAGAGTTGGCGGTTTGTAAAGTCAGGGCTCAGTTGACGAAAGCCCTAAGGACAATGCCCCCCTGCTGCCTCGAACCCTAAACCCTAAACCGCTAAATCCAGGATGTCCTGTACATGCGCAAGAAGCTGCGCTTCTGAGGTGGCGCGTAGTGGCTTCTTGGGAGACGGCGGTGCTAGCAGAAAATCAGCCTAAGCCCTCATTGTTCTGAGTTTAGTGTTTAGGGTTTGGGGTTTAGGGTTCAGTGCTTCGTGTGCCGCGCCGGGTTGAGGTCTGTCAATCGCAGCTGTCTTTAGAACTTCACAGAGCCCTAATTGTAGGGTTCTTAGGGGGGTTCAAGGGGGGGTATGTAACCCAAGGTTCCCAAAAACTCCCACTCCTCGCTCAGGCTCCCCAAGCTTCCATAGGGTTGCCTCCCTTAAGAACCCTCTAACCTAAGATTGGGATCATAGACCCCTAAACCCTAAACCCCAAACCCTAAACCCTAAACCCTAAACCCTAAACCCTAAACCCATGCTAGTGAAACCCCCATTAAAGCTGCCAGAAAGGGGCCTCCTTGATGTTTATCATCCCTCAGATGGCATGGCCGGGAAGGTGTTCTAAACCCTAAACCCTAAACCCTAAACCCTAAACCCTAAACCCTAAACCCTAAACCCCAAACCCTAAACCCTAAACCCTAAACCCTAAGCTGATGGCGCACGAAGTGGTGTGCTGGAGCGACGTGTGGGTGTACCAAGAATGCTGCGACGTCGGAACTTACGGCCCTGGAGGTCGGGATCTCAGGCCCTCACCGGGGTTTCGGGTTTGTGCTACCAGGAATATAGGATTTAGGGTTTAGGGTTTAGGGTTTAGGGTTTAGGACATGTCAAGGTATGTTTCTTAGGTGGCTTAAGGATTCTGGGTGGCGTGTGGTGAAGAAATCATGACAGCTGAGGCCTCGGCCTGTGCTTCTCACAGGCGATCCTCACTTTCGACGTCTGCTGTCCTCACCCATGGCACCGCCCTCCTCCAGCTCAATATCAGAAGGCGGAGTCCGAAATTGATTTGCCTGATGCCCTAAACCCTAAACCCTAAACCCTCTAAACCCGATAAACCCCCTAAAAACCCTAAAACTCTAAAAAGCCCTAAAACTCTAAAAAGCCCTAAAAACCCTAAAACCCTAAAGCCTAAGCCCCGGAAGTGCTTATAAGCCCCCAAGCACAGCGTGCTCATGTCATCTGAAGCACAGGTTGAAGTCGTGGATTCGCCTTGGGGCGACGTCCACCTGGGCTGTGACTCGACGTTTCCGTGGGCTCCGCATGCGCTCGCCCCTGCCGCTGCCCCAGTGTTCCCAGCGACATGGGCGCCCCTAAGGCCTTATAAGGCCCGAAGACCCAAGTACCCTATGTAGATACCCAAAGAGTACCCGAAACGCCCCACATCATTTAAGTAGTTATAAATGAGTACATGTCTCACACTTTTTGGGATACTATTCTCCCCCTACAGAACTGAGAGTGTACACTTCTTGGGGGCTTTCGAACTCAGCAACTAGGACCCTGAAAGCCCGAAACCCCCAAGGTGGTTGTTAACGCAAGCGATGGGCATAGCCCTAAACCCTAAACCCTAAACCCTAAACCCTAAACCCTAAACCCTAAACCCTAAACCCTAAACGTGCGAGGCTTTGCTTCATGGCCCGGCCTACCACCCCAACACCGGCGAGTATATGGAGGCGAGGCTTGCCTGTCTGCATCCTAAACTTGGTTTAGGGTTTAGGGTTTAGGGTTTAGGGTTTAGGGTTTAGGGTCCATAATAGGGATTCTAATAGTGCTAGGATGCCCAGTAGTGCCCTTATTCCCTTTTTTGGGGGGTTTAGGTTCCCTTATAAACCCCTTCAAGCAGAAAAGGGCACCCTTTTTAAGCCTTGGTTACTGGGCAGCCTAGATAGGGGTACTATACAATTCCTGTTAAGGACTGTTATTCTGAGGGGAGCATCCCAACCCCATATCCCTAGACCCTCAGCCAGCGTTGCATAGAAGATGTGGGCATTCGGAGCCTACGGTTGAGGGTTTTGTGGGCTTTTTGAGAGGGGCCCTGAGCCCGACTGGTATAGCAGCTAAACCCGAAACCCTAAGCCCTAGCGGCCAGGAGCTTCTTCCTTTCAAAGGCTCCACTTCCCGCGGAGTGCGGCAGGCGCGATGAGCATCCGAATCCTAGACGCCCGATACGCCCAAAACCATGCTGATCCTTAAAGCCCTATAACGAGCACCCCTTAACCTTGCAGGTTTGGGGTGTATAGATCCTCCTGAGCCGCACCCCTCAACTTTTTAATGTTTGGCGTTTAGGGTTTAGGGTTTAGGGTTACTTTGGCTCGCGGCCGTCTTGAAATGGGGAGTTACGATATTAGGGGTTCCTTGTTGAAGTCCTATTGCAAGAGAATCCGACTATTTGAGGGTCTGTATTAGGGGTCCCTTATTTTCGTAAGCCAGCAGTCCTTGATAGGGATTCTAAGAGGGGGTACCAGAATCCCCATTAAGGACTGGTAGATTAAGGGGGAACATCCCAAGACCTAGCAGCCGCTGGCGATAGGACCCTGCGGATGCCCAAAGACCTTCGGGAGCTGCCACAATGGCCGCCGACCGCACCCTGCGGGTCAAGCGCCGTGGTCTGCATTCACTGTTTTGCTTCAGGGGAACCGTAAACCCTAAACCCTAAACCCTAAACCCTAAACCCTAAACCCTAAACCCTAAACCCTAAACCCTAAACCCTAGACCCTATCTTGCCCTCCACAACCCAGGCCATAGAATCCCCCGAAACCCTAATAAAGCCTAGAAACCCGTAAGCCCTAAAACCCGAAAAATATCCCCGAACCCAAAAAAGTGCAACGCTCAAAACCCTAACCCCTCAAGCCCTCAAAGCCCTAAACCCTAAAGCCATCAAACCCAGAAGACTTACATCCCCTAAACCCTCAAGCCCTAAAATACCCTAAACTACTATCTCCTTAAGAACCACTCGAAAAGTAGAAATATTCTTCCTCACCAGGGCACTACATGCATCACTATTCTGTGTGTGTGTGTGTTTTTTTTTTTTTTTTTTTGGGGGGGGGGGGGTTAGGGGGGTTTTAAGCACAGAGTCGTAAAGCCTTCCGAAGCAGAGGACAGTGGGGTTCGGCTTGCGGGCCTTTTTTTGCCTTGAAGTTTGGGGTTTGGGGTTGAGGGTTGGGGGGTTTAGGGTTTGCGGCAGTTTGCGGTTTGGGGTTTGGGGTTTGTGGTGTGGGGTTTGGGGGTTAGGGTGTCGGGTTTGGTGTTCAGGCTTCGGGGTTCAGGGTTTGGGGTCTAGGAGGCTTCAGGGTTGATAAGCTTCGGGTTTTGCAAGCTTCGGGCCTTAAAGTATGTGTGTAAGGTCTAGAAGGCACAGTTCCCAAAATCCTGAGGCCTGCTCCCCTTGAATCCTTGCCCTAGCCTGCAGGCTCTCTGAATTCAACCTCTGAATCTTCCCGCTGGTTCTTCGTTGGGAATGAGGGAATCCCCTCTATCTACCCTTTAAGTGATTTTTCAGGGTACCTCATTCCCTCATTCCCGACTTAGAACCAGCCAGTGTTTTCAGTTCCCGAGACTATGTTTGCTCGAAAAGTACGGGGGCCCTACTGGTTCAGCCCCTAACAAGCTGAAGAAGACCTATCAGCTCCACGTTCTCATCGCGCGATGCACCGACACAAGCCGCAACAAAACACTCAAACCTCGAAACCCCAAGCCCCAAACCCCAAACCCCAAGCCCTAAACCCTAAACCCTAAACCCTAAACCCCAAACCCCAAACCCTAAACCCTAAACCCTAAACCCTAAACCTTGAACCAGGCAGGAAGTCGCGCGGCGTTGGAGCCGGATGGGCTTCCGGAGCTTCCTGGAGGGGGCGCGGCTGTACTATGAAACCCGCAGCTCGTCCCTGAATTGGGTTTAGGGCTTAGGGCTTAGGGCTTAGGGCTTAGGGCTTAGGGTTTAGGGCTTAGGGCTTAGGGCTTAGGGTTTAGGGTTTAGGGTTTAGGGTTTAGGGTTTAGGGTTTAGGGTTTAGGGTTTAGGGTTTAGGGTTTAGGGTTTAGGGGCATTCCGAGGTGAAATCCTAAACCCTAAGCCCTTAAGCCCTTAAGCCCTTAAAACCCTTAAGCCCTGAAACCCTTAAACCCTTAAACCCTGAAACCCTTAAACCCTTAAACCCTTAAACCCTGAAACCCTGAACCCTAAACCCTAAACCCTACGACCAGAAGGATCTTGGGGGTGAGGAAGAGCCTTGGTACACCCTTCTGCACCTTTGCAGGCCAGTGGGGTATTGAGATGGTCGCGATTCTCACACAGGCGCCAACGCCGGCAGTTTCGCTGTTACTTCAAAGTTTGATTCCGAAGGTTGGCTATATAAGGCTATAGAAGTGAGACAAGGTACTTAGGGCACTTTCAAGACCTCCTTACAACTGCCCCTGAATGATTCTTCGGGCTCCAGCACATAAGAGCTCTAAACCCCATAGCCATGGCCTGTGTGGGAGAGATGGTGTCGCAGCTTCGTGCTTTCGCTAGCTCTAAATTCCTAAACCTTAATTTCCTAAGTACCGCAAACCCTAAACCCGAAACCCTAAAGTCCTAAACCCTAAACCCTAAACCCTAAACCTCAGATCATGGCCAACTTCGCCCACAGCCTGTCCGAGTGCACGCCGGTGACGCTGCTCGCAGCTCTGATCAAGGCAGAGTCGCTCTTCGACCTCGACGCCCTGCCCGCAAGCCAGGGGTTTGGGTTTAGGGTTTAGAGTTTAGGGTTTAGGGTTTAGGGTTTAGGGTTTAGGGTTTAGGGTTTAGGTTTAGGGTTCAGGGTTTAGGGTTCACAGTTTTGGGGTTAGGGTTTAGGGGTTAGGGTGTAGGGTTTAGGGTTTAAAAAGGTTTAGGGTGCCGCGGTTTTGGGGGGAGGGGGGGGGGGGTGCTTTTAGGACAGGGTTTAGTTTGTTAGGTTGTTCGTTTCTGCAGGCCTTTTTGCGGGGCCTTCTGGGGCTTCTTAGGTATATTCGGAGCTTTAGGTTCTTCTTGTGAGTGTTAGACTTGTTTTCGGGGCTCAGGGCTAGTTGGAGGGTTGGGGCCCCCTGACCCCTAAACCCTCGGCCCATAAACCAAAACCCGAAACCCAGGACCTGGCTGCCGGCCGACGCATGCACTGGACCGGGGTGAGGGACTTATTATTATTATTATTATTATGATTAGTCTTACTTTCTATCGTTATTGTTACTGTTATTGCTATTGCTATTGCTATTGCTATTACTATTGTTATTGTTGTTGTTATTTTGTATTCTGTATACAGATTATATGTATGTACGATCTGTACGATCATGCCCTAGTATTGTTGTGAATCGTTTCCTTCTTTTTGTTGGGGGGGGTTCATCTATGCTGGATGGATGGATGTTCGGGTGGACGAGGAGGAGGGCGTGTCTCAACTCGGGCATGCCCGCATGTTCGATGGCCACACACATGAGTTGCGGCCCCTTGAGGGTTTAGGGTTTTTGGGTTAGGGTTTAGGGTTTATAGGGTTTATATTAGGGTAAACCAAGCCTCTTTAAACCTCACCTAAACCCCCACGCGTAGTTCCTCTTGTGGGGTACGTTGATTACTTGACCTAGGCAAAGTTACCCTCACGTGGAGTGGAGGCCACCCCGGCTTCTCAGATAAACCCATGTCGACCCACGTCAGCCCACGTAAAACCAAGTTTCCCACATAAAGCCATGCAAACCCACGTAAACCGTAAAACCTATAAACCCCAAACCCCATACCCCATACCCCATACCCCATACCCCATACCATAAACCCTAAACCCTAAACCCTAAACCCTAAACCCTAAACCCTAAACCCTAAACCCTAAACCCTAAACCCTAAACCCTAAACCCTAAACCTAAACCCTAAACCCTAAACCCTAAACCCTAAACCCTAAACCCTAAACCCTAAACCCTAAACCCTAAACCCTAAACCCTAAACCCTCAACCAACCCCAAACCCCCCGGTCGGAGGACGGCCCGGGCCCTTCTCCAGAGAGCTCTGACGGAGGGAAGGATGAACTGGACGTCCCCAGCCTGGGAGTGGGTTTAGAATTAAGGGTGTAAGGGTTGAGGGTTTAGGGTTTAGGGGTTAGGGTTTAGGGTGTGCGGTTCAGGGTGTACGGTTTTGGGTTTTGGGTTTAGGGTGTAGGGTTTAGGGTTGAGGGTTTAGGGTTTAGGGTTTAGGGTTTAGGTGTCAGGGATTAGGGTATATATGTCCGTATTGGGTTTAAGAGCATCATATTCAGGATTCTGTTTTTCATAGGGTTTAAGACAACACCCAAGTATTGTTATTTACCGCCAAACATTTTCAAATAAAACACAAAAACAACAAGGATGTCCAGTGTACCCTCATGCCCTTGGTAGGGTTAGGATACCTGATTCACCCTTTGAACAAAAGGGGCATCCTTCTTGTACTTACTTTTTTCCAGAGATGAACTTATGTGTTTAGGGCTTCCTGACTTTGTAAGAAGAACAAAGTGTAGCCTTCATATTTTTTGGTTATTGCAGCAGTAAGTATGACCCAGGCTATCCTAAACCCGAAGCCCTGAGCCCTAAACCCCTACACCCGTAAACCCCAAAACCCCAAAACCCCTAAACCCCCAAACCCCCAAACCCCCAAACCCCTAAACCTCTAAACCCCAAAACCCCTCAACCCTAAACTCCCACCCCCAAACCCGTAACCCCTAAACCCTAAACCCTTAACCCCCGACAGTCTTCCCAAGGCTTGGGGAGGAGACTCCCTCGACCTTTCAGAGTATCCTAACCATGGCCCTGGAACACGTCCGGGAGTTGGAGCCCTGTCTTGCTCAACCAGCACAACTTGTAGGGGTTTAGGGTTTAGGGTTAGGGTTTAGGGTTTAGGGTTTAGGGTTTAGGGTTTAGGGTTTAGGGTTTAGGGTTTAGGGTTTAGGGTTTAGGGTTTAGGGTTTAGGGGTTAGGGTTTAGGGTTTAGGGTTTAGGGTTTAGGGTTTAGGGTTTAGGGTTTAGGGCCAGGGTTTAGGGTTTTGGGTTCAGGGTAATAACCTGGGTTTAGGGTTTGAGTAGGGATTAGGGCTTAGAGTTTAGGGTTGAGGGTTGAACGACACACATTGGTAAGGCATAAGCCTGAAAGCGCTCCGGCCCGAAGCTTGCCCTCTGAGGAGGCAAATAAAAGCCCTGGGAACTTTAGGGTTTAGGGTTTAGGGTTTAGGGTTTAGGGTTTAGGGAGAACGAGGAGATACATTGGGATGTTCCCCCTTATACTAACAGCCCTTAATAGAATTACGAGCCGAACCCGAACCCGAACCGGGTGCTAGAATCCCTATCAAGGACTGTTATGTTAGTATAGCGGGGAACATCCCAAGACATACGCATGAAACAAGTCACGAAGCATCCTTGGCATGAACTTTGGGCATATCCTTCTCTCAAAGGGCCCTAAACCCAACCTGGGACCCTATTTACCTACGATTTAGGAACAGTAGTAAGCGCCCCTATGTAACACTGCAGGTAAATAAATAAATAATATATATATATATATACATATATATATATATAGGGTCCCAGTAGCACCCCCCCTAAACCCCCAAGCCCTAAACCCTAAACCCTAATTAAGCCTCTTGTGGAGGAAGCCAGGCGGCTGCCACCTGCCCGGCCCTGGACGGTGGACCTGGTTTTCCCGCTCTGCAAGTTTGGGGAGCTCTCTGCCATTTCAGAGGCTGGAGGAGTTTGGGACTAAGTTTCGGGGTTCTCTGAGGTTCTTCATGAGGGTCTAAGAGTGCTTGTTACGTACACAAGCTTGCGGAAATTCCGGAAGTAATTTCGATAGCAGAGTGCGCGGAAAGTATGCAGCTTCGAATCTTGTGAGCCTACCTCTGCTGTACACCATCAAACCTGAGCCTTCTTTTCTGAAAGCCCTAGATAAAGCCTCTCTTGCTTGAACCCTGATCAACCCCCCAAACCCTAAACCCGAAACCCTAAACAATCTTTTCCAGGGGCTGGCCTTGATCGGCACGGGCCTGGTGCCTCCATTCGACCCCCTGGATGGCTGGCCTCCGGGCACCCTTCAGGCAAGGCAGGCGCGAGACCACAACAGACTCCGCGGCTTCTTCAGGCATGCCCGATCCTTGGGGAGATTAGGGTTTAGGGTTTGGGGTTTAGGGTTTAGGGTTTAGGGTTTAGAGTTTAGGGATTAGGGTTTAGCCCGATCCTTGGGGAGATTAGGGTGTAGGGGGGTAGTTAGGGTATAGGGATCCTTCTGGCATGCCCGATCCTTGGGGGACATCAGGGTTGAGGGCGTTTTGGGGGGTGTTTAGGGGGTTTAGAGGCTTAGGGTGTAGGGATCCTTGCAACAATACATGGACTCCAGAAGGGTGGCCTATTGGGCCTGAAGGTTCGCTTTGCAGCTACATGTCCTGCGCACGCTACTGCTTTTTTTGCCCCCAAGGATTTCGGCTCTTCGTCTACGCCGTCTGCGGGACCTACGGCCTCTTTGGCCGTCACGCCGACACGGGCTCCATCTCGCCACAAGAGGAGGCCCGGCTGGCCGAGGCAATCTTCAAGGGGCTGCCGGAGAGCATCCTGCAACTTTGGGGGGTTTTTGGAAACGTTTTTTCTATAGTTTTTTGGGGTACTGTAAGTACCTCCCAACAAACAGCTAGAGGCTAGAGTTCGAAGTCTTGCTAAGAAGCAGCTAGACTTAGGAAACGTTTGCAAGATCAGTAGAGGCAGCTCTTCAGAGCCCCTGGTGCAGGCCTTTGGGGCCAGAGGGGCGGGTCGCATGGGAGCCTGCCTCCCCTCCACCTGGCCGTCTTTGAGGAGGAGGTCCCCACGGGAGATGTAGCTGCTCTATCCCCCTTGGGAGTTACGTTGTTTTTATTTATAAAAAACCCAAGAGGATATGACAAAGTATTATATGTTTATTAAGGTTCTAAGGGGAGTGTAGGCTGCCTACGTGCATCACCTGGCCATGGCCTCCAACAGTGAGACCCTCGGAAACATCACCATGCTGCTGCATCCAGACTCTTTGTCCCCCTTGGGAAGTATTTTACATCTTTTGCTTATAAACCCTAAACCCCAAACCCCAAACCCCAAACCCCAAACCCCAAACCCCAAACCCCAAACCCTAAACCCTAAACCCTAAACCCTAAACCCCCAAAACCCTAAGGGGGGAGTATAGGACTTCTTGGAGCACATCCGCGCTTGGCTGGTGGTGTCTGTCTTCCGCGCCCTGTTGAACGGGGCATGGCCTCAGGAGGTTGACTTCCTGTACCTGAGCAGTTCTTGGGATAGCTGGGTTTAGGGTTTAGGGTTTAGGGTTTAGGGTTTAGGGTTTAGGGTGAATCAGACTTGTTCCGGTTGTGTCGGTATAAGGGGCCAGAGTTGTTTTCAAGAGCATCTGAGGTACCTGGGCTGGAGACACGAGGGTCCGGTGACTTCAGAGGGGCGAGTGGCCTCCCACTTGCGCTACCACTGCGACATCGAACCTGGTGCAGGTGGGCATTTTTGCACATGAGGATCTACTATTTTTGTGGTCCTTGTCGAATGGAGGTCCGAGTGTAAGAAGGTCGACGCGAGAAGTATTATGTGAACGAAAGCTGAGGTACCAGGTTCATTTCAACGCCTTACAACAAAGTTCCCCCAAGAAGGGTCTTAGTGTAGCGCAGCGCAGGTGGCAGGTTGGGGCCATGTGACCGTGGCTACAACCCCAGGCTCTTGGAGAACATGTGGCGGATGGTCTTTGGCCGGGACTTGGACCCCTTCTCCGGAGACTTAGTAGTAGAGTAGGTAGCCTTTAACCTTTATTGGGGTATTCTAATCCCTAGAAAATCCCAAAAAGGTTAACCCTTTAATTCCCCCAGCTTACTGGACAACTAAGGGGACGACCTGGGTGGCTACGACTTCTCCCAACTTCTGGTGACTCGCCGGGCTGTGCTCCGTCGCCCGGCAAGGTACTGGCGGTACCTCTCCCGGGTCCTCTCGGCCAGGAGGGCCGCTTTCTACATGATGCCCCTTTTGCGGGGGTACGCTGAATTTTTGACTCCGCTTGTGAAAGGGAACACTGAGGGAACCATAATCTAGAGAATTCATCTATCTATCTATATATATATATATATATATATATCTATTTGTATATGGGCCTGGGGGGGTTACTGTAAACGATGGGCCCGTCTCAGTACCCTAGGCTAGAATTCACATGTTCTTCATAATGCACTTTTGTTCATAAGTTTCGCCAGTATACATACAGTGTATGTATGTCGTGTATATTCTGTTCTGTTCTATTAAAGAATATGTCGAGGAGTTCTTGTTGCCCAGAAATTGAGGAGCTACAACAGCTTCTTGATAATGGGGGTGAGTTGTAGTCCTTTTGTGTGCAGAACCCCCCCCCCCCCCCCGGTACTTTAAAATACGTTCTGGATCCATAATTCCATATCCAGTGAACCAATGAATGTGGTTCTTGGCAGAATGTGAACACCAAAAACGACACCATGAAATCGAATGAAGATTTCGGTCAACGACGTGTCATGCTGCAAGAAGATGCGAAGACAACATTAAAGCGAAGTATGTCTTATGTCTGCAAACTATAAAAAGAGTAGATAATTTGATGACCACAGTGTGGTCAAAAGTCTACGCTTCCCAGGGGATTTCTCAAGACATAGCAGCATTAGATAAACGAAGTGCAACTGCAAAGGTCGGCACGCAAGGATCTGGAAGACAGGAAGCTTATGCAGGTCACATCCCTAAAGTTTGATTGGACAATTAAACAAGCATCTCCAAGAAAGGAAACGAAGATGGAGCTTCAGAAACGTACAGTATGGTATACTAAACTGTACTACTACTAGTACAAATACAAGTACTAGTACCCACATACTATACTACAGCATAACAAAATATCACATGCTATTCTAGTACAGAGTGGCATATCTAGTGCTGTACCAAGACACAAGAAAATATAGCATAGCACAGTAAAATACATTGCCCCCCCCCCCTCCCTCCCCCGCAAACAAACAAAAAAGTAAATAACCAACATAAACAAAACATATCAGTCAATAATAATTGGCTAAGACGAAAGATTCCTTTTTTCCTTTACAGAAGTACCAATGACATAAAAATCAAGAAAAATCGACTAAGAAGAAAAAAGCCTTTTTCTCCTCTACAGAAGTGCCTGGAGGAGCTCCTTCGAGCTCTTGCCGGGCACGAAGTTCATCTCCAGGCGCATCGACCTCTCGGTGAGCCTTGGGGACGAGATAAACCTTTTAGGTTTTAGGGTTTATAGGGTTTATAGTGTTTATAGGGTTTATAGTAGGGTTTAGGGTTCTGGTTTTAGGGTTTAGGGCCAAGGAATTAAAAAAAAAAAAAACCTTCTTCATATACTGCTTGCCTGAAGGCTCCAATGTAGGGTAAGCTATAGGGGATGCTGATATACTACCCCAAAACGGTACTACATATAGGAGCCTTTGGGTTCCCCAAGGAATGATCCGCACAACAAGGGCGTCTGCGCCTGGTTCGAGCACATGTGGCACATGCTATTCGACCCGCGCTACTTCCCCAAGCAAGATGGTCCTCAGGACGGGCCACGATCCGAGTTGCGTGGGGTGAGTTTTTAATACTTGCAGCTTCTAAGGGAGTCGAGGACAGCGTAGTAGAGAATAGTCTACGTAGTCCCGCCTTTGCAGTGTCTGGCCTTGAATGCAACGATTGTGAAGCTTCTCCTTTACAATCTGAAAACGACAGCACGCAGCCCCTCAACCCTCAACCCTCAACCCTAAACCCCAAACCCCAAACCCTCAACCCTAAACCCCAAACCCTAAGCCTGAGCCGCCAGTCCGACCTCATGAGCCGCGCAGGAGGTGGACCTCCGGTCCTTCACGCGGCTACACGACCGTGATCTGCCGCTGCTCTGCCTGTTTGGGGTTTGGGATTTCAGGGTTTAGGGTGTAGGGTTTGGGAGTTTGGGGGTTTAGGGTTTGGGGTGTAGGGTTTAGGGTTCAAGGCCAAAGAGTAGTTTGCCAACTAGTTTAGATTTAGGTTGAAATTCTTCCAACGCCGGCAGCAGCCAAAGCGATGCCAAAGCGCTGCCGACCTCCTACGATTCATCCTAAGCAACCCTAAGCCCTAAACCCTAAGCCAATGCACTCTAGTTTCCCTCTCCTTTCGCATCAAAGGCCCGAAACCAAAAACACACCCAACAAAACTGCAGGCCCCTATATACGGAAGTTTACGAAGGGTACCCCTTCGGATCCCCAAAAATGGAACCCCGCTTTTCGAAAGCCCCATATGGGCCCTATAAACCCTACATTCTTGCCTGCGCCTCTGCGTGGCGAGACGCCCTAAACCCGAAACCCTGTACCCTGAACCCTAAACCCTAAACGCGATACGTAAGGGTTTAAGGGTTTAAGGGCTTAAGGGCTTAAGGGCTTAAGGGTTTAAGGGCTTAGGGTTTAGGATTTCACCTCGGAATGCCCCTAAACCCTAAACCCCAAACCCCAAACCCCAAACCCTAAACCCTAAACCCTAAACCCTAAACCCCAAACCCTAAACCCTAAACCCTATACCCACCCTGTTTGCACCGTTACTTTTATCGAGGCTGGGACTGCGCTCTGGTCCAGACACGGTGCTGGGCTCAAAGACTGTAGGCGGGTTCTTTTGGAATGGGGCTTTGGGCTTAGGGCTTAGGGCTTAGGGCTTAGGGTTTAGGGTTTAGGGTTTAGGGTTTAGGGTTTAGGGTTTAGGGTTTAGGGTTTAGGGCTAAGGGTTTCGGGTTTCGGGTTTAGGGTTTAGGGTTTAGGGTTTAGGGCTTAGGATCAACATGGAGTCTCGGGTTTAGGGCTCAGAGTTCGGGTGCCTTTGTTTTGGCGGCAGGGAGCTGACATGGCACTAGGGTTTAGGGTTTAGGGTTTAGGGTTTAGGGTTTAGGGTTTAGGGTTTAGGGTTTAGGGTTTAGGGTATAAGTGCTTGGAGGTTCATGGTTCTTGCTAACCCAATTCTCCCTCCACTTAAGATATCCCTGTTAGGGTACCTTAAGGGGGCTTGTATGTGGGTTGTTACTACACGTATAATGGGTTACTAAGTTTCCTGAACCTCCAAGTGTGAGCTCGAATCCGGAACACCTCTCCAGGCCGAAGACCGCGAATCCAAAGGAAACCCACATAAGAAGGCTCCCCCTAAATTGAGCCCTAAACCCTAAACCGCTAACCCTTCAACCCTCAACCCTCAACCCTAAACCCTAAACCCTAAACCCCAACCCTAAACCCCAAACCCTAAACCGGCCGCCTCCAAGGTCTTAGGACGGCATTACTGGCTCAATGCCGAGCAGCAGTGTCGAGCACTCCAAGATGAGCTGCGTGGCCATCAGCTTTGGGGGGGTTTAGGGTTTAGGGTTTAGGGTTTTGGCTCTAGGGTTTAGGGTGGTTTAGGGTTTACGATTGGTTCGTGCTGTTTCTCAGTAGGGTTTTGGGGTTGGGGGTTTGGGGTTTTGGTTTTGGGGTTAGGCTGCTGGGGCCATACGTACCTTTAAGTAAGGCTATAATGGGTATGGTGTGTAGGCTACCCTTAAGTATAACCTTCCCTACAAAGATTTCTGAAGGGGTGGCATTTGACCAAGAGTTCGGGAGTTTAGCGGCTTGAGGGAAGGCGCATGGCTGCCTGTCATGGCTGTTGTTGACTGGATGTTCAGGCAAGGATGTCGCATCTACCACATGCAGCAGCAGAAGTAGATCGACACCTTGGCCGACCTTTCCCACCACAAGCAGTCCTTGGACTTGGCGGATGGACGCAGAAGACTGTGATCTCGACTTGGTTGTCACCAGTTCCTTGGGGGCGCGCACTGGTGAACACGCGTAGAGCCCGAGCAGACCGACATCCGGCCACCCCTCTCATGGCAGATCATCCAGGAACACCACGGAACCAAGAGGGTCTCAGTTGGCGGCATTGACTTGGATCATATCTCTGAT
The DNA here is from genome assembly GCA_905221605.1 of Symbiodinium natans. Taxonomy (NCBI): domain Eukaryota; class Dinophyceae; order Suessiales; family Symbiodiniaceae; genus Symbiodinium; species Symbiodinium natans. The sequence continues at coordinate 320,114 of CAJNDS010000424.1, forward strand.
GCTGTGGCGACTCCATGGTTCAACTGTTAGAGAAGATGACACACGCACACAGATAGACTGGCCGAGCCCCAGCGAAAGAGCGAAAGCGCTCACCTGACGGAAAGAGTGTGCTCTTCGTAACCCGCAGCCGATTACTAAACCCTGACCGCGCTCATCGACCCCACTCCATCATGATCCGCTAGGATTTGCTCATGTGCTTAGGACCCTCCCCTTCCACCCCCCCCCCCCCCAAAAAAAAGAAAAACAAATAAGAATAACCAAACCCTCAACCCTATACGCGAAACCCTAAACCCTGGCAACCAGCAAAGAGCCCCTTGCATGGTCTTAAGCGTAGTAGTAGAGTATGCTAGGGTTTAGGGTTTAGGGTTTAGGATTTAGGGTTTAGGGTTTAGGGTTTAGGGTAGTCCCTTGGGTGGGTGAAGGCGCAGTGCATGCACTCGCAGTTGCAGGCTCAGTCCGAAAGAGCAGAATCCGGAACCCTCAGGATCTTACATCCCCAACCCCAAACTCCTGAGCCAAGATCCTTAGCCTAAACCCTGAACCCTGAACCCTGAACCCCAAACCCGGAACCCAGAACCCTAAACCCTAAACCCTAAACCCTAGATCTAATTCGGGGTTTCCGGCTCCGAACACAGGCCCCCTCCCTCTCCTTGGTTGCCACTGTTTGGGGTTCTAGGTTCCCTTCTACAGCAGCCAACCCTTTGAAAAGGGCTGTCCTGATTACCCTAAACCCTAAACCCTAAACCCTAAACCCTAAACCCTAAACCCTAAACCCTAAACCCAGGTTACTGGGCTTCGAAGGTCCTCCCAAGCCGAAATCCCAAGCCTCCCCCTTCCGGGCCATGGCCGAGAGCTGGACATCTGCACAGGGCGCCGCCGCGGCCGCTAACTCAAGCCTCGAAACCTGAGGGTTTAGGGTTTGGGGTTTAGGGTTTAGGGTTGGATGTGCTGGCTGTCATGAACATGTGCGTTTCTTTTTTGGGGTTCTGTGGGGGGATTCCGCGGTTTTGAACGTGAGGTTCGCGGGGGTTTAGGATGAGGGATTAGGGAGGCTTTTCTGCTATGGTAGGGGTGACCTGGAGGGGAGACAGGAGGCAAGTGCTGGGGGCTCCGGTTTGCTTGGCTTAGTGTAAGTTTGGGTTTGGAACTGAAAGTAGATGCATCGCACAGAGATGGGAACTTCTAAATTCCTTGGTTTGTTTAGATCCTCAACAAAGCCCTGAGAAGAACCGCAACCACCACAACGACGACAACAAACACAACCACAAAAAAACAACAAAAAAGGCCAGTACCCTAAAGCTCTAGACCCCACCGCCACCCCCCGGCCCCCACCCCCAACAAAGTAGCACTTGATAAGTAGTGGGGGGTATCTTCAGGGATTACTTAGGGGTCTAAGTCTAGGTAATACCCAAATCCAAAACGCTCTAAGAAATCCCCCAGACCCCAAACCCTGAAACAGCCCTAAACCCTAAACCCTAAACCCCCAAAAGGCCCCCAAGCATCCTTGAACCCCTGAAGCCCCAAAGCCACGACAGAGAGGCACAGATCAGGGCCCTGGCTGCTTCCCTCTCTGCAGCGGAGGCGCTTTAGGGTTTCGAGTTTATAGGGTGTAGGGTTTCGAGTTAGGGTTTAGTGTTTCGAGTTTAGGGTGTTTAATGTAGTGTGCAATGTAGTTAGTTAGTTAGCTAGTTAGTTAGTTCGTTAGTTCGTTAGTTCGTTGGCTAGTTAGTTCGTTCGTTAGCTAGTTACTTAGTTAGAGTGTGTGTGTGTGTATGTGTGTATGTGTGTGTGTGTGTGTGTGCGGGTGTGTGTGTGTGTGTGTGTGTGTGTGTGTGTGTGCGTGCGTGTGTCAGGCTTATATTGTGTGCAAATCGAAGGTTCAAGGGTGGGTTTACAATAACCCTACTTCTTGCTAAGCCCCCCCCCCCCCCCCCCCCTCTAAACTTCCAGCGTAGACGTTGAGCGGGGAGCTACAGCAATGCCATCGGGATCCATAGGAGTGTTACAAGCATTGAAAGGCGCAATCCTGTTTTGATTTTTGAGCGCAAAAACGCCAGGCCGTGAGAAGGCCTTGCATGTCGAGAACCCTAAACCCTAAACCGTAAACCCTAACCCTAAACAAATGCATGAACGCTGCACTTGGCATGTTCATTGCAGGCACATGATTCATATGGGGGGGTTTCGAAAATAGGGAGCCCCCTAAATAGACCCCCGAAGAGTAGGATTCCCTTATAATGCGAACCCCAATAAGGTACCCCGAATTTCGGAAAACCGCCATCATATAGGGGTTGGAAGAACTAATAGTATTCCCTTATGGTCTCTATATAAGTATACTATAATTTTCCCCCCAAAACCCTATTCTGATTCTAATGATTAAGGCCCCCCTATACTACGTTTTTCTTGATGTTGTTGCCCTTGCCATGGCTATTTAATAGCAGTGTAGTTCAGGAGATGAGAAATCAACACACCGTAGCTCGACGAGAGCGATGAGCGCAGTACTCTGGCTGGTTCTTGGCAGGGAGTGAGATGAGGTAATTCCCTCGTTCCCCACCAAGGGGTATTCTCAGGACCCTCAAGCCAAAAAACCTAGATCCTACCCCTCTGCTGTGCCAAGAGCGAATCCGATAGCTACTACCGGTGGAATCGCAGACCTCTGTGGCCTTAATCAACTATATTATACATGTATCAACTAATTACAAGTATCTTTGTTTAATATGTGCTTGATCGTTCAATCTTTCGGTTTCTAAGTTTATGATATACTTAGAATACTTAGGAATTTGAGTTCAAACCACTCGCATGTTTTTACATCTCCACATGTGTGTGTATATATATGGTACCCCCCCCCCCCCAAAACCCACGCTTCCATATGCTCTTCCCTGAAGTCCGACAGATCGGCCTCCCGGTTTGGTCATGGTAGCGTTTTATTAATTCATTAGATATTTTACTCAATTACATTAATTTGCCTAATGTAATTGATTTAATTGCTTAAATTAACTTCGTTGATTCCAAGAAGCTTAATTCACATAGTTAGGTCCACTCAGCAATTGCTCGAGCGAGTGCTCAAACAGAAGTGACCTGAAGAAATTGATCGAGAGATCGTGGATTGCTATGAATAAAAATAAGACTGCTGTTAGTTTTACTTGGGTTCGTATTAAATTTAATAGGATTCATAGGGTTCGTATGAATTCAATAGGAATCTCAATACGTACAATTAATAGGAATCTGGTTTAAATATGTAGAAGCTTATTAAATTACTAGGACTCCTATTAAAATTTCTTGGAGTCCCAAATTCAGAGGGTTCATCCCATTGAAATGAATAGGAACCCTTTTGAATTCACAGGAGTGCTGTTAAAACCTATAAAGAAGTAACGTGGGCCCTTTAAAACAAGAAGAGTCGCACTGATAAAATTGCAATGAACCCTATTGAAATGAAAATTATTAAGAATTACAATAGAAATACTTCGAGGCCAATTGAAATGAATAGGGAACAATATTCAAAAAATAGTAGGAGCACTGTTGAATCTAGTAGGAACCCTATGAAAATTATTAGGAATCCATTCACATCAATGAGAAACACTGTTAAAATGAATACGAAGCCTATTCAAATTAATCAGGAACCTATGTAAATGAGTAGGAAGCTTGTCAAAGCAAAAAGAGTCCAATTAACAATAGTACGAAATCTTGTTAAATTGAAAAAGAAGCCTACTAACATCATAGGGATGTGTCTAAAATTTGTTATGAAGCTTATTCAAATTTTTAGACTTTCTATTCAAATTACCAGAAATAAGAAAGCTACTAAGAATCCTTTTAACACTACTGGGAATCTGATTAAAATGAATAGGAATCAATATCAAATCGAACAAACTAATAGGCACCCTTTAATAGGCATCCTTTAGAATTTAATACGACCCCCATTAACCAAATACAGGAATCCTATTCAAAAACAATTTGAATGCTAGTAAAATTACTCGGAACCCTATTAATTGAATAACAACCCCCATTAGAGTGAACTGGAGTATTGGTAAAGGTAATGGGAAACTTAATGAGTAAGATTCACAAGACTCATATTTTCCGTCTCTAATTTTAAACTGTCACCTTTTTTCTCGAAGAACCCCATTAAAGTGAACAGGAGTAATATTTAATGTTGATAGGAAGCCTAGTGAGTAGTAAGGAACCCTACAAAATTTTATGGGTAAGATTAATAAGACTCTAATTCTCTGTCTCTAATTTCAAAATGTCACTAATGTCACCTTATTGTCGGCTCTCCGAATTTAGAATTCCAGAATTCCAGAATTCCAGAATTCCAGATTTTTCAGGGGCCCCCAGTTCCAGAATTCCAGATGCTGGAATTCTGGAATTATGGAACTGGGGGCCTCTGAAAAATCTGGAATTCTGGAATTCTGGAATTGGGGGTCTCAGAAAATCTGGAATTCTGGAATTCTGGAATTCTGGGTCCCTGGGGAGAGGTTTTCAGAGTGTACGATAGGAAAACATAGTAAGACGTGGGTTTTGAGGGGGGGGGTAGCATATATATATATATATATATATATAGATGTACGTGTTTATGCACACGTATTTGTTTTTGCATATTTCTATGCAGCCCCGTGATAAACTGATAAACCCAAAAGTACTCCAAGTATGAACCCTATCTCAAGCTTGGCATCAACCACCTTGGTAAGCACTGAAGAACCTCCCCTTCTCTCCTGGGTAGGATGAGGGGGACCCCTGAAAAGGGAACCCCTTCTTAACCCTCTTCTGGTTCTCTTAAACAGGGACCTGATTCAGAGGGTCTACATCCCCCCAAGGGTCCCCCTAATCCTATCCCCTATTCTCAGAGGCTGCGCAGCTGATCAAGCGGTGCGCTGCCTGCCGCTGCCTCAACCGACGCTGCGACTTCGACTTTTTTTTGTGGGATCCACGGGTGGTTCCAAGCAGGTCCTGAAGGCGGGGTATGGAAGAAAAGGGTACTTCTAGTGTTTAAGGGTCCATGGTTTAGGTTCCTAGGTCTTTGCGAGTAGGTGTATCAGGACACCCTTAAACCCTAACCCCTAAACTGCGTGAGGGGGGGGGATTCGCAGGGACAGGGTTTAGGGTTCCCAAGGAACTCTTTTACCCTGTTTGTGTGGTCGGCGAAGTTCTAAGCCCCCGTTTCACAAATCGCCGATGCTACTTTGCAGTTAGAAGCTGCAGCAATTGGACGCGCACCCTAAACCCTAAACCCTAAACCCTAAACCCTAAACCCTAAACCCTAAACCCTAAACCCTAATTAAACCCTAAACCCTAAACCCTCAACCCTAAAGTAAGCTCTCCACAGGTCTGGGAGATGAACTTCGTGCTGGCAGCCAAGAAAGCCGGGCACCAAGCCCAATTCCGTTGTTTGGGGGGTTCTTTCTGGAACATGTTCCCCCTCCCTCTTGTAGCACAGGACCCCTAAACCCTAAACCCCAAACCCCAAACCCCAAACCCTAAACCCCAAGCCCTAAACCCTAAACCCTAAACCCTAAGCCCTAAGCCCTAAGCCCTAAACCCTAAGCTTGAAAGGGCCTTCATTGGCCCAAACATGTGCGGCTCGCCAAGGGGCAGCTCCCACCACCCGCTTGGCGGCAGTGATTCGAGGCTGTCTTTGGGTTTAGGGTTTAGGGTTTGGGGGTTTGGGTTTTTTGGGCTTAGGGTTTAGGGTTTAGGGGTTAGGGTTCCGGGATTTTAAGGGGTTCAGGTTGAGGAGTTTAGGGGCTCAGGTTCGGGCGTGGGTTTAGAGGTTTAGGGGTCTAGGGGCCTAAAGTTTAAGGACTTAGGGGGCTTAGGGTCTTTAAGGTTTAGGTTGAGGCTTTAGGGGTTCTGGGTTCAGGGTTTAGAGGTTTAGGGTCTTTCTAGGGTTTGCTGCTAGGTTCGTGATGTGATGGTTTGAACCATTGAATTGATAGTGTATGGATAGGGCCTATGTGATACCCTAAGCCCTAAACTCCTAAACCTGAAGCCTTGAACCCTAAACCCTAAACCCTAAACCCTAAACCCTAAACCCTAAACCCTAAACCCTAAACCCTAAACCCTAAACCCTAAACCCTAAACCCTATTCATGGGTCGGAGTGTGCCAGGAACAGGCGCGGAGGCGTGGGCGCCCCAGGCAGCTGTCGTTTACGTACCTGGCATGTGGGTTTAAACCGGGTTTATGGTTTAGGGTTTAGGGTTTTTCGTCTAGGGTTTAGGGTTTAGGGTTTAGGGTTCAGGGTTTAGGGTTTAGGGTTTAGGGTTTAAGGGTGTAATTCGGGCTTTCTGGGTCTAGGGTTGTTCCATCCCATTAAGGTCAGGTAGGTTTTTTGACCCAAGACTGCAAACTCTCCACGCTTGAGGCCTATGGCCTTCTTGGTCGAGTGCGGCGCCCGGTCTTTACTTTTTGGGTCTTTTTAGGCTTTAGGGCTTTTGGCTGTCAAGGGGTTAAGCTGCTACATGGTTCAGCTTTCAAGGGCTTAAGTTGGCGTAAGCGCTCCGGAGTTACCGGGCCTGCGGGTCAAAAACGGGTTTAAGCCCCTTTGACTTAGTGGTAGAGACTTGCAGTGTAAGCAGGCCATGCACAACCTTCTATGCGCTTGTTTGACTCAAAAGGCCCCCCGAAGCCCTAGACCCCCAGCCCGAAACCCTAGAAGGGGGAAGAGCCCTGAACCCTAAGCCCTAAACCCTAAACCCTACCAAAGAGGGTTCAATACACGAGTGTGTGGAGATGCCTGCAGGTACTGGCAGCTGGGACAGGAGCTCGGTGGCAACGCTGAAGCCTCAGCAAAAGCCATCTATATAGTTGCGTAGTATGCATGTGTCTGTATATTACACTATAGACGCGTATATATATATATATATATATATATACATTTTAAAGAGAGATTATACAAACCCCGGCGGCCCCCCCTGCCCACCCCCCGCCCCCCCCCCCCTCCTCGGGGCCCCAAACCCAAAAGCCTAAACCCTAAACCCTAAGCCCTAAACCCTATAGCCTATACCCTGAACCCTTACCCCTAAACCCTAAACCCTATAAACCCTAGCCTGAACCCCTTGCAGGTGAGGGAGGTGGCCGAAGCGGAGGCGCGCAGCCAGGCCCAGGCCGTTGTCGAGGCGCGGAAGCCGAAACCCGAAACTTCGAAACCCTAAAGCCTAAACCCCAAACCTTAAACCCTAAACCCTAAACTCTAAACCCTAAACCCTAAGCCCTAGCAAATCCGCCCAAGCAAAGACCGATCCCTTGCACCTTGGACTTTGGGAGGCGTCCAGCTGCGAGGTCCTGCTCGACTTGGCAGCCGGGCGGATGTCTCCATTGGTCGTTTGGCCCCTGGTGAGCGACTGGAGTTTCAGGTTTGGGGTCTGCAGGGTTTAGGGTTTAGGGTTAGGGGAGTTGCGGGTTTCGGTTCAGGGCTTGTAGGGCTTGTAGAGCAGCCGTGCCTTGGTGTTTAAAGGCCAGCAGCCCTAAGCCCTAAGCCCTAAAGCCTAAACACTAAACCAAGGTGTTTCGGTCCTTGTGGAACTTCCTATGACGTGGGAGCTATGTATGTTTCGGGCACCCCCCCCCCCCCCCCCAAAAAAAAAAAAAAAATCAACGGGGCCGCAACCCCCGAACCCCAAACCCTAAAACCCTGCCCCCTTTTTCCTTAAACCCTGGACGCTAAACCCTAAACCCTAAACCCTAAAACCCTAAACCCTAAACCCTAAACCCTAAACCCTAAACCCTAAACCCTAAACCCTAAAACCCTAAAACCCTAAAACCCTAAGACCCTTACCCCCCCCCCCGCCCCCTTCCGCCCCCCCTATCCCCTTTCCCTCAAAACAGCGAGGCCATGGCTCGGCGGCGAGCTGGGTCCCGAGCGGATCTGCATCGCCTCACCTAGGGGCCCAGGGTGGTCCCTTCTGCGGTTTGGGCTTTAGAAAGGGTTTAGGGTTTAGGGTTTAGGGTTTCGGGTTTAGGGTTTAGGGTTTAGGGCTAGGTTTCCCCATGACAAGGTTCCCTCGTAGAAGCCCCTTGAACCAAGCATGGGAACCTTCTGTAATTTCCTATAGAGGCTCTTCTGGGATCGAGCTGTGAGGGCATTGCAGGATGCACAGGGTTCATATGATGGTTTACGGCTTAGGGCTTGGGGCTTAGGGCTTAGGGTTTAGGGATTCCTGGCTTTAGGTGCTTGTAAGGTTTAAGGTTGCACTTCTGACGGCGCAGCATCTATTTCAGAGTTCGAGGGCTCAAAGGTTCCAGAGTGTAGCAAGGGCTTTGTCTCAGCCCAAACCGCCTCAACCCCGAAACCCGGCAATCCTTGAAGCTCAAAACCTAAACTCCTAACCTAAGCCCCTGAAACCTCAAACCCTACGATCCCTAAACTTGCTAAACCTTAAGCCCCTGAAACCTCACACCCTACAATCCCCACACCCTCAACTCAAACCCTAAGCCCTAAACCCTAAAACCTAAACCCTAAACCTCAAACCCTAAACCCTATATACCCTAAACCCAGCCGAGGTGAAAGCCGCGGGTGATCTGCAAGCCGCCCGTCCACTGGCGCCTTCACTCCGGCGCAGGGTTCCGAGCAGTCCTCATTAGGGTCTAGGGTTTAGAATTTAGGGAGGCTACTTGGAGGTTCATGGCACTTCGTAACGCAACTATAACTGTGCTGGTAGCCAAATTATAGCCCTGTCAGGATACGTAAGGGGCTTATCTGCGGGTTATATCTACACGAAGAATGGGTTCCTAAGTACACTGAACCCCCCCAAGTACAGGCCCCCCCAACACTAGAGCGAGCAGCTGAGCCGGCGCTGCTTCTCTGAGGTGCGGTCACCAAAGCGGTGGGCGAGTTCCAAGAAGGGCGAAGCTTTGTGTCCCGGTGGCCCGGCCGTTCACGCTTCAGGGATGAATTCGGGGCGGTGTAGGGTTCAATTCGGGGGTTAGGGCTTCATTCGGGTGGTGTTTAGGGTTTTTTTTCGGAGGTTTAGGGTTTCATTCGGGGGTTTAGGCTTTAAACTCGGGGGTTTAGGGTTTCATTCAGGGGTTTAGGGTTTTGGGTGTTAGGCTTTGCGAGGTTCGCGGGTTTAGGAGTCTTAGGAAATTACTTGGGGTCGAGGGATTGGGCTGAATCTCGCAGCGCCTATAGGGAGAAGCACGCTGACAGGACCATGGTGTGTGATCGCTACCTGTCACACTGAAGGCACTGGCATGGCGCAGCATTTCTGCTCAGAAGCCTTGCACTGCATTCCTGCATTCTTCAGTTTGGTGTGACCCAGCGGCAATGCAAGCACTGACCCAGGAGCTTTGCTGTCGGACCGGAGAGACCAGCCTGGTTCATCCCAGCCGGCAGATCAGTCGCACCACCTCGCCAGTCACTGGAGTCTGGCCGGTGTGGGGCCACACCACAGGAAGGCTCCTTTGTCATGATCATGGTTGTGTAACATCTTGCTTGCATGTTTTCGAGTGCTTAAACTCCATAAGGAAGAGAAATTTCGAATTTTTAACCCTGAACCCGAAACCCTGAACCCTGAACCCTAAACCCTAAACCTAATACTATCCCAACCATGAACTATAGGCTCCCCTTGGTGGGCGTGTTCGTGGCCCGCTTTTTCTGGAAGAGGCCACGGCCACGCAGCGTGTCAGCGGCCTCTGGCCAGCTGGCTAGGGGCATGGGATGCCAGGATGTGGAGCTTGCTGAGTTTCTAGCAAGGCTCTTAAAAGGGCCCTATAATATACGTATATATATATATATATACATATCACATATATATATATATATATACACATACATACATACATACATACACACATACATACATACATACATACATACATACATACATACATACATACATATATACATATGTTTATACTTATTTACTTTTTATACATATATACCCTATGTATTCCCTTAAAGGGCCCTCTATGCGCATATATATATATATATAGATATAGATATAGATATAGATATAGATATATATATCCTATACAATCCCTTAAGGGATGTTTTGTATTTTGCCTTGTTGGGTATAAGAGGATCATATTCAAGAATCTTTTTGTTCGGAGGGTTTTCAGGGCCGTCCTAGGTTTGCTGACAAAGGGGGAGGACGCGTTCTGCCGTCCAAGTGCGAGCGATGCGACAGGAAGCTGTGCCTGTGCCATGCCTTGCCGCACAGTCGACGAGATACAACCACCCGCATCATGCTTTTTACCCACCCGAAAGAGAAGCGAAGAGCACTGGGCTCGGGCCCCTTGTTGCAGCTCTGTCTTCGGAACATCGCCGAAGTCGTTTGTAAAGAGTTCCCAGATCCCGAGGATGACGCCCAGCTGCACGAAAAGCTTTGCGAGGGTGGCCGCCGGCCTGTCCTCGTCTACCCGGGGCCAGATGCCATGGAGCTGGCGCCCGGGTGTCAGCCGCCGGCTTATGCCATGACCTTGATCCTCATCGACGCCCGATGGGACCAGGCCCGCATCATGCTGAATCGCTCGAGCTGGCTTCAAAATCTGCCTCGGATCACCCTCCCCAAGCTGGTGAGTCGCTACCGCTTCCGGCGGCAGCCGGAGCCCGGCTGCTTGTCTACTTTGGAGGCTGCGGCTGAGGCGCTCGGTGTCCTGGAGCCCAAGCGCGGGCTCCGGGAAGCTCTCTTGAAACCCTTTGATGAGATGATCCGGCTGCAGAGCCAGTTCCTTCCCAACAAGGAAGACAAGAACCTGAGCCTCCTGAGCCTTGAACCAGGTGAGGAGGCCCCCAAAGAAAACGCCCACCCTCGGTGGAATCGACGGCGGAAGCGGAGGCACCGAAGGAGGTTGTTGAGTTCCAGGCGCGAGGGATCCGATGGTGGACCGGGGCCTGTCGGGCAAGAAAAAAGTGCGCGAAGGCCCTTTTTAGGGTTTAGGGTTTTGAGTTTAGTTTGGGGTTTAGGGTTTAGGGTTTGGGGTTTGGGGTTTAGGGTTTAGTGCGCAGAGGGGGTGGGCTGAGCTCGTCCCATGCCCCTCAATTACGCCCAGATTCCGTAGCCAGTACCACACTTGGCATGGCACCTCCTTGTTCAACGGCCCTCGCGCAGGCGGCAGGCTATTAGTCATTATCTTTACACATCCTTCCCGATAGCTGCACTCCATTGAGCCTTAAAGGTTAGATCAAGTTACTGTAGGGGTCGGAGCAATTACTAGTAGTGTATTCCCTTAATTATGGCCTCTTTATAATTTTACTATACATAACACCCGAAACCCTATTCTGATTCTTAAGGCCCCTATAGTAGCCCTGAATCCTAAACAGGTCCCAAACCCCAAACCCAAAACCCTTTTGCACACAGGGATCCCAAATCCGAAGCCCAACGCATGGGCAGCTCCTTGGCATGCTGGGCCGAGGACGTCGCAGGCGACGTCCTCGCATGGTTTCTGGATGCCCGACCACGCCTCCTCGACGTGCGTCCCGGGTCCTGGCTTTGGGGTTCGAGGTTTGGGGGGTCGGTAGATGTAAGATAATGGCCTTTTTTGTTGTTTAATGGGTTTCGGGCCATTTTTTGTTACCTACTTCGGGGGTCCAGGTAGGGCTTGGGATTTCGTAGGCTACTGGTCTTTGCGTGCTTCGCGCTGATTGAAGTTCCAGCAGCCTGATGGTCGACCGAAGGTTAAAGCCCCTGCCATGTAAGTGTACCTGAAGAGAAGGAACAACCCTAAACCCTGAACCACGATTTAGGCAAGCCCTTTCCTTCCCCTTTCTTGGGAGTATAGAAGGGTTCCTCTCGATATCAGGCCCGAAACCTTGGACCTAAAGGGCCCTGCATCTCTGGTTCATGCAAGGGTTACGGCTCCTTCGTAATAAGATACCACAATATACCACATCTTGAACCCGAAACCCTAAACCGTACACGAAACCAAACGGTCTAAGTCCTATGTTCCACCCACTAAGCCCTCAACTCCCTAAACCCTAAACCCTAAACCCTAAACCCTAAACCCTAAACCCTATACCATGGCTCTGAGAACAAAGGGGATCCTGGTGAGGATCGCCGGCCTAAGCCTAGCAACCGTGGGGGGAACCCACAATCTAGCCCTTAATATGGTCCGTTGCCCCCGCTTTCAAGGGCTCTCAAGTATATGAGCCCTTGGGTTTTTTAGGGTATACAAGGGGGTCCCTTTCAAGGGCCCATCTTAAGGGGCCATGAAAATATAACCCTACTGTCACCCCCAAAAGAAGCCAAAAGCCTACTGTAACCCGAAAAGACGCCAAAAGCCTACTGCAACCCCAAAAGAAGCCAAAACCCTACAATAACTCCAAAAGAAGCCAAATCAACCCTAAACCCTAAACCCTAAACCCTCAACCCTAAACCCTAAACCCTCAACCCTCAGCAACTGTCGGGTTGCCAAGAGCTTCAGGTGCTTTGTGGCCGCGCATGGTGCGCGCCCAGGTTCAGCATTTAAGGGCTTCAGGCTTCCCTACATTTAGGGTTTAGGGTTTCGGGTTTAGGGTTTAGGGTTTCGCTACATGAGCTACTACACCCTACAACCCCTTAAACAGGCCCTTCGTAGGGTTGGTTGGGGGGGAGCATAAGGCCCAATAGCCCATGCTGGTCTGGTGTTTCTTAGGGTGTTTCTCGGGTCTAGGGATTCAACGGCATCTATCGAGTTTAGGGTTTAGGGTTTAGGGTTTAGGGTATGGAGGTATGGAGGTTGCAGGGAAGGGGTGCCCTGTTTTTTTGTTCTGGAGAACCTCGTTTAGGGAGGGTGGATCGCTTCAAGCCCTCAACCCTAAACCCTAAACCCTGAACCCTGAACCCTGAACCCTGAACCCTAAACCCTAAACCCTAAACCCGAATCCGCTTCATGGCTGAGTGGCTTCCGTGGATGCACCGGTGCATAAGGATGCCAATGTTCCGACATAGACACCACTGCCGCCACGCCCTCGGCTGACAAGGGCATTGAGAACCATAGGGTTTCGGGTTTAGGGTTGGGGGTTACGGTTTACGGCTTCACAGGATGCGCTATTCGACCATAGAGGGCGGCCTGCATGGGGTTCACTATGGTTATCAGAATTATGCCCTGTCATAATCCCCATCAGAATATAGGGGTCGGAGTAAATACCAGTAGTATTCCCTCATGGTCCCTTTATCATGCTAGTCATGGCCCCCAAGACCCTTATTCGAACCATCCACGCGCCTATATCGGCCCATATCGGGTGTGACAACCTTGGGGACCAAAGGAACCCTAAAATCGGGGTCATATATCCCATACTAAAATAATCTATGAAGGTATTTGAACCCTAAACCCTAAACCCTAAACCCTAAACCCTAGACCCTAGACCCTAAACCCTAAACCCTAAACCCTAACCCTCTTTAGGGTTCATGTGGTCCACAAAGAAGGTGCCTGCGGCTCCCTGGTCTGCGGCCAGTGCTCCTTTTGCACGAGCGGCCGGAACAGTCGGCGCTGCTTGCCCTCCTCTCAGCCAGATGGGGTTATAGGGGTTAGGGTTTAGGGTTTATAGAGTTAGAGTTCAGGGTTTACAGGGTTTATGGGGTTTATGGGGTTTATGGGTTTAGGGTTTAGGGTTTTAGGGTTTACAGGGTTTGGTTCCAAAGTTTGGGGTTTATAGGGTTTAGTTAGGGCAAGCAGCGCTTTGTGCCAGGTTCTTGGACTAGCTGTTAGCCGCAAAGCTGAGAAATTGGCCTAAGCCCAAAATCCACTGAGGAGGTGTCAGGTGGACTCCTCTGTGCAGCCTGGCGCTGAGAAGCCCTGCTGTGTAGGTGTTAGGGTGCAGGGTCGAGGGTTTATAGGGTGTATAGGGTCTAGAGGGTTTTGTAGGGTGTATAGGGTCTATAGGGTTTTGTAGGGTCTGTAGGGTTTGGAGGGTTCAGAGGGTCTAGGGCTTGTAGGGTGTACAGGGTTTACAGGTGTGTAGGGTTTGTAGGGTTTGTAGGGTCTATAGGGTAATAGTGTGTAGGGTTTGTAGGGTTTACAGGTTTTGTAGGGTCTATAGGGTTTGTAGGGTGTACAGGGTTCATAGGGTTTGTAGGGTCTGTGGGGTTTATAGGGTCTACAGGTTTAATTATAGGGGTTTATAGGGCTTAGGGCAATCATCAGAAAAGGGCTGCAATCATAACATGTGTTCGTATAGATGAATCATCCTAATTACGAATGACAAGAGCAGTGGCGGCAGAAATAAACCCTAAACCCAAAACCCCAAAACGCAACGGGGTGGATCTCAAGATTGCCTTCACTGGAGCAGGACGCCCTTGAAACAAGGAGCCAAAATGAGACCCTCATTTAGTTTTGGGAAGCCTAAGCCCTAAACCCGAATTGTTATATATATATATATTATCTCTCTCTCGTTTATTTATATCTTCATTCATTTATATCTTTAAGTATTTATTTTATGTTTACTTGTTTCTTTGTTTTACTTATTTATGTATTTATTTACTTATTGCTTGACTCGTTTTTGTTTATATATTTGTATTTATATTTATAGTCTAAGACATTTATATTTATATTTCATGTTATACGATTGTCTTATATTTATGGATTCCTATATGCATATACCGCATAAGTAAACAACTACAATGTTTCTATACGAAACATGTATATCTACATGCAACTTCATACGTTTATATACCTAGACATCAGAATTACAGTAAGCCAATGGTGCAGGTGGAATAGCAGCATTGCCAGCATGAGCTCCGTCGGTATGTCAGTGCAGTCCTCAGTCTTGCACCGGAATCATGCACAAGGGGATTGAAATCTAAATCCCCCTCCCCCCTCCCCCCCCCCCCCCCCCCCCCCCCCCCCCCCCCCCTTCCCCTTCCCGACGCCCCCTCCTCCAAACCTCTTCAATCGCAAGAGATCTCAAGTGCCCCCCCCCTCCGGGTGTTTGCGATATCTCGACGGTACCTGAAGAGCTGTGTTGGCTCAGCACAGGTCGGGTTGCTACAAAGCAGGTCGAAAGCCCATCAGCCCTGTGCCGTTCGTTGCTCGTGACACTTCCGAACACGGAATGAGTCATCCAGCGAGAAATGCATCAGCCAACCTTTCTGAGGAAAGCTCCCGAAACGCCAAGAAGCCTGGATTGCCCGAGTTCCTCGCTATGCTGGACTGCCAGGATGATGCCGCCCGACGAGTAGCAGCCCTCGAGTCCCTCGGCCACATTGTCTTTGAGGCGACTGATGGGAATGAGGCTGGAATGATCCTCCGCAAGGTCATCTTGATGCTCAAGGACCCTGTTTGGGCTGTCAAGTGAGCTGCAGTCCGATTGCTCTCTGAGCTAGGCCCACGACTCGGCCACGAGACAGTGGAGAGGCTGAACCGCCTGCTCTTTCACCCTGACCCTGTGGTACAGATCATGATTGGCTTTGTGCTGAAGCATGTGGAGGGTGCCGAGGCCTACTGCCAGCAAATCTGGGGTGACCGGTCGACAGCCGAAGCTGCTGTGAGTCATCAAGGACGACTTCTTGAGTTTCTCGATGCAAGCTTCAAGGGCGACCGAGAGATTGTCCTGGCGGCCGTGAAGCAGGACGGGGAAGCATTGAAGTATGCGGAGCCGTGCTTGTGTGACGATGAAGAGATCGTGCTCGCCGCAGTCGCCCAGAGTGAATCAGCGGTTCACTTTGCTAGCCAGAAGATCATTGCGAGACATGCGGGTCTCTGCGCGCTGCATGAGGGACGAGGACGCTGCTTGTGTGGCGACTATGTGATGATCGAACGCATAGGCCAGGGTGCCTTCGGCGAGGTCACGAAAGCCGAGCACATCAGCACCAAGCAGGTCGTGGCCATTAAGAAAGTGTCCTATGACCCCGAGGTGTTTGGGGACGGTGTGCCAACCTTCGCAGTGCGGGAGGTGTCACTGCTGCGCAGGTTCAAGCATCCCAACGTTGTGCAGCTGCTCGATGTGCATGTGGGCCGTGACGAGATTCGGATGGTCTTCGAGCTTCATCCGGCTGACCTCCGTATGGTCTTGAAGAGGAGTTCCGGGCGCATGTCGATTGAGCACGTTAGGCAATACTCCGCGGACATCTTAGAAGGCCTTTATGCGTGCCACACCAACCAGCTTCTTCACCGCGACATAAAGCCTCAGAACATTCTCCTCAGCGCCGACGGCATCCTGAAGATAGCAGACTTTGGCCTGGCGCGCGTGAGCAATCAGCAGCAACCGTTGACGCTGGAAGTGGTGACGCTTTGGTACAGGAGTCCAGAGCTCCTCCTTGGCGCAACTCGCTATGGATTTGAAGTGGACTGTTGGTCAGCCGGCTGTGTGATCGCAGAGATGTGCACCGGCCGCCCGTTGTTCCCAGGAGGCGCTCAAATTGATACTTTGCTTCAGATCTTTCAGCTGCTGGGAACGCCGTCATGTACGAATTGGCCACAGGGTACGCAGCTCCAGCATTTCAGAGACAGGTACCCAAAATGGGCAGGGACAGGACTAAGACCCATTCTCGACGTGCGACCAGAGCTTCACGCTCATGAAGGGCATGAACTCCTCAGCGGCCTGCTTTGCCTGCAGCCTGACCAGCGTCTCTCATCAAGACAAGCACGCCGGCATGAATTCTGCAGGCAAGATTGATTCCATGAGCCTGTGGCCCAGATTGCGCATGGAGCCAGACGTAGGGGAAGGTTGAATGGTTGTAGGGAGTCGCCACAGAGTTGTCTACGCAGTTCTTGCAGCACAGAGTTCTTTTTAAGAGCTTTCAGGGGTCAGGATGAATTGAGGCTGTTTTGGGATGCTGTGGCTCTGGACCGGCACTATCTGGAATGCTGCTCAGTGCCTGCTCGGAGAAGAGCTTCGTAGGTCGTGGGTTTAGGGTTTAGGGTTTAGGGTTTCGGGTTTAGGGTTAGAGGGCGCCCAGAGCCCCACTCAAGTAGTTTCGAGTCTTGTGTGCTCTCGGCCTGGCTGCCAAGCTTGCAGAAGCTGGCGAAGAGTAATATTCTAAGGATCCTTGTACCTATCTCTATATCCACCTTGGCATTCGCACGAGACCGACAAGAATGTCCTTGAAGGTTCATGGATACTGGTCAAGTAGTCAAGTAGGGTTCCGTATGAAGTTGGCGTACATGGTTGCTCAACTACAAAGAAGGCTGCAGATTTGGGCAGACGTTCCAATAGAGCTGCGCAGAAAGCTCAACGACTCAATGACTGCTGAAGTGCAGACAGACAAGGCATCAGGGCATGAGAAAAGCCTGCTGAAGCCATGTCGAGAACTGTTCCTGAAATTAACATCCATGTCCTACATGGACAGCTGGACAGCCCAATGTCACTAGATCACCTCCGTTCATTGCGACACTTGGACTGGATGTTTACACGAAGTTGGTTAGTTTGCTCGCGAACCTGCCGGTTGGTCCCAATGTGCCAATATTTGCTCGCGAGCCTGCCGCCTGCCGCGAGGCAGTGTCCATCAATTTGCTTGTTGGCCCCAATACTCTTGCTTAGGAGCAGCCGCGTCAAGGCCTCCAAGCATAGAGAGGGTACTGTAGCTGGGCCCCACAGAGGAACCCGCTCGTTGGAACTGGTTGATGCAGGGCCATGCAGGGGATGGCGTTTCGATCCCAGGTACTTAGGTGGTGGTGATGGTGTCTTGAACCTGTGCAGAAGAGACAGCCCTTCAACCCGTTCTGCCGTTGAGTCTGTGGAATGCACGCCTCTGTTTTGCCTTTGGCGCCTGTGAGAGTGGCGACCCACCAGAAGACGCACAGTTTCTAAGTGGGCATTTCACTGGTATAGGCCGAACTGTCGTTGCTGGTTCCGGCTAGGAAGGTTGAGGGTGTGTCTCCACTCCCCATTGGCTTGGATCCTGAAAGCAGTGAAGAGTCGGAGTCCTCGTGGCATGGGGTCATATGAGCAGCGTTGCTGTTTCTGTTCATGTGGGAGTTCTTATTCACACCGGTTTCTTGGAAGTCGGCTATGTTTCTCTGCGAGACGTAGGTTCGCGCATGTAGATTACACGTCGGCCCGTGTAGGCCTTATGAGCCACACATCCCGCACACCCTCACGTAGCCTGTTTTGCTTCTAGAATTGCATTTGCGCGTGGACCGAGTAGAAGGTCGACGCATGTATTGTAATCCTTACAACGGAGAAACTCTGCTCATCTTGCCACATGTCCAATCAAGTGGTGCACCGTCCGATGCAAGCGGCTTGAGAGTTTCGGAGGCAAATATCATCACATGAGCATTTGTGAAAGTGTAGGGTTCAGGGTTTCTGGTGCAACGGACGGTCTGCGTTCACTGCTTGCGCCCTCGGAATTGAGTCTGCTCCTTGGTTTTGCTTGGTGGGTGGCAACGTAAAGCCCAGGACAAGCTGGAGGTATCTGTTCCGTACTCGAGAAGGTTGATGGGTACTTACAAAGTAAAGCTCTGTGTATCCTGAGGTTACCTTACTACAAAGAAGGCTGCAGATTTGGGCAGACGTTCCAATAGAGCTGCGCAGAAAGCTCAACGACTCAATGACTGCTGAAGTGCAGACAGACAAGGCATCAGGGCATGAGAAAAGCCTGCTGAAGCCATGTCGAGAACTGTTCCTGAAATTAACATCCATGTCCTACATGGACAGCTGGACAGCCCAATGTCACTAGATCACCTCCGTTCATTGCGACACTTGGACTGGATGTTTACACGAAGTTGGTTAGTTTGCTCGCGAACCTGCCGGTTGGTCCCAATGTGCCAATATTTGCTCGCGAGCCTGCCGCCTGCCGCGAGGCGTCTCCAGAGCTTCGCTACGACCGCTAGGAGTGTGCAAACGTGATGAGACATCACAGTCACCCAGAGTAAGCTACCTTTCAGCACCTCTGCAATGAACGCAGACGATCACAGGCAAAATGGAGGGTTCAGAATAATGCCTGAGAAATCCCAAACCTCAGCGTCGCTTTGGGTTTGGAGCGAATGTAGGGCATCGCCTCTCGACTCAGATGACGGGGCGTCCATATCCCTATAGGGGCCCTTATTCTAGGTAATATTTCTGGGTCCTTTATTGCTGAGGTGGAGGGCTTTAGGGATATGCTGGGTCCTTCATTTTTGAGGTTTGGGTTGGGGGTCATCTGTTCCTTAAAGTGGAGGGCCTTTGGGGCACCCACCAGGATCCAGCAGGGTGTAGGGTTTACACCCTAAACCCTTTACGGTTTTAGGCTTTAGGGTTTAGGGTTATAGGCTTTAAACCCTACAGATTTAGGGCTTTATAGGGTTAAAGGCTTTTTAGGGTCATGGGTTTTAACCCTAAAACCTCGAAGGGTAAGCTGCGACTATAGTGCGCCTTGACTGGAGGCTGCCGGTACGCCTGGGATGGAGTCCTTCGCGCCGATCTGAGCCATGCCGCCAAAACCCCAAAAACGCCTAAACGTTGAACCATGCGGCCCATGCATCTCTCTCTTATATTATTATTATGATTATTTTTATGATCATTATCATTATTATTATTATTATTTTATTATATATATATATATGTACGTATACGTATGTATGTATCTGTGTTATTTCTAAAGACTCCGCTGAGACGTGCGTACCCCCGCTTGGCTTTTCAATGGTTGTGGGTTCATATGTTTTAAACTAAGCGAAAATATAGTATCACATGACATGATACGCCATAATAATAGTAAATATGTAGATTCATCTGTGTATATATATATATAGAGAGAGATACATAATACTCACATATAAATAATAGAAGCAATTAAATGAATGAATATCTATCTATATATATATATATATATAACACATACACATACATACTCACATATATATATATATATATATGTGTATACACATGTATGCATACATATATATATATATATATTTCTGTACAACCCCAAACCTCTCCAACTCCCACTTCCTGCACCCAAGGTTTCTACTGCTGTCGCGCCGATTGAGCTTGGATCTTGGGGGGGTGAAGGTTGTTGCGGGTTTTGGGTTTCGGGTATAGGGTTTAGGGTTTAGGCTTTCGGATTTCGGGTTTAGGGTTGCAAAGTCTCGAAGCAACCATTCCGAGAGTAAGGATGCAACTGGTATCTGTGGTGGGCTGCCATAACGTGTTGAGCGCTTTGTGCTGCGACCTCGTTGTTTGCAATCTGTTGTTAGGATTTAGAGTTAAGGGTTTCGGGCGGCCGGCCTGTTTGTTGAAATTTCTTTGGGTGCAGGTTGGGATGTAGGGATTGTAGTACCCCTATTGGAACCCCTATTAAGGAGCTGTTAGTAGAAGAGGAGACTCGATCTGAAGGCGCAGGCCTTTGGATAGACTCACCGCAGTACAGTCCTTTTCTCACTGCAGTGCTCAGGGAAAGGAAGCGCTCGCCGAGCCTGCCGCCGAACACGGAGACAGAAGGCATCCGGACATCCCTGCTTCGGGTTCAATTGATTCATGCAGCTTGAGACGTTCCCCCTTATACTAAGAATCCTTAATAGGGATTATCGAATATATTCCCTATTAAGGACTGTTAGTATTAGGGGGGGAGTGGGGGATGTTCCGCCGTATACTAGCAGTCCTTGATAGGGATTATCGTATCCCCTATTATACTCCCTGTTCAGGACTGTTAGTATAAGGGGAGCATTCCAAGATGCAGCCCTAGAGCCCGGCGACGATGTTCGGCAAAACCCTAAACCCTAAACCCTAAAGCCCCGGCAGCCTAGAGCCTCTTTTTGGGGAGGACTGTTGCTTGCGCAGCTCCAGGCTGCTCTGGCCAGCAGCTCAGAAACCCGAAACCCGAAACCCTAAACCCTAAACCCTAAACCCTAAACCCTAAACCCTAAACCCTAAACCCTAAAACCCAAATCAGAGACGCCTCCCCAAATGTATGGGTTTTGGGTTTGGGGAGTTTGGGGGTGGGGGTGATCGATGTGGGCGGTTTCCTCTGCTTGGGTTTAGGGTTTATAGGGTTGAATCCTTAAACCCCTGAGGATATAGGGTTTTGAAGGTTCAGGCTTGAAGGCCTCCCTGGTGGTAGGATATATCATCATTGGAGAACCAAACAAGGCTCCGAAATAATTGGGTACCATTGTTGGGGGATCTCGTTTGGGGGGATTCTGTTTGTGTTTTGGGGTGTTGCATAGGCTTACATAGGGTACCCTAACTTGGGAAACGTTTCCAGGTTTGGCGTTGAGGGAATTTCGGGCTTCCTTGCGACTGTTCGCCAGGTTTGACCTTTTTTCTTTGGGGGGGGGGTTGACAAAAAACCGCGGGCCTTGTCTCTATTCGAACTTCGAACCGCTTTACACTTTTTGGGATACTATAGTCCCCTACAGAACTGAAAGTTTACCCTTTTCTGGTGCTTCTGAACTCAGCAGCTAAGGGAACCCTACACCCCTACGTTACTTGGGAAGCGAGGGGGACACACCCCAAAGAAGGGTTTAGAATTGGGGGTCTCAGACCAATGAGGAGAGGAGTTTGATTGATTCCGCGCTCCCTCCTGTTAGGGTTTAGGGTTTCGGGTTTAGGGTTTAGGGTTTAATTCGGGTTTATGTCAGGCCAGTCGAACCATGAAAGGGCCCTACCAGACCGCTTTTGGACTTCGCTGCCTGGATAGAATGTGAGGGTAACGAGAGTTCAGCACCCCGAAAAGGGACCAAGTCGCTAGAGAACTCGACATTGGCCTACACGCAATGATGGCTTTTTTGAGGCCTAAACCCTAAACCCTAAACCCTAAACCCTGAACCCTAAACCCTAAACCCTAAACCCTAACCCCTCAACCCTAAACCCAAAGGAGATCATCAACAGAGCAAGCTGTTGGAGGGGCCCAGGGCCCTCGAAGAGGTGAAGACTCAGCTCCCTTTGCTGCAGGCTCCAAAGATTCGATCGCCCATCCCGGCGGAGTCCTTAGAGCAGGGTTTAGAGTTTAGGGTTTAGGGTTTAGGGTTTAGGGAGTTTCAGGCCTGGGAATTTTGGGTTCAGCTTCAGGCTTAGGTGTTTAGGGTTTAGGGTTTTAGGGTTTAGTTTCAGGCGTAGGGGTTTAGGGTTTAGGGTTTAGGGTTTAGGGATTTAGGGTTTAGTTTCAGGCTCAGGGATTCAGGGATTTAGGGATTTGGCGTTGAGGGATTCTAGGAATTAGGGGGCTTATGGATTTGGGGTTTTGGGATTTTAGGAATGAGGGATTTAGGGTGTAGGGGTTTGGGGATTTTAGGAATTAGAGGTTTAGGGTTTTGGGGTGCAGGGTTCATTGAGGCCCTGAAGATTCGGGACGCGGGAGCCCCCCCAACACCCTCAGCCCTACTCGAAGTTTCGTGGGCGGCGAAAAGTGTGCTATAGCAACCCTAAACCCTAGCCCTAAACCCTAAGCCCTAAGCCCTAAACCCTAAACCCTAACCCCTAAACCCTAAACCCTAAACCCTAAACCCTAAACCCTAAACCCTAAACCCTAAACCCTAAACCCTAAACCCGAAGCATGCCACGCATGCCTACCCATAAGCTTTCAAAACCTCCGAGACCGAGGCATCAACGCCTAGCGAGCGGGAGCAGAGGCGGGGGCTGTCGGAATCTACATTCCTTCTCTTGAACCCCTACGTTTTTAGGGGGGTGAGGGTTTAGGGTTTAGGGTGTAGGGTGTAGGGTTTGGGTTTAGGGTTTAGGGTTTAGGGTTTAGGGTTTAGGGTTTAGGGTTTAGGGTTTAGGGTTTAGGGTTAGGGTTTAGGGTTTAGGGTCAGCAACTCCGATCATGGGGTTTTGCCTAGGACCCCTAAGGTTGAACCCGTGGGTTTCAAATGATTCCTCTAAAGGAATGAATATCAGGGTAGATTCAGGGGCTTGTTTTGGGGATACATCTTCTTAGGGGTCCGAGTAGGACTTACTTCCGAAATTAGGGTTTGGGTTTTGTAGGGTTTCGACTCGAAACGGCCCGAATCCCAAGTTGAGACGACTCCGAGCCAAACCCTCCAAAACAAATTGAAGCCGCCCTGTTTCTCGAAGACAAGTTATGGACCTGGCTTGGGGTTGCTAGGGCTTTTAGGGTTTAGGGTTGCTAGGATGTAGGGTTCGGGGGTTGGGGTTAAGTTTCTTGTTTTTTTTGGCTGAGGGTTTATGGTTACTAGGGTTGCTAGGGTGTTTCGGGTTTTCAGGGCTTGGGACTTAGGGTTAGAACCCTGAACTCCAGCTCTCTCCAGACCATCCCTGTTCCTTCTAAGCTTGTAAGTAGGGTGTCGGGTTTAGCCCTTAGGGTTTAGGCTTTAGGGTCTAGAGTTTAGGGTTTAGGGATTAGGGATAAGGGTTGAGGGCAGTTTAGGGTTTTAGGGTTAAGGGTTGTAAGCAAGGAGTCTTTCGGGTTACGGGAGCTTATGTGGTTTGGGGTTGCGGGTTTTTACTTAGAACCTCTGGCTCCAGACCCCTTGCACTCCGCCCCCCCGAAACCTACAGCTCTTCGAGCCGAAATCCCGACACCTCCCCCTAAGCTCCTGAACCCGCAAAGCCCTGAAAAACTTTAGGGTTTAGGGTTTAGGGTTTAGGGTTTAGGGTTTAGGGTTTAGGGTTGAGTCCTTCTCACACCTTCTAACCCGAAACCCTGAGCTCTGAAGCCCTAAGCCCTCAACTCCACAACCTTAAAACCCTCAACCTACGCCCAAACCCCTAAACTCTACAGCCCCAAGTCCTAACCCCAAACCCTAAACCCTAAACCCTAAACCCTAAACCCTAAACCCTAAACCCTAAACCCTAAACCCTAAACCCTAAACCCTAAACCCTAAACCCTAAACCCTAAACTGTATGAAAGGCTCTGGGAGCGCCTCGCTGCAGCTGAGAAGCGCACGCTGGAGGCCGAGGCGCAGGGAGGCCAGGAAGCGAGGGTTAAGGGGCTTTGGGGTTTTGGGGCTTAGGGTTTAGGGTTTAGGTTTATAAGGTTTACGGTATATATATATATATATCAATACATTTAGTAAGAGAGGTTTAGGGTTTAGGGTTTAGGGTTTAGGGTTTAGGGTCTTAGGGTTTTTGGGTTCAGCGGTTTAGCGTTTAGGGTTTGGGCTTTGGGGTTTAGGCTTCAGGGGTTTCGGGTTCGGGGTGTAAGGGTTTAAGGGTTCAAGGGCCTCGGGGTGGAAGGGTTTGGGCTTTTGGGGCCGAAGGGCTTGGAGGGTTTGAAGGAGGAAACGGGAGTTTTATGGCTTGAGGTTGGAATGTTCCCCCTTAGACTAACAGTCCTTTCTTGGGATTATAGTATCTATCCCCTATGAAAATCTCATCAAGGACTGCTAGTATAAGGGGAACATTCCAAGTTTGGGGGTTTGGGGTTGAAGTGGGTATGCTGCCTTGGCATTTGGGCGCTGCAGGTTTCGGTATAGGGTTTAGGTTGTAGGCCCTAAACTCTAAACCCTAAACCCTAAACCCTAAACCCTAAACCCTAAACCCTAGCCCATGACAGTAGGCTTTCGCAAGCTGGTGCAGCTTCTGCTCGGGACTTGTGGCCTCGGCCGCCGCCGCCAAAAACAATTTCGGGGTTAGGGTTTAGGGTTTAGGGTTTAGGGTTTAGGGTTTAGGGTTTAGGGTTTAGGGTTTAGGGTTATCGGCGCGTAAACTCTCGGGGTTGTTGATGTTTGGTTTGGATAGTTTCGTGTTTGGTGGGGCTTTAGGGCTTCTGGGGTTTTGGGCGTTCTTTCTTTTTTTTCTCCCGGGGGTAGGGGGGGCTGGGGGGTGGGTTCTGGTGTTTTTGGTCTTTTCCAACATGCCCGTACTTGAAGGTTGCTGTGATTTTGCTGCGAAAGCTCTTCGGTCGCCAATTGTGGTAGTAACTTACTTGCCAGGAACTGCAGGCTCTGCGGCCAAGCATCCTCAAACTAAGAGCCTGTACTGGCTTGGCTTTAGGGTTTAGGGCTTAGGGCTTGGGGTGTGGGATGCTCCCCCTTATACTAACAGTCCTTAATAGGGATTACAAAAGGGGGTACTATAATCCCTATTAAGGACTGTCAGTATAAGGGGGACGTATCCCTAAACCCTAAACTTTGAATCCTGACACCCCAAACCCCAGCATATAAGGGGCCATGGAATTCAGAGGGTGGCAAATGTCGCCTGAAGCCGTAAAGCCCAAATCCTAACCCCCTGGTTTTTGGCTAGGGTTTAGTTCAGGGTTTGGGGTTTAGGGTTTAGGGTTTGGGGTTCATGGTTCAGGGCATAAGGTCTTGAAAGATGTTGTAAGCCCGCCGGCTGCTCTACTCAGACTCCTCATCATCCCAAAACACCCCGGCCCAGCCGTGAACTACAATGTACATCATCACTCGTAACATTAGTATATTTAGTTTTTTGTACAATATGTCTATATATATACACACATACATATTCCTATTTCATGCCATAGCACTTTCCGAACTCCTAAGCAACTCCGCCTGAGGCTTTCTGGGCTGCTCGCCTTCGCTCGATCCTCGTGCATGGGGGAGCGGCTAAGGTTCGGTGCGTTTGGGGGCACTGGGGCTAGTTCCAAGCCATCCGATGACCCTGAGCCCCAAACCTCCAGTCAGGGCGCCGTGAACTTTGGACCCTTTGAGTCCAGATCCCAAACCCTAAGCCCTAAAACCTTAAGCCCCGGAGGCCCGGAAGCCTAAACCCGAAGCCCTAAACCCTAAGCCCCGGAGGCCCTGAAGCCCTAAACCCTAAGCCCTAAGCCCTCAACCCGAAGCCCTAAGCCCTCAACCCTAAGCACTAAACCCTAAACCCTAACCCTAAACCCTAAACCCAAAACCCAAAACCCCAAAGACCCGGACGTCGAACGAGGTCGCTCGCCATGCCCTCTTGGCGGTTACACTCTTCCTGGGAGTCATCTCTGACGCAGGGCCGGGACCTCTGGGCTTGAACTGTTGTGGAAGTGTCTCTGGGTTTAGGGTTTAGGGTTTAGGGTTTAGGGTTTAGGGTTTAGGGTTTAGGGTTCAGGGTCAGCGCGAACTTGTCTCTGCATCAAGCCGCGGGAGTTGAATTTCATTTGCTTCGAGTTTTAAAACTCTGTGTGTTACCCTAAACCCTAAACCCTAAACCCTAAACCCTAAACCCTAAACCCTAAACCCTAAATTAGTATAATATACTAACAGTCCTTTATATGGATCATAATAGGGGGGGGTACTATACTCCCTATTGAGGACCTCTTAGGACCAGTAGGACCAGGGGGAACGTCCCTAGGAATTGTAACCCTAACTTTAAACCCTAAACCCTAAACCCTAAACTCTAAACCCTAAACCCTAGGAATTGTTTATGGTTCGCAGAAGGGCCTTCGATCAAGGGATTAAGACTCGTACCCCTAAAAATTGTACCCCTTCAGGTTTTCCGTAAAGCCCTAAACCCTCTAACCCTCCCTAGAGTCCCCAAAACCCTAAACCCCTAAAGCCCAAAAACCCTAAACCCCCAAAATTCTCAGAACCCTAAACTCCCTAAAGCCCTAAGCCCTCTAACCCTCACCCCAGGTTTCATCAGCTTGCTCTCTCCCTCGGGGGAGAGAGGCCACGCGGGAGCCTTGTGTAATATAGGGGTCGGAATAATTGTGATTTTACTATAACAACCCCCAAAACCCTATTCTAATTTTTGAGGCCCCTATATTGGGTTGTCCGAGTTTTGCGACAAAACTTGATCGCAGTTTAGGTCTTAGCGTTTAGGGTTTAGGGTTTAGGGTTTACGGTTTAGGGTTTAGGGTTTAGGGTTTAGGGAGTCCGTTGAGGGCCGCTCGGTGAGTATCCAAGTTCACCGTTCACCCCAGAGATGTTTGTTACGCCTGGAGTGCCCGCCCCCCAGACAATTCCGCACAGCACCCCTGCCACCTTAAGAGAAACTCGCAAACCCTAAACCCTAAACACTAAACCCAAAACCCTAAACCCTAAACCCGAAGTGCTGCCCCCGTTCTTTTGCTTGGGAATGCCATCGACTCAGATAGGCAGCAAGACCTCATCTTTGAGATGAGCTTGCGGCAAAGGGGTCCTTGATTGGGTGTCCGACATTGGAGTTTAGGGTTTAGGGTTTAGAGTTTGGATCTCGGGTTTAGGGGGCAGGACGGCTCCAACGTTGGTGGGCTGTAGGGTGGGGATTGTCGAAGTAGATAATGAGCTTCTTAGAATTGACAATGTTGTAAGAGTTGTACACAACTACATATATATGTAAGATTATGTGTGTATATATATATACATATATATATATATGCACATGTATTTTGCGAGATACGTATTTATCTATACATGTCAGTATGCTTGGAGGAGTTGAGGATTGCAGGGAGGCGGAGATTCGGGGAATAAGGTTTCCCGTCGTCCGCCTGCCGTAAACATCTCTGCAGGCCCCCCGGTATATCATTCATTTTACCCTTTCCCTAAGGGTCCATGTACCTAAGTAGGGAGTACTTGGGCCTTAAAGTACTTGCGATATAGGGTATTTGGGGGCCCAAGTACATAATAATTAGGTACATGGACCCTTATTGTTTCTTGGCTTAACGAGGATGGATTTCCTTGAAGAACCCTCAATCCTATAAGCCCTATATAAACCCTGTGCGACCCTATACTTCAAGTCCTATGCAAGCCTCTATGTGAACCCTGAGAACCCTGGGCGTTGCCAGCCAGGTTTTCAGCCTACGAGGGGCATGCCTTTATCGCCCTCGTGGCTTCAGCAGCAGTGGCGGCCCTTGGTTGACAAGCTGCTTCGGACTACAAGTACCACAAACCCGAGCTTCCTTCCTTTTTTTCAGGCTTTGTAGACCCCAAGAGTCCATGTACCCATATAGCATATACTTGGGCCCTAAAGCTACTATATGGGAACCCCTTTTAGCGCCCTAAACCCTAAACCCTAAACCTTAAACCCTATTTACCATATAGGTACATGGACCCTTTGGGAGGGTTAGAGGGTTTACCGGGCTTTTGTTGGGTTTATAGGGTTTTGCGAGTTCGGGAGTTTCAAGGCCTTGGTTCTTGTACCCTGGACCTCGAGAAAGCTGTTTAGGGCTCAGGGTTTAGGGTTTAGGGTTTAGGGTTTAGGGTTTAGGGTTTAGGGTTTAGGGTTTAGGGTTTAGGGTTTAGCTGAGGTGCTGCTGCTGTCAATTTTCCGACCCGCAGCCAGGCTGCAGGTGAGTGGGAGCTCCGGCATCGAGGGGCTAAACTTAGTAGCTGAGTGCGCACACTTTACACTTTTTGGGATACTACAATCCCCTATAGAACTGAAAGTTTACACTCTGAACTCAGCAACTATGTAAAGCAGGCACGCCTCTAAGGGACCTTAAAGGTTCTTTGGGGCTTATTTAGGGACTATATAAGGTATATATACGGGTTATATGGGGGAAATAAGATTAAGGGTCCCTTCTGGGGGTCCCTCCGTATGCCCCTTAATTGCAGTGTCAGAGACGTCAGCCTCCCTGGCAGACCTAAACCCGAATTTGAAATTTCAGGTTTAGGGTTTAGGGTTTAGGGTTTAGGGTTTAGGGTTTAGGGTTTAGGGTTTAGGGTTTAGGGTTTAGGGTTCCTAAGTCTCGATGTCTCATGGGTGGCAGGCTCAAGTTGTATCATCTTCCGGCAGAGGTATGGTTATGATCCCCAGGCTGGGGCACCCTAAGGGTTTGGGTTTAGGGTTTAGGGTTTAGGGTTTAGGGTTTAGGGTTTAGGGTTTAGGGTTTAGGGTTTAGGGTTTAGGGTTTAGGGTTTAGGGTTTAGGGTTTAGGGTTTAAGGGTCCATGTACCTATATAGTATTTACTTGGATCCTAGAGCTACTATATGGGAGCCTCTTTAAGCCCCAAGTGTATTTTTTATATTAAGGTACATGTACCCTCAGACCCAGAGATAGCCTACCACTGGCGCTTTCCTTCAAGTCCTGATCACGGCATGGAGACCATTGGTGGTCAGCTACCCCTAAACCCTAAACCCTAAACCCTAAACCCTGAACCCTGAACCCTGAACACAAAACCCTAAACCCTAAACCCTAAACCCTAAACCCTAAACACTAACCTAGGGCTCGAAGGACTGCTATTTTGGAGTTTTTGTGCCTGAAGGCCCTCTCCGATAAGGTTTTTTGGGCTACTTTGAGCCTTCGGGCTCTATTTCGAAAGCTGTGATTCTTTCAATGTTCGTCCGGGTCGTTTGTAGTGCAAGTCTTGCGCCAGAATAGGACCGACGTCCCGCAACCTGGGTTGAGTGGGGGTTGAGGAGGTGACAGGGGGCTTCGTCAAGAGTCAAGAGAGCCGAGATCGGAGTTTGTTCTACGCCACTGAAAAAGCTATAAGCCCCAAACCCCTAAACCTCAACCCCAAAACCCTAAAAGCCTAAAACCCTCGAACCTAAACCCCAACATCCTAAAGCCGAAAGCCCTTACAGAAACCCTAAACCCTAAACCCTCAAATCCTAAAGCCCTTAGAACCTGCGGCCTTGGCCTAAACCATAAACCCTAAACCCTAACCCCTAAACCCTAAACCCTAAACCCTAAACCCTAAACCCTAAACCCTCAAGTCCTAAAGCGGCCTCGGCCTCTTAAGGCTTCTCTGCTGATTTCAACTGCGGTCGTGGCCAGCGTGGTCTGGTTTTCAGCCCCGGGCTTGGATTCCAAATTCCCAAGAAGCGGGTTTAGGGTTTAGGGTTTAGGGTTTAGGGTTTAGGGTTTAGGGCTTAGCTTAGGGATACTTGGGAATAACTTTGGGGCACTGTACTCCCGAAGAAGCAGCTAAAATTGGAAATTTTACTAGGGCTCCAAGTTCAGTATATAGTTTAGGGTTCAGCCCTAAACCTCGCTAACCACCCCAAATCCCAAAAGTTGCACCTGCCTGACGGGTTGTCCACTGCACGGTGCGTGGGCAGCAAATCTCCGAACGCCCTAAGCCCTAAAACCCGAAAACCTTTAAACCTGAAACCCTGAAACCCTAAACCCTAAACCCTAAAACCTAAACCCTAAACCCCCTGAAACAGGGCGTGGCTTGTTGCTGGGCCGAAGCCCATGAACCCTACCAGGTCCTACCTGGAGGTTCATGGCTAGTTACAAGTTAAAAGTATTGGGGTTTAGGGTGTAGGGTTTAGGGCTTGAGAACCCAGACGTCCTAGGAGGATCCAAAAAGTGGATCCTTTTGAGGGTTCCTAGCAGTAGAGGGTACTATTCAGTAGAGGGTACTATTTCGGGGTTCTACTTGTTCGATCCTCCTTGGGGTCTGGGTAAGCACCTTGAAAATGACCTTACTCATCACCTTGCTTGTCTTCTAAGCCTCCATCAGCGCTTCGAAGTATCTCCACAGCACCTTACTTAGCCAATCGCTGAAATTTAGATTTAAACTTTTTTGGGTTTCCTTATTTTCCTGAAGGCTCCAAGGTAGTTCCTTTTTGGGTTAGTTATAGGGGATTCTAGTATACTACCCCAAAAAGGTACTACATAGGAGTCTTTGGGCAGTAGGAATAGTACAGTTTAGCCTTTTCATTCCTGGGTGATTGGCGGTACCCTTTCCTTTTTTTGGTTCAAGGTTCCCTTATAAACTAACCAGCCAAAAAAGGGTGCCCTTATTATCATATGGTTACTGGGCTACCAAGTAAGGCACTGAACCTATCAACCCCGCAGCCAACCCTCCGTCGAACTCAGGTCGGCAGGTTCAGCGTGAGCCTGCCTGAGGCACACTTCTGCAGGCCAGGGATGCCAAAGTTTTTTTAGGGTTTAGGGTTTAGGGTTTAGGGTTTAGGGTTTAGGTTTAGGGTTTAGGGTTTAGGGTTTAGGGTTTAGGGTTTAGGATTTCGGGTGGGCACTATTTGGGGGTCTTTGGGATCTTTCGGGAGCCTGGAGAGCCAAGGGCCCCGGGAATTTTCGATTTGAGGATCTGCCTAGCTTGTGGGTCCAGTCCGGGTTTGAAGTAGTCAGGTTCAATTTCGAGCTTGGACATTTTTGAGGAGATTATAAACTATAGGATCTGTAGGATTTGCAGGGTTTACAGGGTTTCTAGGGTTAGGGTTGGGATGAACATCCCAAGCTTAGGGTTTAGAGGGTCAACAATCTTGCACTTTACAGGCAAGGCGGCAAGGCACTGCATGTATTTCAGACGAACGTACTGGAAGGCAGGGCTTTCACAGCCTCTCCCAGCCTCTAAGCCCTAAGCCCCCTAAACCCCCAAAGCCTCAAACCCTAAACCCCCCTAAACAACCCCAAGCCCTAAACCCCCCTAAACCCCATGACTCCCAAAAGTATCCCAGAGTTTCCTGCATCGCAGTCCCTGGCCCAGCGGTGACTGTGCCCGCGCGCTCCCCTCCATGGTGCTAAGCCTTCCAGGCCTCGTGGGAGGTTTAGGGTTTAGGCTTTAGGCTTTAGGGCTTATGGTCTCGGATTCTTGAGTTTGGGGTTTAGGATTCTTGAGTTTGGGGTTGAGGGTTCTTGAGATTATAGAATTATACGGTTGGGGTTATCCTGGCTTTCGTGCTTTAGGGGTTCAGGGCATTTCCTGCGCTTCCGTTTTAGGGGGACTGGGATTTGCATGTAGGGCGTATGCCCTGCGGCCGGTCTCTCGGTTAATTCTGCTACCTTTGACTGGCTGGGCCAAGAAAGCTGCCATGTAACTCCCAACTAGGACCCAGAGACCCTCAGACCTTTAACTTTAACCCCTAAACTCTGAAGAATCCACAGCCACAGGGGCCCAATACCTCACTCAACCTTCCCACCGCACTGCAGAGGCTGGTCGACATTCTGCACGCTGCTTGCAGTGATCGCTGCTGGCTCAGCTCTGGTGCTTAGTAGGAGATGTAGGGGTGGGTAACCCTAAACCCTAAACACTAAACCCTAAACCCTATTGGTGTAGGGTTGAGGGAATTTTCAGGGTTCAGAGTTCAGGGGGTTCAGGGAGTTCAGGGTTCAGTAGGGTTTTCAGTGGTCTGGTGGCTTGTCAACCCAAGAACCCTAAACCCAACACCCTAAACCCCTTCGTAGCCCCCCAGGGTGGCATCCATGTCATCATGCACCTGAGAGTTTTTAAGGGTTTAGGGTTTAGGGTTTAGGCCCCCCCGCCCCCCGCCGCAACCCTAAATCATGTCCCCGTAATTGGGACTCCTTGTTGAAAACGGTTGTATTGAAGGACACCCGAAACCCCAAACACTAAACCCGAAACCCGAAACCCAAATTCCCTAGAATCAGCGCACCTCGGAGACTTGACACCAGGTCTTGGTGGTCCGCAGGCTCCCGAGCTATCGTTCCTTGGCAGTTCAGAGGGTTTAGGGTGCAGGGTTTAGGGTTTAGGGTTTAGGTTCGCTTCTGCAGCCGAAACCCTCAACCTCCAAACCCCTAACATGTCCTAATTTTCCTTTCAGTTCCCTGAGAACTTCGACCTGCTAGGTGGATGCTGTCTTTGTTTCTAGGAGCCCTGGAACTCGCGGCGGAGGGCGTAGGGCTTGGGGTCTATAGGGTCTCGGGTTTCGGCTGTAGAAGCTGCCAGAGAGGCGAGTTGCTTTCGCTTGGTCCAAAAGGGTGGAAGTCTCGTCTGAAGCTGCTTGTCGTTGCAGACTACTTTTGGCGCCTGGCCGAGATCTACGCCCGAGCCCCAGATCCGACTGGCTGGCAAGCCGTCTACCCTGGAGAGCTGCGTAGATTCGTTGTAAGGTCACTGCCGCGGTTCCCATCTCGATCTACTTCGGGTGCAAGTGCGTGCAGAAGGCCAACACTCATGCCCTAAACCCCAAACCCTACCCAAAGGCTCCTATGTAGTACCTTTTTGGGGTAGTATCCTTATAACTAGCCCCAAAAGGAACTATATTGGAGCCTTCAGGCAAACCCTACACCCTAACCCTCAACG
Source organism: Symbiodinium natans (assembly GCA_905221605.1). Classification (NCBI taxonomy): domain Eukaryota; class Dinophyceae; order Suessiales; family Symbiodiniaceae; genus Symbiodinium; species Symbiodinium natans. Next base: position 352,719 of record CAJNDS010000424.1, read on the forward strand.
TGCGGAAGGCTTTCAAGCTGTCTCAGCAGCAGACCCAGGAGTGGATGTACGCGCAGCCCCCGGTATATGACCCGCTTGTGGAAGACGATCACTCTTGTTTTGTTTGTTTTCCAGGTTTTTGTTAATATTCTTCTTGCTACTATTTTAATACCAACTAAATTTGGTGATTACTATTCTGAGTATTATGACCAACATTGTGAACATTAGCTAGTATCACGCTTATGTTTTCCTATCCTTGACAATTCCACGCTTCAGGACCCGGCAGACCGAATTGTCGCGCCTTTCTTGGGCAATCGGTTTGCCGCCGGCGTCCCAGAAATTCCCAGTCGTAGGCCATGTATAGTTCTGATAAACAGCAGTCAACCTCGGATGAAGCACCGTAACAGCTGTATCAAGTCGAGATAAGTGTAGTAAGGTTTCATAACAGTAGTAATCGTTGTACTCAAAAGAGTAGTAATAATTGGTAGTAGGAACCGTAAACACAGAAATCATGTCCATTGTTGGGATGTTCCCCCTGAATATGGTGCCCCCTTGTTATACTCCCTATCAATGACTGTTAGTATGAGAGGGAGCACCACAAAATGTCGACGTCGTGTGCATATGTCATGTCCGAGGGTTTAGGGTTTAGGGTTTAGGGTTTAGGGTTTAGGGTTTGAGGGTTTGATGGTTAGGGTTTAGGGTTTAGGGTTTAGGGTTTAGGGTTTAGGGTTTAGGGTTTAGGGTTTAGGGTTTAGGGTTTAGGGTTTAGGGTTTAGGGTTTAGGGTCCCGACTCTAGGGTCCCGACTCTCAGGCTTTGGGAGGTCTCTTCGTGAAGGCCGGACAGTGGCTTGCGAACATGGCGGCGACGCCCATCGTCGGCCACCCGGTGCCCTTGTGGCCCTTAGTAGGGAGGGAAGGAGGGAACTAAGTACCTCATATCTTCCCTTCAAACATGTATGTATATATATATAATACATATATCAATGTATATATATATGTATATACCCTTTTTAGGGGGGGTACCTACTTCTCTCATTCCCTGCTAAGAACCAGTAAGTGGCGCGTTATTTGGGGGACAAATCGCCGGTCGAATGAGAGTTCAGAGGTCTGGCAGACGCATCTGAAGAAGCTGCAGGAGACCGTCTTGCGGGTTTTTGCGGGGTCATGTCGGTACCCTTTCACCCTAAGCCCGAAACCCTAAACCCTAAACCCCAAACCCCAAGCCCTCAACCCCTATAGGGACGTCTTGTTTCTCACCTCAAGAATAGCACTAGACCCAAAACCCTAAACAACTAACCCTACACCCTAAACCCTAAACCCTAAACCCTAGACCCTAGACCCTAAACCCTACAGTGGGTTAGACCCTGAAACCTAAACCCCAAAGCTGGGAAGGACTGCGCACCCAAAGACACGGAGTCCTATGTGAGATCCCTTCTGGAGGCTGGGCCCTGGTTCGGTTTAGGGTTTAGGGTTTAGGGTTTAGGGTTTAGGGTTTAGGGTTTAGGGTTTAGGGTTTAGGGTTTAGGGTTTAGGGTTTAGGGTTTAGGGTTTAGGGTTTAGGGTTTAGGGTTTAGGGTTTATTAGGGTTCTCCTCAGGGGCATTAGCCTCCCGAAGTTCAAGGCACGAGTTGCATGACACAGGCTACTGTACCTGCTTCTTGCATACCTGGACAAGGCCCAGCAAGTTTAGGTGCTGCCCTCCCCCCCCCCCCCCCCCAAACTCTGCCCTCCCTCCCTCCCTCCCTCCCTCCCCTCCTCCCGTCCCTAGCCCTAAGCAAAAGTGACAACCACAGCCCTAAGCCTCAAGCCCGAAAGCCTAAACCCTAAACCCTAAACCTCGAACCTGAGAGCCCTAAACCCTCAACCTCCAGCTCAAAAGCCTAAACCCTCCACCTCAAGCTCGGAAGACCCTAGACCCTAGACCCTAAACCCTAAACCCTAAACCCTAAACCCTAAACCCTAAACTTTATCCGACTAAACCCCGCCCAAATAGCAAAACTCTTCCGGGTGGCCAGGCAGAGTTTGGCTGCGACTTCCAGGAGTCTTTGGGATCTGCCCGGTTAGCTGCCGACCTTTACAGGGAGAGCCCAAGACCCCGTAATCTGTGGTTAGGGGTTTAGGGTTCAGGGTTCAGGGTTTTTAACTAGAAGTTTCGGTTTGGGGGTTTAGCTTAGGGAAGACCATCCTAAAACTTGGAAAGCTTAACCCCTAAATTCTAAACCCAAAGCCGTACTGGTTCTTAGTATGGGAGAAAGGGAATTAGGTTTAGGGTTTCGGGTATATCGGAACATAAGGTACCTAATTCCCTACTAGGGGATAGTAGGCAAGCCTTACATCCCAACCCGGAACCTGAACCCTGCCAAACGGTCCCAATCCCAGCAGACTTTTCGTCCTACACCCTGAGCTCCAACTCCCAGACACGATAGACCCTACATCCTAGACCTGATCTGAAAGCCCTAAACCCTACAATGTCCTAAGCCCGAAAACCCGAAAAAAACCAAGAAAGCTTTTATCCCAACTGCCCTCCCCTAAACCCTAAACTAAGGCCCTATACCCTAAACCCTGAACCCTGAACTCTGAACCCTGAACCCTAAACCCTAACCCTATATAAACCCTAAACCCCCTGTCAGGACGTCTTCGACGACTTCGACTTTGAGCCGGTGGCCTCGGCCAGCATCGCACAGGCAGGGCAGGGGAAACGGGCAAACGCCTTTGGGGGTTTAGGGTTTAGGGTTTCGGGATTAGGGTTTGGGTTTAGGGTTGAGGGTTGAAGGTTGAGGGTTGAGGGTGGTTCAGGATGTAAGGTTCAGACTTACGTTTAGGCTTCACGGTCTAGGGTGTAACTCTAGGGCCTGGGCCTCAAATGGAAGAACTCGGACTGGGCTTACGGCGTTTCTCCTCTAAGGGCAGTTGCATGGTCCCTTGGGCACCCCAAACCCTAAACCCTAAACCCTAAACCCTAAACCCTAAACCCTAAACCCTAAACCCTAAACCCTAAAAGGTACATAACGGGGTCCCCATCTAAGGGCCCATACTCGGGGACCATGTAAGTACCCTTAGATCTCCTGCAAGGTGCACAAAGCGAGAATGAGAGGAACGGGGCAGCAGGCGCGACCTGCGTGGCCTGAGATCTGATTTCGGCGCCCACGCGAACGACCCCAAAACCCTACACCCCAACACCCCAAACCAAACCCTAAACCCTAAACCAGGGATGCTTGGGACTAACTTTCAATTTTTGGGTACTATAATTCCTAAGAAACAACCAAAAATCTAATTTTCGCCAGGGTGCCAAGTTCCGTACAGAACGCCCGAAACCCTAAACCCAAACCCTACACCCTAAACCCTAAACCCTAAACCCTAAACCCTAAACCCCAAACCCAAACGCTAAACGGCAGGTGGCTGTGAAGCTACAGCACGAAGGCGTCGAGCCGTTCCGACCTGAGCTTCGAAGAAGCTCAGCCATGGACACAGGTCCGCACGCAACCCTAAACCCTAAACCCTAAACCCTAAAACCCTAAACCCTAAACCCTAAACCCTTAAACCCGAAACCCGAAACCCTAGACCCTAGACCCCAGACCCTAAACCCTAAACCCAAACCCTAGCATCCAAGCCAAAGGCAAGGTACCAAAAGGACCTTGCACGTTATTTTCCTGTACTGCAAGGGAACCTAAACCCGAAAGCCCGAACTGAAACCCTAAACCCTAAACCTTCAAGTTGGAACCCGCAAGGCCCTTCACTGAGACCCTAAACCTAAACCCGCAACCCTAAGCCCTCCGTTCCTCCCCCCCTCATAAATGTGGTCCCCGAGGCTGATGCTTCTGGACTTGAGCGCCTTGAAGCCTGGTACCAAGCCTTGGTTAGTGTTTACGGGCTTAGAGTTAGGGTACTTTAGGGGTCGGAATAATTACTCATAGTATTCCCTTGTGTGGCTCCTACATAATTTTGCTATACTAACCCTTGAAACCCTAAACTACTTATTAAGGCCCCTGTATCATTGCTATCTAGGGTGGTAAAAAATGAAGTTCCATACCCACTTTCTTTATGGTTTAGTTAAGGGCTCAAGGGGTTTTGGGGATGCCATTCTGCTGCATTGAGAGCCAAGCCGTGTGCCAGCCGCGAGGCGAATCCAAGCGTTCAGCTGCTGGCTTGGGGGTCATGACTGGGATGAGACCAAGCGCGTCTGGCGCGACTTGTCGGTGCTGGGAGATCAATTCGGTCACGTGAGTGGCTTGCGTGGCGCTTAGGGTGAGGTCATACATTCATGAACGCTCATGGATAGTTATACGTAAGGTTATGAGCCATATTATGAACAGGGTACAGCTTCGATTCTTGCCTCATTCCAGGTACTGATAAGCTGTTTCCAAGTACCCATGAACCTGCAAGTAAAGGTTCTAAAGACGAAGTCCGGATGGCCAGGCAGATCACCGAGGGCTGGATGAAGGAGATGATCCACGAGCTGGACTTCCACCGCGAGGCCGACAGGTCTCGCGTTTACCTTTCTGGCCCTAAACGTAAGAGAAGGGGGGAACAGGGGGAATCGCTTTGTACACGTCTATATGGGCACTTCCCAACATTGGGGCATCCCTAATATACCCAAGAAACTATAATCCTTATTCTAGGAACCCTCAAAGAGGGTAGCCCTATTTTCGGAAAGCCCCATATAGTCGTCAGGGTTCTGCGAAATGGCTGGCAATTTCCTGCCACAGAGAGGTTTCCAAGAAACCTCTAACCTCTGCTCCAGATATCATACTGTACGGGTTAGCATTTCGGGAGCCCTCTCGAGTCTCAAACACATAGCGGGGGTTGACCCTAAACCCTAAACCCCCTAATCCCTGAACCCTAAACCCCCTAAACCCCCCTAAACCCATTATAAAGGAGCCCCCCCCCCCAAACAAACCCCCTTTGGAGCGCCAGGTCGAGAACCTCCAAGAGGCAAGGCTCGTAGTAGTAGCTGTCGCGAAGCCTGCTCTCGCCAAACGCAGATCAGCTTTGGGGTTTTGTGTTAGGGTTTAGTTCAGGGCTTATAGGGTTGGAAAAATGCTTGTTGCAGCAAGTGAGTTGGCCAAAGCATCAGCAGTACTTGTCACTGTCTGTAGCAGGTCCGCAAGGGAGTTGCCGCTGCCGGGGTGGACGTGGTGGTGCCAAAGGAAATTGAAGGCGCCATGGTATCTGCCTTGATAACTACATCAACCCTACTTAGGAGCCCAATAGGTGAACTGTAAACTTTTTGGGTATAGTAAACCTCTACTAAAGGAAAAGTCTAAACTTTTTTGGGCCAAGGGTATTGGGCAACTAAGCGAAGGGTTTTTGGTCCATGTGCCTTAGTAGGGAGTATACGAGCATAGGGTATAGGACGACCCCAATTACAGTGTTCATTTGGTCCACAAGGTACCAGTGGCCTTGTGCATCCCCTCCTCCATGCTCTTACTTGAACTTTCTCTCCGTTTATAGGGTTCATAAAGGAGGGGTGTTCATGTGGGGTCCTTAAAGGGAGGGTGTAGGGTTTAGGGTTTCGGGTTTAGGGCTTCATGGGGGGGTAGGTACCTATGGAACCTTAGGCAGGCTTGGGGAGCGGGAGTAGTGGGGAGTACTAGGGAACCCTGGGTTTCATGCCACCCTTGAACACCTCCCCCCCCCTATAAGAACCCTATAATCTGCTGTCCTTCCTTCCATTTGTGTCTCCTTCCCAACCCTAAGGGTCCATGTACCCATGTAGTATATACGTGGGCCCGAAAGCCACTATATGAGAACCCCTCTAAGGCCCAAGTATATACCATTTTTCGGTACATGGACCCTTTGGGCAGCAAAACGTCGGGCCCAGGGCGCGTGGCGAGGAGAGCTTTCATCATGGAGTTCTGTGAGGCGGCTCCGGCGAACATGAAGCCCTCAGCCCCGAGCCCACTCTGCTCTTCAGGATGGGTTTAGGGTTTAGGGTTTTAGGGTTTGGGGTTTTGGGGTTTAGGGTTTTATGGTTTTAGGGTTTAGGGTTTTAGGGTTTTGGGGTTTTGGGGTTTAGGGTTTTAGGGTTTTAGGGTTTTAGGGTTTTGGGGTTTTAGGATTTTAGGGTTTTAGGGTTTTAGGGTTTTGGGGTTTTGGGGTTTTAGGGTTTTAGGGTTTTAGGGTTTTAGGGTTTTAGGGTTTAGGGTTTAGGGTTTAGGGGCCTTAATCCACCCCCCCATAAAAGGGCCTGTTGAAAGGACCGGAGGGTATAGGCACCCCCATCCTGGTCTTGACCCTCGACCTCCCAGTTCCACCGTGCACAATCCCACCCTCCACCCTAAACCCGAAACCCTAAACCCTAAACCCTAAACCCTAAACCCTAAACCCTAAACCCTAAGCCCTAAGCCCTAAGCCCTAAGCCCTAAGCCCTAAGCCCTAAGCCCTGAACCCACCCTCGCGCCCTCGTGCCCTCCCACTCCCTGCCATGCTGCCACACAATGAACCCTAAAATTGGGGTCATATACACTATACTACTATAATTCCCATTAAGGTATATTATACCCTATACTACTACAATTCCCATTAAGGTATATTATACCCTGTACTTACTAAAATTCCTATTAAGGTATATGAACCATAAACCCTTTTAGGGTTCATTTCGTCCCAAGGCCCTCCACCCGTCCAACCTTCCCAGCCGCCTTCCCACCATACACACATGAGGGCGGTAGAGGGAGAAGGACCGGTAGAGGGAGAAGGACGGCCAGGGAGGGTGGAGGGGTTGGTTGCGGAAGCAAATTCTTGCGACACGGCTCGGTTTGGTAGATGGATGCGTAGCCGTTTGGTAAGCGGTGATTGCGGCGTGCGGTATTTTACTGTTGAACCAGGCCCCGTGTCACCCTAAAGCCCATAAGCTCTTTATACCGAAACCCTAAACTCTAAACCCTAAACCTTATACCCTAAACCCCAAAACCCCAAACCCCAAACCACAAACCCTAAACCCTCAACCCTCAACCCTCAACCCTCAACCCTAAACCCTAAACCCTAAACCCTGACCATCCCCAACAGGGCTTCCGCTTCACCGACTTGGACCAGCTGGCTCTGGCCGGGGTGGATCGGAAGGCACTAAGCGCCGGGGACCCAGTGGATTTCGGGTTTAGGGTTTAGGGTTTAGGGTTATGACTCAGTGGATTTCGGGCTTCGAGCAGTTTTGGGCCCTAAACCCTAAACCCTAAAACCAAAGAACCCTTAAAGCCCTAAAGCCCTAACACCCTAAAACCCTAAACTCTACAACCCTAAAAGCATAAACTCTAAACCCTATACACCCAAAACCCCTAAACCCTAAACCCCTAAACCCTAAACCCTAAAACCCTAAACCCTAAAACCCTAAACCTCGAGGCCCGAGCCGTGCACGCCGTAGCTACCCAACTCCTGGAGATCGGCGTCTTCAACTCAGACCCGTTGGGAGCTCGGCTCCTTGAACTGTGGGTTTAGGGTTTAGGGCTAGGGTTTAGGGTTTAGGGTTTAGGGTTTAGGGTTTAGGGTTTAGGGTTTAGGGTTTAGGGTTTAGGGTTTAGGGGTATAGGGTTTAGGGGCATAGGGTTTAGGGGGTTCGGGGTTTGGGGTTTAGGGTTCAGGGCTACGATAGTAGGGTTCTCAGATAATCTACAAAAATGGAGGTTTTGGGGTTCTTCAGGTGATGTGGGTAAGCAGCCTTCCTTAGAGTGCGTCGCCTTCCCACTTGAGGGGGCAGATGGGTCCGATATAGACAACTCCATGGCGCTATGAACCCTAACTCAGGGTTAGTTCAGCAAACCCCAAATGGGCATTTCCCAAAATATGGGTACCCCTTTTATACCCCTAACAAGAATCGAATCCCCTTAAAGGGACCCCCCCCGAAAAATACCCCCCCCCCCCCCCATTTGCGGAAACCGTAAACAGCCCCAAACCCCATACCCCAACCCCCAAACCCTAAAAACCCCAAAACCCCAAAACCCTCAACCCTAAGCCCTAAATAGCCCTAAATAAACCCTAAACCCAAACCCAAACCCTAAACCCTAAGCCCTAAATAGCCCTAAATAGACCCTCAACCCTTGCGTGTAAGCATGGAGGCAATCTTTTTGCCAAGTCCGGGATGGCACGACCGCCGTGGTCAATCAGCCAGGCTTTAAGGAGCAGAGCTTGTGTTTAGGGTTAGGGTTTAGGGTTTAGGGGGTTTAGGGTTTAGGGTTTAGGGTTTTAGGGTTTGGTCTAGGGTGAGCCCTAAACTCCCGACATCAAGACTTTACAACAGCCCCCAAACTCTGATCCTACGATGCCATCGACGGTTGCTCACAGGTTCCGGTCCTCCTGGACTTCGGGAAATTGCATCAGGCTCCCCGAGGAGCAGCGTCCCACTGGCATGGGTTTAGGGTTTAGGGGTCGGGTTTAGGGTTTAGGGTTCAGGGTTTAGGGTTTCGAGACCCAACCCAAAACCCTCATCCCTACACCCGAAACCCTAAACCCTAAACCCTAAACCAGGTCTCCTCTACTGCCGGTTGCTGGTGGCCTTGTCGGAGACCAGCATGACCAGCGTCTGTGAGGCAGGACTCCTCACACGTTTAGGGTTTAGGGTTTAGGGATTTAGGGTTTAGGGTTTAGGGTTTAGGGTTACCCAACGCCCCAACTCAAGAGCCCTTATACCTTGAAGACCACATGAACCCTAAAATTGGGGTCATATACTCTATACTACTATAATTCCTATTAAGGTAATATGGACCATAAACCCTTTAAGGTTCATTTCGTCCCCAAGGTAAAGCCTTCCTTGCCTCTTCTACACTACGTGTTGCAGTTCAAGAAGCTTCCGCGGAAGAGCCGCAAAAGAAGGGCGCCGGGCTCTTCACCCAACGTAAGATTCGCACTATTCGGGCAAGTGCGTAAAAAATCGAGCCTCATGGCACGATGCCAAATCCTACAACCCCCCCCCCCCCCCTCGCCCCCGAAAACCTAAACCCTACGAGTGCTTTTAAAGCGGCTGATGTCCTGAAGCCTGAAAGTCGTTCATATGGGTCCCTTTGTGTTCGCTTTGTTATATTCGGGTTCAGGGTTTAGGGTTCAGAGGTTGAGGGTTTAGGGTTAACAATTCCCACGCGTGCCAGAGGCCATGAAGAAGTTGGGCTTCTTCAATTCGCAGACGGAGGTGCGATGCATAATCCACCTAGACTCCTAATCCCTGAGCCCTAAACCCTAAACCTTGCGATGTTCCCCTTTATGCAACCAGTCCTTAATAGGCCTTCTAGTACCCCTATTAAGGAATCAATTCTAGAGACCGTTAGTATAAGGGGGAACTCACCCCCTAAACCATTGAACTCAAGGCCTAAACGCCTAAACCCCAAAAACCCGAAACCCTAAGCCTAAGACGCAAGAAGTTCTTTTCGAGTGAACTCCTCCCACCAACACACATCGCACACTAGCTAGCGTCCATACTTTTGGTGAACTACCCTTAATTGGGTCCCCTACCTCCTTTATTTGGTTCTTGGTTCTGATGTACGGGCCCTTAAATTTGTATAGGATGTATGATCTTAGGTGTAACCTTTTAAGGGCCCATACTAAGGGGCCATGTAACTACCCCCAAACCCCAAATCCTATAACCCTAAACCCTAAACCCTAAACCCTACCCTAAGAGGTTGGGGGGGTCACCAGATCGCCTCGATTTGCTGTTGGGGTGTAGGGATGCCACTCAGCATTTAGAAGCCCCAAACCTCCCCAAAAAAACCCCCCAAACCCCCAGCCCCTAAATAAAGCCCCCTAAACCCTAAAACCCTAAAACCCTAACCCCTAAACCCCCAAACCCCTAAACCCCTTAAGCCCTTAAGCCCTTAAGCCCCTAGACCCTAAGCCGCTCCAATAGGTCCATCCTGGGCGAGACATGGAGTACATGATGCCCCTCTGCCGCAGAAGCCCGCAATCATTCCCTGCCACCGCGGATGCTCCCATAGTTCATTTTCTTGGGGAGGTGTATCCCGCTCCCGCCTAAGGATTTAGGTCTTGGGGTTTAGGGTTTAGGGATTTGAGTTTTTTTTTTTTTTTTTGGGGGGGGGGGGGGTTCCGAAATTAGGGGTACCTTATTGGGTTCCTCATTCTAAGGGAGTCCTACTTACTACTATTTGGGGTCTATATGAGGGGTCCCTAATTTTCGGAAACCCCCATTTAGGGTTTACCTGAAGGCTCCAAAACAGTTCCTTTGGGGTTAGTGATAGGGGATTCTAGTATACTACCCCAACAAGGTATAACATAGGAGCCTTTGGGTCGGGTGTACTGGTGGGGTGGGTTCAGAAAGTCTAAATTCTGAACCCGAAGGCCATGTAGCCACAAACCCGTGCTGGGCTAAGGGCTTTAGGCTTTGCAGAGTTGGACTCTGGAAAGCCTTAAACAGACCCTAAACCCTAAACCCAGTAGCCCTAAGACCTAAACCCAGTAGCCCGAAACCCCAAACCCAGTGCCTCTAGCTTTCTCTGTACTTTGCTTGTGGAGGGGGGGGGCTGTCCGAGGATGGTTTTCCGCGACACCGGGAATCGAAAACATCAGCCGGATCCCCAGCGCGCACGTTCACCCCCTTGGGCCTTCTTTTGGGGTTTAGGGTTTAGGGTTCAGGGTTCAGGGTTTATGGCTGCTTACAGGTTTCCTGATGAGGGTTGCTCATCGGGCTCATAGGGTTTAAGCTTCGCTTTCCGATCCCAATCGTCTAACCCCCCCCCCCCCCAAAGGCATAAAACTGGAGTTCTTCTGGCATTTGCTGCAAAGTTCCCCAGACCGTGAATCCATCCATCCAGCAGAGCTGCCAAAAAGCCCCTAAACCCCAAAAGCCCCGAAAACCCCAAAACCTCAAACCCTAAACCCTGAGCTTGGCACTCTGCAGCTCTCGCTTACAGAATTCCATAACTCTCAGGTTACAGAAGCATTCTATGTCAGAAATTCAGAGCGGGGAACAGGGTTTAGGGACCAGGGTAAAAGCCAACGCAACACGTCTGAGCCCCCATTCTCGCCAGCTCAAACGACCCTGTCACAAACATTGCCTTTTCTGAGAGTCTGTGGTGGCCAGGCACATGTAAAGGCCCAAGCCCCATCCTGACCAAAAGCCCTAAATGAAGAAGGCCCTATAAGCCCAAAACCTTAAAGGCCCTAAACCCTAAGCCCTAAAGCCCTAAAGGCCCTAAACCCAGTACACCCTATAACCCCTATACACCCTAACGCACCATTTTGGGGTTACGTCAGGCCCCTAAACCCTGAACCGAAAACCCTAAACCCTAAACCCGAAACCCGAAACCCGAAACCCTAAACCCTAAACCCTAAACCCTAAACCCTAAACCCTAAACCCTAAACCCTAAACCCTAAACCCTAAACCCTAAACCCCACAGAGGGGTTTCCTTAGGATGGCTGGGATGAAGAACTTCCGCGAGCTCCGGAAGTCGCAGAACAAGGCAGACATGGAGGCAGCGCGACCATCTGCTCTATAAACCCTGGGTTTAGGGTTTAGGGTTTAGGGATAGGGTTTAGGGTCCGCCAGCGCAGCTGGCGCCAAAGCCAATTCATCTCTTTTGTACTTTTTTCAACCTTATCGGGCCGCGCCGCACTCCAATCGCTTAAAACGCTGTTATGTGTTTGTGCTTTGTGTTTCAGGGGCCTGTTGGGTGGCTTTTGGGAGGCTTTTTGGGTGGTAATTTCATGGGCCTTTTTAGGGGCCTTTTTTTTGGGGCCTCCTGGGGGGGTTTGGGGGGGAGGGCATTTTGGTGATTTTGTGGGGCCTTTTGGGGTCTCCTGTGCCTCTTGGGGTCTTTTGGTGCCTTGTGAGCTTCCTGGGGCCTTTTGGGGTTCAGGAGGCCCTTTGGGGTCTCCCCGTGGGCTGTTTTGGTTTTCACTTTGGAAGCCAAGCCCAAAATGCGTTTTTCGCACACGGGCAAAGCCCTTAAAATTTAGGGTTTAGGGGCTTTGGAGGGGCCTTAATAGGGCCTTAGGGGCTCTTAAGAGGCTTTTCGGGGGGGGCTTGCTAGGGGCCGTTTAGGGCTTTTTGGATTTGAGGATTTTGGGGGGCCGATGGGGGTTCTGGGCTCGAGTTTGGTGGGGCTTTGGGGGGGGTTCTGGGCTCGAGTTTGGTGGGGCTTTGGGGTTTTTAGGGCTAGGCCATTCGTCTCCACATGCTGGTGTCTGGAGCGACTTCATGTTGGTGTGTTTTTTGGGCGGGGAGGGGTGGGCCGGGGGGCATAGCACTTTGTTGAGCGCATTGGTTCTCTAAGCAAGAGCTCCAAGATCTTACAGAAGCATTCCGGACAGCATGTATCTGCGCATAGCGATGCTTCCATTGCTATCCTCTGACCTCAGCTACTACAGAAGCAGATGTAATTGCCAATGCTATCCCTTGGTGGTCTTCCGCGTTGTGGAGCTTTAGTGTTTACGGTTTACGGATCAAAGTGGACGCCAAGACCCTCTGAATTCGTCCCTAAGCATATCATGAGGGCGCCCCTCAGCCTTACGAACTCTGAACGCTTAACTCTAGCAAAATGGGAAACCGACGGATTCTTACGCTTAGGTATCGTGTGAATGAGACCTGTAGAGGGGCCCTTGACATGTGTCTAGAGTTTAGGAGCTCTGATTCGGTGGGTGTTGTGTGATACAGTTCTTGCTGCAGGCTCTTGATGAGAACGTCAAGAAGGACAAGAGGAAAGCCAAGGTGACGACATGACTCCCAAGCTTCCTGAGCCCAAACCTACGTAAGCTTTCGGAATAACATACTAAAATAGCCAAACAAGAATGCAATAATATAAGTATTAAAAATGATGGTAAGAATTCATTAGTACAACCATATATCAATATAAGAATTCAGTAGTATAACAGCATCATTGTATAGTGATATCAGCCAGCATATTCATATATAACAGTCATTATATTCATACACTAATTTGAGAATCTGATAATATAGTAATATAATATGCTGGGCACCTCGCGCTGAGTTGCGTAGATGATATCGGTACGGGGACAAAGACAAACTAGCACCAACAACCAGTGGAGACGAGCTGCCGGTGGTTGGGCAACTCACCCTAAACCCGCTCCACCCCCCCCCCCCCCCCCCCCCCTGCCAAAACCCTAAACCCAAACCCCCAAACCCTATACCTAAGCCTAAACCCCTAATCCCCTAGCCCTAAACCTAAACTCCCCCTGCCATACCCCTCCCGACGCCGAATCAAAAGCCCCCAAAGCCCCAAATCTGCAGGCCAAGACGAGCCGCTATCCCGAGAAGATGCCGCCGGAGGCAGTGCTCTTCTTTTGCGAATGATGGCCAGAAGCAAGCCTGTTCCGCTTTAAGATTTGATGCTTTGGCTTGGGAATGTCGGTCTCAGGTTTTTGGGTTAGGGTTTTAGGGTTTAGGGTTAGGGGTTTTAGGGTTTAGGGTGGAGGTAAGCATGGGGTACGTATATCTATGATCCCCAATGTTGGACAGGCTTATAAGCGTGCTTCGCACGGCAGATCTCGTTCGCTCACGGCTCATGTTTTGCTGTGACCGGCAGGCCCCACGAGGGTTCCCTTCCAACCCACCACGGTCGACCCCAACCCAAATTGAACATGTGCACGCGTTATAGAGTGATTGAACGGCTTCAGGCCCGAAAAGCATAGCCCTAAATAAACCCTATAAACCCTACGCCCCAAACCCTGAATGAATGAATGTTGGCAGTTGCTGGTTCGCGGACTTTGCTACCAGCTAGATGCCGAGCTGCCACGCTCTCAGTCGACACATCAGATGAGCAGGGTTTGGGGTTTAGGGTTTAGGGTTTAGGGCGTATACTCTCCAAATGAACCCTAGCCCTATGTAAGCTGTACACTTGAGAGTCTCAGAGCACGAAAGGCTTTGTTTGCAGTTTGATTCACGCGTTGTGACAGCTGTGTTATTAGACCAGAGTTCGTATAAACCCCAAAGCCTAAAGTTCGAAAACTTCTGACAGTCTTGAAGGTTCTAGAACTTCTGAGATTTGTTTGCGTGGTTTCTGCCTTTTTTCTGCTTTTCTTTACATTCAACCCCCAACGCCAACATGCAAACTGACATTCCTGGACTTTGAGCTGGAATGGCCCAAGTGCGGAACCCTACTTGGAGGTTCATGGTACTTACTAACCAATTATAGCCAGATTATAGCCAATTATAACTGTACTTATAACCCTACTTATAATACCCCTAAAGGGCCTGAAAGGGGGTTATCCCAATTAGAAGTAGGGTTATAGGTACAGGTATAATTGGTTATTCAGGCCCAAGTTCGGACACCGTAAACCCCAACAGTGCAAAGTGGAAGTTCTCAACGCAAAGCTGGAAGCCAGCCCCGAAACTCAGAAGAAAGGCACCCAAACCCCTCATCCCCTGCCAACGTCCCCAAACCCCCCCCCCCCCCCCTGGCCTCCCCTGCTATACCTGTCAACCCTTATCCTGACACCCTAATCCCTACTAGGCTCTAAAGTTCTGAAAAGCTCGCAGGTCTAGTTGTAGGTGGGATCCTAATTTTGGGGGAACGAGACGCTGACAGAGCGGAGGACAGATGAACACGTGTAAAGAAGGACATGTGTATAAACCACTTCCGCAAGAGTGAGGATGCGCTTCTTACAGCTAGAAGTTCCTTACCTCCCACAACCCTTTGCGAACCTCTTTTAACATTCAGGTTTTTCTCGAACTTTGAGAACTTAGATTGTTTAAGATTGTTAAGTCTGTTCAGAACGTTTAGCGCGTTTAGAACGCTTACAATTTCAGAGCATTGGGAATTGGCACTTCTAGAACTTGTCGAACGTTCAGACCTTGTAGAACTGTTTTTACTTTCTAAATCTTCTAGAACGTCTAGAACTTTTTGAACTTTGAACTTTTGGAATGTTGGGACGTTGTAGAAAATTGGAGCGTGTAGAACTGTCAGAACTTCTAGAACGTTTAAAGTTGAAGTGAAAATGCCTTGCAACACCTGTGGAAATCCAGGATTTCCAGGCTGAAAGTCCCAAAATGCAACCAAGACATTCCTACGCACCCAAGCCCCGAACCCCTGGCTGCAGACCCTAAAAACTTGCTTGGAAGCTGACTTAAGTAGGTCTCCTGAGCCCAGAAACTCCCCTAAAGATCCCTTTGGTAATCCCCATAGCCCAACTTGCTAGCCCTACTTACTAAGTCAAAAGGGCTTCCAAGTACAACCCTTCTAAGCCCAGAGCCTTTCTTAAGGGCTGCGCGGCTTCGGCTAAGAAAGGTCACACGCCCTTTCTCTTCACCCGGAAGCACGCAACTTAGGCTAGGGTTTAGGGTTTAGGTTTAGGCTTTAGGCCCAAACCCGAAACGCCAGAAGACCCGAGAAGCACTAAAATCATTTCAACACGAAAGGGGCCCTGAGCCCTCAATTCCGCCGCCCCCCCCCCCCCCCCCCCCCCCCAGCGCTGAACCTTGCAGTAGGCCCTAAATGGGGTTTGTGGGGAGGCCGAAAGGTGCAAAGCGTTTTAGGGCTTTATGATTTTAAGGTTTTGTTGTGGGGTTTTAGGGTTTTAGGGTTTTAGGGTTTCAGGGTTTTAGGGTTTTAGGGGTTAGGGTTGTAGAGCTTAGGGCTTTAGAATGGCTTTTGGGGGTTATAGAGTTTGAGGTTTTTCGGGTTTTAGGGTGATCGTGTCTGGGATTTTCGGACTTACAGGCCCCTGAACCTTATAGGGTTTAGGGTTGAGGGTTTAGGGTAGGGTTTATAACCCTAAACCCTAAACCCTAAACCCTAAACCCTAAACCCTAAACCCTAAACTTGGCCCTAAACCCTAAACCCTAAACTATAGGCTTTAGGGCCCCCAAACCCTAAACCCTGAGCCCTACGGGTTTTTTGAGTCATTGGTCATCCAGGCCCTTCCTCCAACTCTTTGAGATGCACGCGCGACGTGCCCTGGCCAGGGCCCCAAGGTAAACCCCAAACCTAAGCCCTTGCAGCGTTGAGGGTTTAGGGTTTAGAGTTTAGGGCTGCCTGAGCCCTATATAAACCCTAAACGGGCACCCCCGATAAGCCAGTGACCCCAAAACCTCCCCAAAAGAGTCGCACAGGAACACAAGGCTCGACCTCCGAACCCTGGACTGCTCTTCGAGCCCGCAAACAGTACTTAAACCCTGAACCCTAAGCACAAAACCCTAAACCCTAAACCGAGGATTGTGGCCTTATAATTTATAATATAGGGTTTCACAGCTCATGGTTTAGGAAAAGCCACGGTGCCCCTTGGAAGTTATACGTTGTGTCGTCGGTATCACCTCAGAGCTACCCCAGTGGCCCTTATTTCCCATTTGCTTAGAAGTCCGTTCCCTGCTTTTCTATACACGACCTAAACCCTGAACCCGAAAGACTAAACCTATCTACATCCACCAAACCAAGAAGCCATGTACTTGTTGCCTTTTGTTCATGTCGGCTACTCGGGACAACCCCAGACCTAAACCTTACAGGGTTCAGGGTTTAGGGTCTGGGGTTTAGGGTTTCGGGTTGCATGAGCCCTATAAACCCTCAACGGGAACCCTGCAAGCCTCTGACCCAAAACCTCCCCCACAAAAGTAGGACAGGAACACAAGGCTCCACCTCCGAGCCCGAGACTGCTTTTCCAGCACGAAAATCGCACTTAAACCCTGAACGCTAAACTCTAAACCTTAAGCCGAGTTTTTCGGGTTCAAGGTTTCAGGGTGTGGCCTTTCAGGGTCTTGCTTAGGGAGCCAGGGTGCCCTTGGAAGGTATGCCTTGTGTCGTCGGTACCCCCTCAAGGCCACCCCAGTGGCCCTCATTCCCGTTTTCTTAGGGTTTCGCTCCCTGATATATATATATATATATACACAACCTAAATCCTGAACCCTGAACCCTGAACCTATCTACACCTACTAAACCAAGAAAAGCCATGCACTTGTTTCCTTATTTCACCCATAAAGCCAAAAAGCCATGTACTTGTTGCCTTATTTTACTGTCGGCCACTCGGGAC
This sequence comes from Symbiodinium natans, assembly GCA_905221605.1. Lineage (NCBI taxonomy): Eukaryota > Dinophyceae > Suessiales > Symbiodiniaceae > Symbiodinium > Symbiodinium natans. The sequence goes on from CAJNDS010000424.1 coordinate 369,613, forward strand.
CCCGACAGAACCTTGCGCTCCAAAGCCCAGGCCTCTCGATTTCCGAAAGCGCAGCGCGCCCTCACTGCGGCGTCCGCCGGCGACGACCGGGGCAGGCGAGGCGTTTAGGGTTGAGAGCATGCTTGGCCCATGGGGTTTAGGGTTTAGGGGTTAGGGTTAAGGGTATAGGGTTTAGGGGGAGATCTTTGATCCGAATGAGGCCTCTAAGAGCTGGCCAGCGCATGCGCTACGTAGCTGAAGACGCAGCAGCTCTGTCAGGATGGGCTATTGAGGCCCTATAATCCCCAGAATCAACCCTATGAAGGGCCTTTTTAAGGGTATATGGTATGATGGCAACATGTATACAGGGCCATTTTAAGGGATTACGGGGTATAATAGCCCGTCATGGTGTCAACTCTGTCGACGTTTGCCGCGCAGGTCACGCGCCAGCGCAGCTCAAGCGGTGACGTAGCTGCATCAGCTCGTGCCTGCTCTCGTCAAGGGGCGTTTGAACTTTCTGAGACGGTAGTGCAGTGCAATGTAGTGCAATGCAACGTAATGTACTGACTGTAATGTACTGTAAATTAAGGTAAGGAGTGGAATGGAATGGAATGGGACTCATAAGATTCTATAATTACAACAAGATGTAATTCGCTATGATATAACTTGTCATATACACCATATATATATATATATATGTATGTATGTATGTATAGATAGATAGATGTGCATATACATATATACATATATACATATATACATATATACATATATACATATATACATATATATATATATATACATCGTAGGAATCAGATACATACTACATATTTATACATCTGTTATAAAATATGCACAACTGTGTATAAACCCATGCCTATGTATATGTCCATGTGCGCTGGATCCTCTTCAACGCTCTCGACCCTGCAAGTCCTAACACCCCCCCCCCCCCCCCCCCTCCACAATCGAAGCCAAAGCGAACATGCAGATCCGACACCCTCTAGCCCAAAAAAAGCATATCCCTCAAGTCCTAAAAACTCTACGTCCGATACGTCCTCAGCACCAAACCCTAAACTTGGGATGTTCCCCCTAAAGCTCACAGTCCTGCATATGGATTATAGCAGGGGGTGCGATAAACCCTATTGAGGATTGTTAGTATAAGGGGGAACATCCCAACCCTAAACCCTAAACCCTAAACCCTAAACCCTAAACCCTAAACCCTAAACCCTAAACCCTAAACCCTTTGGGGAGGCCGTCGTCGCACTGGTCAGGGAGGTCATTGCCTCCTGTTGTGTGGAGAGGCCCGGCCTGGGAGTCCAGGTCCTTGCCTCAGGATGAACAGTGGGGACCCTAAAGCCCCAAAGCCCTAAAGCCCCAAAGCCCTAA
>CAJNDS010000424.1:375977-555977 GCA_905221605.1 Symbiodinium natans
ATAATCCCAAAGGTTAACCTGTCATTCCCCCAGGTTACTGGACAACTAAGTTTAGGGTTCAATGGCTTCTGAGGGGAGGCTCTGGCCGGGAGCACCGTCACGGAGCTGGAGAGGCTGCATCACATGCAGAAGAGGCGCGGCGGAATCACGGTGTATTCTGGTTTAGGGTTTAGGGTTCCTAGGTAGGCCCGTGTGATATGTTGCATTTTCCCCTATTGGGTTTTGGATGTGAGGGTCTTCGGGCCATGCTAGCAGCTAGCCAGCCGCTTTTGGAGGGACTTGAATCTGTTAGTGTGTGATGCGATCTTGGTGCTCTTGTCGAAGATCTTCGGCCGGGCAGTTCTCCCTAAACCCTAAACCCTCAACCCCAGACCCTTTCTGGGGGTACCCGTTTACCAAGGCCCTGTACTCCTAGACCAGGCTCAAAGGGTTCTAGGGCCCTCAGGTGGTAGCCTGTTCGGCCTTCTTTTGGTCCCTTGTATCCCTCTTCATGCATGAGAACCCGGGGATCCTAAACCCCAAAACATAAGAACCTAAACCCCAAACCCTAAACCCTAAACCCCCATTAGGATTTATATAGGGTTTAGGGTTTAGGGTTTAGGGTTTAGGGTTTAGGGTTAACCCTAAACCCCCAGCCCTAAACCCCAAACCCTGAACCTTGAGGCCCGAAGTCCTCAGCTCTTGGCCAGGGTGGCTGCCGCCATTTCCCCGCGTCATGGCCAGACGTGCTACCTGCCCTGGGGTAGTGCCCGGCACGCTTGCCTCATTGGTGCTTCAGGGAGGTCTGGGATCCCTCCTATCCCCCTAAACCCTAAACCCTAAACCCTAAACCCTAAACCCTAAACCCTAAACCCTAAACCCTAAACCCTAAACCCTAAACCCTAAACCCTAAACCCCATCCCCCCAAAGGCCCCCAAGAATCCCTCTTGGGGGCCGAAAAGAACCCTCATCAATATCTCCGAGGCTGCCTCAACCCTGAAACCCAAACCCTAAAGCCCCTCAAAACCCTAAACCCTACACCCTACACCCTAAACCCTAAACCCTAAACCCTAAACCCTACACCCTTCCCCCCTTAAAACCCCAACACCCTATATCCCTCAAAGCCCCAAAATCCCTCAACTAAACCCCAAGCCCTGAATACCCTTATCAAAAGCCCAGCACCCCCTCAAAGTCCACAAAATCGGATACCCCCTTAAAACCCCCCTTTAAAACCCTAAAACCCTACAACCCTAAGCCTATATCCCCTAAAAGCCCACAACAAATCGGAAGAGCCTTAAGCTCTAAACCCTAAACCCTAAATCCTATAAACCCGAAACCCGAAACCCGAAACCCTAAACCCTAAACCCTAAACCCTAAACCCTAAACCCTAAGCCGTAAAAAAACCCAACACCTTATATCCCCCTCAAAGCCCCAAAACAAATCGGGAGGCTCCGGCTACCTGGCCGCCGCAGCGCTGCGGCAGCTGGGCCAGGGGGATGAGGCCCCATTCGGGGCCCAGGGTTTTGCGGGCTTTGGGGGTTTTGGGTTTAGGGTTTAGGGTTTAGGGCCCCCAGGGGCCCCCAAGATGGAGAGGTTTGGGATTTTGGGGGGTTTGGCTGTTTAGGTTTCAGGGTTTGTGCGTTTGGGGTTCTAGGGTGTTTAGGGTTTGTGCTTTGGGGTTTTGGGAGTTTGGGGGTTTTGGTGGGTTGTGGGGGGTGTGGGGGGGTTTGTGGGTTTGAGGGTTTTTGGTGTGTTGGGGTTTTGGGGTTTTGGGGTTTGGGGTTTTAGGGTTTTGGGGTATTGGGGTTTTGGGGTTTTGGGGTTTTGGGATTTTGGGGTTTTGGGGTTTTGGGGTTTTGGGGTTTTGGGGTTTTGGGGTTTTGGGGTTTTGGGGTTTTGGGGTTTTGGGGTTTTGGGGTTTTGGGGTTCAGGGTTTTGGGGTTCAAGGGTTCAGGGTTTTAGGGCGTTAAGCAAAAGTTTCGGGTTAACAGAGGTTGTTCGGGGAGATGTTCATTTGGGTTTACCGCGGGTTCATGTATCGGGTCGGGAGGTGTCTGGGACCCTAAACTCTAAACCCTGAACCCTGATAAGCAGCAAAGGGGCCTAAAGTTTAACCCCTCAACCCAAGCAGCCAACTTTAGGGTCATCTCGGTTGGGATGTTCCCCCTTATACTAGCAGTGATGATAATAGGTGGTACTGGCATCCCTATGAAGGATTGTTAGTGTAAGGGGGAGCATCCCAACCAAAAGGGTTTGATTACAGCATTTTGGAGTTTAGGTTTTTTCTAATGAAAAGGTTTAGGGTTAGGGTAGGAAGATCCGTGAGACTTGTCTCAGCATCAACCCTGAAAGGGTTGAAGCCCTATGTGCATATACTCAAAAATACAATACACATACTTGTACATACTCATTTACTTGTATACATACATGCACGTATGTACACATACGCATAGTTCATTATAAGGTTACACTTAAAAAGGAAGACGCCCCACGCTCTCTGCCCTAATTGAGCCCTGATGGTTAAACCCCAAACCCTACAAACCCTCTAAACCCTCTAAACCCCACAAACCCTATAACATCTATAAACTCTATAGACTCTACGAACCCTATAAACCTATAAACCCTAAATCCTAAACCCTAAAACCTTGTCAAGGTGGCAGCACTCGAGCGCCTTCTGCGGCCGTCTCAGTCGCCTCACAGTCGTCATTCGGCTTGCGACCGGGGTCTCAGGTGCCGCGGTGCAGGTGCTGGCAGTGTGCGCTGCGTAGGGTTTAGGGTTTAGGGTTTAGGGTTTAGGGTTTAGGGCTAAGGGCTTAGGGCTTAGGGCTTAGGGCTTAGGGCTTAGGGCTTAGGGCTTAGGGCTTAGGGCTTAGGGTTTAGCATGGCCTAAGGAACTTTCCGAAGGGCGCCCATCATCACCAGACTTTCATACTTGATTGACCCTAGCACGCTTCCTGTTTTTCCTCGTTCTCTCGACATGCCACGCCATCTTCTCATGTCTTGCATGGCACGCAGTCAACAGTTCTTTGGCGGGTGACAGAAGTCGCTGTTGCAGGTCTGCAGAATCTGGCCGTATTGCGCGTACTCATGTACCGTGTCGTACATCAGAAGCTTTGCTCTCGTCATCCCCCTCTTCGTTGACCTGCCGTGTGCCCAGGGTCGAGCATGGACATTCTCTGCCTTTGCACGACATCGTGTTCCACCGCCCGCCTTCGGGCTCAAAAGCCGACAGCTGGCAAATCTACGCTGAGCATCCCAGATCTAACACCTCCTGTCACAAAGGATGGCCGTGCAGGCAGTTCGCTTCTTCGCTGTGGTCTTCGTGCTGCTCCTCGGTGTGGTGGATGGCGGACCCCTGGCCTACGGGATCTGTCAGTCCGGCTGCAACGCCGGGGTTGTGGCGTGCTATGCCGCAGCGGGCTTTACGTTCGGGACGGTGACGGCAGGCGCCTAGAACTCAGTCGGCGCTATGAAGCAGTTTTGATCATGCTGTCATGCGGTTCCATGTTGAGTGGCAAAGCAACGGAAAAAGTGATGTATGCTATAGGAATGCAGCTGTTGTATATATGCGTGTGATTGCTTAAACTACCCTGCTAGTGAAATGGGCATCAGATTGTCTAATCACAAGAGAATCACAAGGCCGGAACGCCTGCGGCCATCATCGCTTGCAGCTCCGCTTTCAGTCCAAGACGTTTTGGCTGTCCTGTGCTGTATAGGGTTTCCCTTAAATATGGTTAACCCAAACCCGAGCTGATCCGAGCTGGCTCGCAAACTTGCAGCTCAGGCAACAGTGCTTTGGGGGTCTGCATGGCCGCATGTGTTGCTGCCGGCTGCACGCCCACGCCATGAGCATGGCCTGACGATGAAGCTTGGACGTTGAGATGAAGATCCAGCTGATTCTCGGGTCTGTTGCCGGTGTGACTGGGGCTCACAGATCCGTACCGATGCACAGTGTACAGGCGCTGCTGTCTTCATTGTCCTGTTCTGTTCCTAGCTGCAATTCGATGCTGTGTGCGTCTGAGCTGTGGTTGCATCATCTGCTATCGCGAACAAGTCGCGATCGCAAGTTGACCATTTTCTACACAAGACTGTTGCAGCAGAGAAGAGGGAAATCACAATTAAGTCACGACTCGCTAAAGTCGCAGCGTGTGTCATACATGTGTATGATTGCTTGCCTTCTGAGTGCACAACTGATCCCCAACAAAAGTCATAGTTGCAGATCTGCAGGGTCTGGCCGTGTAGCACGGGCTCATGTGCTTTGTCGTACATCAGGAGTGTTGCCTTGATTATCCCCTTCATCGTTGACCTGCCGTGTGTCCAGGGTCGAACATGGACATTCTCTGCCTTTGCACGACATAGTGTTCCACCGCCCGCCTTCGGGCTCAAAAGCCGACAGCTGGCAAACCTACGCTGAGCATCCCAGTTCTAACACCTCCAGTCAGAAAGGATGGCCGCGCAGGCAGTTCGCTTCTTCGCCGTGGTCTTTGTGCTGCTCCTCCGTGTGGTGGATGGCGGGCCCGCGGCCTACGGGATCTGTCAGACCGGCTGCAACGCCGGGGTTGTGGCCTGCTATGCCGCAGCGGGCTTTACGTTCGGAACGGTGACAGCAGGCGTCTAGAACTCAGTCGGCGCTATGAAGCAGTGTTGATCATGCTGTCATGCGGTTCAATGTTGAGTGGCAAAACAACGGGAAAGTGATGTGCGCAAGTGTTTATAGGATAATTGCTTGATCTACCTAGCTAGTGAAATGGGCATCAGGTTGTCTAATCACAAGAGAATCACGAGGCCGGTACACCTGCAGCCATCGTTGCTTGCAACTCCGCTGTCAGTCCAAGACGTTTTGGCTGTCCTGTAGGGTTTCCCTTAAATAAGCCTTAAATAAGCTTCGCCCAAGCCCGAACTGGCTGGCTCACTCGCAGCTCAGGCAACACTGCTTTGGGGGTCTGCATGGCCGCCTGTGTTGCTGCCGGCTGCACGCCCACACCATGAGCCTGGCCTGACGACGAAGCCTGGAAGTTTAGATGAAGATCCAGCTGATTCTCGGGTCTGCTTCTGGTGTGACTGGAACCCACAGATCCGTACCGATGCACAGTGTACAGGCGCTGCTGTCTTCATTGTCCTGTTCTGTTCCTAGCTGCATCTATCAGCCTTCGATGCTGTGTGCGTCTGAGCTGTGGTTGCACTATCTACTTTCGCGAACAAGTCGCGATCGCAAGTTGACATTGTCTACAAGACTGTTGCAGCAGACATGAGGGCAATCATCAGCACGACTCGCTGAGCTCGCAGTGTTATGGTTGTAAGATACCGGCTCCAGCCTTGTTGCCTCCTGATTGCGCAGCCGAGCCCCAGCAGAAGTCACAGTTGCAGTTCGGCAGAATCTGGACGTACTCATGTACTGCATCGTAGATCAGAAGCTTCGCGCTTGGTATCCCCATCATTCCCATCATTATTGAGATGCCATGTGCCCAGGGTCGAACATGAACATTTTCTGCCTGTGCACGACATAGTGTTCCACCGCCCGCCTTCGTTCGGGTTCAAAAGCCGACAGCTGGCAAATCTACGCTGAGCATCCCAGTTCTAACACCTCCTGTCACAAAGGATGGCCGCGCAGGCAGTTCGCTTCTTCGCTGTGGTCTTCGTGCTGCTCCTCGGTGTGGTGGATGGCGGACCCCTGGCCTACGGGATCTGTCAGTCCGGCTGCAACGCCGGGGTTGTGGCGTGCTATGCCGCAGCGGGCTTTACGTTCGGGACGGTGACGGCAGGCGCCTAGAACTCAGTCGGCGCTATGAAGCAGTTTTGATCATGCTGTCATGCGGTTCAATGTTGAGTGGCAAAGCAACGGAAAAAGTGATGTATGCTATAGGAATGCAGCTGTTGTATATATATATATATATGCGTGTGATTGCTTGATCTACCCTGCTAGTGAAATGGGCATCAGATTGTCTAATCACAAGAGAATCACAAGGCCGGAACGCCTGCGGCCATCATCGCTTGCAGCTCCGCTTTCAGTCCAAGACGTTTTGGCTGTCCTGTGCTGTATAGGGTTTCCCTTAAATATGGTTAACCCAAACCCGAGCTGATCCGAGCTGGCTCGCAAACTTGCAGCTCAGGCAACAGTGCTTTGGGGGTCTGCATGGCCGCATGTGTTGCTGCCGGCTGCACGCCCACGCCATGAGCATGGCCTGACGATGAAGCTTGGACGTTGAGATGAAGATCCAGCTGATTCTCGGGTCTGTTGCCGGTGTGACTGGGACTCACAGATCCGTACCGATGCACAGTGTACAGGCGCTGCTGTCTTCATTGTCCTGTTCTGTTCCTAGCTGCAATCAGCCTTCGATGCTGTGTGCGTCGGAGATGTGGTTGCATCATCTGCTATCGCGAACAAGTCGCGATCGCAAGTTGACCATTTTCTACACAAGACTGTTGCAGCAGAGAAGAGGGAAATCACAATTAAGTCACGACTCGCTAAGGTCGCAGCGTGTGTCATACATGTGTATGATTGCTTGCCTTCTGAGTGCACAACGGATCCCCAACAAAAGTCATAGTTGCAGATCTGCAGAGTCTGGCCGTGTAGCACGGGCTCATGTACTTTGTCGTACATCAGGAGTGTTGCCCTGATTATCCCCTTCATCGTTGACCTGCCGTGTGTCCAGGGTCGAACATGGACATTCTCTGCCTTTGCACGACATAGTGTTCCACCGCCCGCCTTCGGGCTCAAAAGCCGACAGCTGGCAAACCTACGCTGAGCATCCCAGTTCTAACACCTCCAGTCACAAAGGATGGCCGTGCAGGCAGTTCGCTTCTTCGCCGTGGTCTTTGTGCTGCTCCTCCGTGTGGTGGATGGCGGGCCCGCGGCCTACGGGATCTGTCAGACCGGCTGCAACGCCGGGGTTGTGGCCTGCTACGCCGCAGCGGGCTTTACGTTCGGGACGGTGACGGCAGGCGTCTAGAACTCAGTCGGCGCTATGAAGCAGTGTTGATCATGCTGTCATGCGGTTCAATGTTGAGTGGCAAAACAACGGGAAAGTGATGCGTGCAAGTGTTTATAGGATTGCAGCTGTTGTATATGCTTGTAATTGCTTGATCTACCTAGCTAGTGAAATGGGCATCAGGTTGTCTAATCACAAGAGAATCACGAGGCCGGTACACCTGCAGCCATCGTTGCTTGCAACTCCGCTGTCAGTCCAAGACGTTTTGGCTGTCCTGTAGGGTTTCCCTTAAATAAGCCTTAAATAAGCTTCGCCCAAGCCCGAACTGGCTGGCTCACTCGCAGCTCAGGCAACACTGCTTTGGGGGTCTGCATGGCCGCCTGTGTTGCTGCCGGCTGCACGCCCACACCATGAGCCTGGCCTGACGACGAAGCCTGGAAGTTTAGATGAAGATCCAGCTGATTCTCGGGTCTGCTTCTGGTGTGACTGGAACCCACAGATCCGTACCGATGCACAGTGTACAGCGCTGCTGTCTTCATTGTCATGTTCCTTTCCTAGCTGCATCTATCAGCCTTCGATGCTGTGTGCGTCTGAGCTGTGGTTGCACTATCTACTATCGCGAACACGTCGCGATCGCAAGTTGACATTGTCTACAAGACTGTTGCAGCAGACATGAGGGCAATCAAACTCACGACTTGCTGAGCTCGCAGGCTGTGTCATACATGCGTATGGCTGCAAGATACCGGCTTCAGCCTTTTCCAGGATTGGAGGATGGGCTATTAGACCTTATAACCCCCAAAATCAGTTTTTTATAGGGTTGGTTACAGGGCCTATAATGGCCCATCCTGGTTGTTACCTCCTCAGTGCACAACCTGTGCCATTCAAGCCTGTGTTAAAGGGTATCTATAGCGCCCGACTTCCCTCATCATTCCCTTCTAAGAACCCGGAGGATCCCTGAACCCTAAACCCTAAACCCTAAACCCTAAACCCTAAACCCTAAACCCTCAATCTGCTGCACTCAGGCCTGGGCTCAAGGTCTCCAAGGACGCGAGGGGCCGGGCCTTTGAAATTATTTCGCAGGCGTTACCCTGCAATTTTGGGGCCCAAAACCCTAAGGGCCCATGTAATATATATATATATATATAATATATATCTATATATCTATATATATATATATATAGTCTTACTGACTCAAAAAAGCCCAACTTTTCAACTTTTTTGGGCTTCTTAGAAGGTAGTTTTTTTTCTGGAAGTTTCAACTTTTGCGTCCTTGGGTTTTGGGCCTGTAAGTAGTACATACTTGGGCCTTCAAGGGGCTGCTGTAGTGTAGCTTTAGGGCCCACATATGTACTATATGGGTACATGGACCCTTAGGGAAAGGGTTTGCCTACACCCCCAAAGTACGTAACAGGCCCTTTTAATGGCTTTCCGGCAACTTTTGAACCTACTTCGGCGGTCCAGGTAGCGGTTCGCATTTTCAGAATCACGGGGACGTGCTGTTTTCGGTCTTTAAAGGCCTGCACCATGAGTTCCAAGAAAGTGAAACGAATCAAAAAACCGCATCGAATCATGGTCACTTGTGGGGAGGGAACATCCCCTCGTGGTAACTCTGTCGCTGAGCCTAAGCCCTAAACCCTAAACCCTGAACCCTAAACCCTAAACCCTAACCCTGAACCCTAAACCCTAACCCTGAACCCTGAACCCTAAACCCTAAACCCTAAGCCCTAAATCTTAGGTAGGCTTGAATGCTATAAAGCCCTCCCTTCGGGCTTGGGGGAGGACGAGCTGGCTCTCCGGTCCACAACCTCGGAGCAGGGACCCCAGTTGCAGAGAAAGCCGAATGCTCTAAGCCTTCTAAGCCCTAGACCCTAGACCCTAAATCCTAGGCCCTAAACCCTAAACCCTAAACCCTAAATCCTAAACCCTAAACCCTAAACCCTAAACCCTAAACCCTAAACCCTAAACCCTAAACCCTAAACCCTAAACCCTAAACCCTAAACCCTAAACCCTAAACCCTAGCCCTAAATGCCCTAAAAACCTAAACCCTGTCTCCTAAATCCTATGAAGCAAAGGGAGCCTTGGGATGCCTTGCAGGAACATGGCGACCCTCTCGAGCGCACTCTTTGCTGACCTGCGGGGGATGGCTGGAGGAGCAGGGTTTAGGGTGGTTTAGGGTTTTGGGTTTGGGGTTTAGGGTTAGGTTTTAGGGCTTAGGGTTTAGGGTCTAGGGTTTAGGGTTCAGGGTTTAAGGTTAAGGGTGCCGAGTTTCGGGGGCTCTCAGGGCTTGGGCATGTTTAGGATGGGGGCTTCAGGATACGGGGTGCGTTGTTGAACGTAGGCTTGCCAGCAAAATGCCTGTAGAACGATGCGAGATGATGCGGGAGCGGGGTCGGGGTTGCTTGTGAAAATCGCGAATGGGCGAACCATGCGCTTGTCTTCTCACCCGACCGTGGATTGCGGGTTCTCCTTGTTTTTGAAGGTCTTTGGCAGTCGAAGTTCTCGGATTGTGCTTGTGATTTTTTGCGAAATTTTGCAGATGTTCTATGGCACGGGAGTAGGCCCTTTTGTTCTGATACGGTTTCGGCTCCCTTAATAAGCTCCTTTAATTAAACCAAAAGGGGCACCCTTTTCATTCCTAGGTTACTTTGGGTCATCGTAAACCCTCAACCCTATATAAACCCTAAACCCCAAGCCCTAAACCCTATAAACCTTGTTTCAGGGAGTGTGAGGTTCCGTGCCTTGTGCTCCGTCTGCAGGCTCCATCGGCAGCTCAGGCGGCCCTGCTCCATGGGGGTTGACAGCTTTGAGGATATAGGTTTGGCTGTTTTGGCTTGAACCTAAACCCTAAACCCTAGCCCTAAACCCTAAACCCTAAACCCTTAATTTAGGGTTTTCAGGACTTCAGGCTTGAAGACTTCAGGGCTTCGGGTTGCCGGCCTGGACCCTTCCATCCCGCCGGAATGGGCTCCCCTTGTCGGCTAGCTACAGAGGGATCCCTTTATAATTCTTTTTGTTAGGGTTTAGGGTTTAGGGCTTAGGGCTTAGGGCTTAGGGCTTAGGGTTTAGGGTTTAGGGTTTAGGGTTTAGGATTTAGGGCTTAGGGTTTAGGGTTTAGGGTTTAGGGCTAGGACCGGGAGTTAGCCTGTTTTTCAATTTTTTGGGGTTGGGGTTCCCTTCTAATCCCCTGAAAACCAAGAAGGGCACCCTTTAAATTCCTAGGTTTTCTCCCGGGTCTAGAAGGGCATGGCATGTCGATGCGAACGTTCTTGACTTGGCTTTGGCTTGGGGTTCGTATAGGAGGGGAATTGGAGCGGCGCGGCCCCATACATTTTTCAAGACTGTTTGTCCAGGCACGTGGCTTGGTTTCAGTTTAGCAGTTCTCGGCTTCCCACTTTCAGCCCGGCTCGTGTCCGACAAGATCTTATGCAGACTGACGAATCCTGGAAGTAGCGCCTCTGGGGACGCTTGGGGTTGTTGCTGTTTAGGATTTAGGGCTTAGGGTTATACTTGAATTCAAGGGCGCTTAGTAACCCATGATAAGTGTAGGTGCAACCCACATATAAGCCCCTTAAGTACCCTCATCGGGTTATAATTGGGTTATAAGTACAGCTACAATTGGGCTACTAAGTACCATCAACCTCCAAGTAGGGTTGTGAGTCACCAGCGGAGGTGGCATCTTCACCGGCCCTGCCGCCACTGCTGCCTCGCCGCCCAAAGCCGACGAGCAAGAGAAGGCGGCCAAAGCTTGGGGCTGATACTTAAAATAGCTTGACATGCATCTTTGGGTTTAGGGTATGCAGTAGGGTTTAGGGTTTAGGGTTTAGGGTTTGGGGTTTAGGGTTTAGGGTTTAGGGTTACTACCAAAACCCTCTGTCTACCTCACGCTGTGGTTCAAGCCCTGCAGCGAAATCGCAGCCAGTAACTACCCCTGAACCTGAAGCACCCCAAACCCTCAACCCTCAACCCTAAACCCTAAACCCTAAATCCTCTCAACCCTACCAGTTCCCTGTATTGAGCCTAAAGGGCCTCGAAGTGTGCATAGGAAGGACCAAAGTGCCGCGTCTTTGCGCGCAGGAAGCCCCCAAAACCCTAATGCGTTGAGTAAAGAACCCTGCAAACCCAGAAGGCAGAAAGAGGCATCCCGCTCGAGAGCCCTCAAATCCCAGCTCCGAAGCCCTATAAAACCCACCCTGAAAACTCTAGTGGCCCTAAACCCTAAACCCTAAACCCTAAACCCTAAACCCTAATCCCTCACCAGGGTCCTTGTGACACGCCTGCAAGTCCAGGACCTGGGATGCCAGGAGCCGGCCGCGCCCGACACTTCCGGCCGAGCCCTTAGATGTTTGGTTGGGGTTTAGGGTTTAGGGTTTAGGGATTTAGGGATTTGGGTTTATAGAGTTTAGAGTTTAGAGTTCAGTGTTATGGGGGGCCCTTCGGGCGTTAGGGCTATGGAGTTGATGAACGATGGGGCTTTTTGGTGGTTCATGCCTCATGTACGGCTTAGGGTTTTCATCGGGGCTTCTGGATTTTAGGGGACTCGCTTTCAAATGGTTAATTCGGGGGCTTCGGTTTCAGGGCTTAGGGTATTTCATGTTCCCCTGTGGGGCCCTTTTGTTTCTTAGAGGCAAGGTTCCCTGTATTCTCAAGGGGTTGAGACTCGTACCCCGAAGGTTGTACCTCAAAAGTCTTCCCTTAAATGTACCCCTAAACAGGTAGAGTCCCTTGATATTCGTTCGTGTCACAGAGAAGGTGTTTTATCTTCTTCCCCTTATTAGGGTTTGGGGGTTCATCTTGGAGGGCATGTCCGGTGTTTGAGGCCCCAAACTTAACCCCAAACCCTAAACCCAAAAAACCCCCCAAACACCTAAAGGTCCGGAGTGATGTAGGGGGGTCTTTCGGGGCAATGAAGAGGGTTTCGGGTTTAGGGTTTAGGGTTTAGGGTTTAGGGTTTAGGGTTTAGGGTTTAGGGTTTAGGGTTTAGGGTTTAGGGTTTGTTTGAGGAGTGCTTTCGGGTGATTCAGGGCTGGGGAGTGCTTTCGGGCCTCCCCGAAGGGTTCGAAGTTCTCAGGCTTGGGTTCGGGTTGAGGGTTTACGCAGGGTTTACAGTTTAGGGATGTGGTTTTGGGGTTTCGGCCCTAAGCCCTGAGCCCTAAACCCTAAACCCTAACCCTAGGGATGTGTTGCGTTCTCCCTTTCTGTTTTTTTTTCACTTTTTTGTGGGGCGGGCGGGGAATGGGGCGGCATGTCAGACTCGAAGAGGACTTTGGGGCTCAACTGGCTATTTAGGGTTTAGGGTTTAGGGTTTAGGGTTTAGGGTTTAGGGTTTAGGGTTTAGGGTTTAGGGTTTAGGGTTTAGGGTTTAGGGAAGTCTTGGCCCGTCGGTGTTCCCCAAGGTTACGGCTGAGGGTTTGGGGGGTTGGGGGCTGAGGGTTCAGGGTTTTCTTCGAAACCCTCAAGAACTGCCAGCCAGGTAGCCAGGCACCCTCCACGCCTTGTGGAGGGGTGCTTAGGTGCCCTCAACCCTAAACCCCAAACCCCAAACCCTAAACCCTAAACCCCAAACCCTAAACCCTGAACCCTGAACCACAAACCCTAAACCCTGAACCCTAAACCCTAAACCCTAAACCCTAAACCCTAAACCCTAAACCCTAAACCCTAAACCCTAAACGCGTTTCGGGTAAAACCTTAGAGGGCCTCGCCATACCGATGCAAAGGGGAAGCAAAGGCCGACGACAGCCCAAAGAAGGAAAGAGGCGCCCATTTAGGGGAGTTCGGGGTTTAGCTGGTTTAGGGTGGGTTTAGGGTTTAGGGTTTAGGGTTTAGGGTTTAGGGTTTAGGGTTTAGGGTCTAGGGTTTAGGGTTTAGGGTTTAGGGTTTAGGGTTTAGGGTTTAGGGTTTAGGGTTTAGGGGCTTTGGATGGGCTCTTGGGTTGGGGTTCAGGCTTTATCTAGTCTTTCCCGAACCTCCTGTGTTCTCTATTCGAGATAAAGAACCTACGCAAGACCCCGGTCTTGCAAAGTTGAGGTCGGAGATTTTCGCAGCAATGGCCGTTGGGTTCTTATGGTCGTTGTAGGTGATTGTCGGCGGTCGGGAGGAGTTCAGAAGAGTAGCTGGAAAGACTTCCAATGTTTGTGCCCTTGTCGGAAGGGCCTACGGAGCTAGGGTCCTGTTTCTTGGCTGGTCGCGCAGGCCCTCAGCGGAAGACCCTTGCGAGAAGTGTCTTCGAGGCCCTGGGAAAACCAGAAGGGCTCAGCAATGTGGGTTTCTCTTGGGGACCGTTTTCTTTTTGTTTTTCTTGTTTCAAATTCTCTCCTGGTTTGGTGACACTAAAGCCAAGACATTCATGCCTGTAAAACACCCGTGGAAGTTGGTATATTCATCGGAAGTCCTGCCCCATCTTGCCCAAAGTTATCCCCAAAGGATCACGGGATTAGTTCTTTAAAGTCTGGCTCCTTTCAAGGTGCCCTTAACACTGAAACATATCATATTGTATTGTAGCGGCATCTAAAATTATGGTACCCTCTGCTTTGTGAAAGGAGCCCCAACGCATAAAACCTTAGAGTGGGTGTAGGGCTTAGGGCCTTAGGGCTATACACCCTTAAAATCTACACCCCAAACCCCCAACTCCCTAAACTCTAAACCCTGAACTCTCGAAACCCTAAACCCTAAACCCTAAACCCTAAACCCCATAAACCCTAAACCCTAAACACTGGGAGGATGCTGGGGGCCTCTTGGCTGATGTCGGCCTCGCCAACCAAGCTGCCTTGTGGTCTTCCGAGGCGCCTCGCGTGGGGAACTATTCGTATAATTGTCTCTACATATGTCATATGTGTATATATACATATGTATCTATCTATCTATCTCTATACATACATATATATACTATAAAAGTAATGATATATAGGTATATATGCATACATGAATGATTCATCTTCATAAAGTAGATAGACATGCAGATAGAGACAGAGATACGTATCGATCTAGTCCATGTCAAAAAATGGATTGTTTCTTTTTCAGGAATGCAGGCTGTACTCGCAGTGCTGGGCTTGAGCTTCAACCTTTTTGCCCTAAACCCTAAACCCTAAACCCTAAACCCTAAACCCTAAACCCTAAACCCTAAACCCTAAACCCTAAACCCTATTGGGGTGTGCCTCCGGCCCAGGTTTGCCCCGACCTGGCTTGCGCTGCCTCAGCGCGTGGTCTGCCTCACAGCCTTGGTGCCGCAAACCCTCTGTAAGCCTATGAAAACACTTCATGAAGCTCGCGTAAACCCTGTGTAGACCCCAACAAAACCCTATAAACCTATAAGTTAGGGTTATAACTCCCCAACAAAAATAAAATTAAAATAACTGTATATACGCATAAGTTAAGGTAAAACTAACCCGTAAGCGAACAGAAAATCGAGCCCCTGGTAAACCCTAAAGCAGTTCTTGCTGGCCGGCCAAGAGTATGGCAGATTCATCAGTGCACGGCGAAGTAGCACCAACGGCCAGCTGCTGAGGTCTGGCGTTCGTGGGGCACTTGGTGAGCACTGCGTTTTGACTCCGCAGACCCTGAATCTCGCACGTCCATTCTGCATGCTGTCACCAACACCCCGAGCAGACCTTTACGAAACCCTAAGCCCGAAACCCTAAACCCTAAACCCTAAACCCCAAACCCTAAACCCTAAGCCTTTACTTGCCTAGACAGCGCAAGTCAATCGGCCTCTGCTGAGATGCTCGCCGCCGCGTGCCCCACGAAAGACGCAAGGTCAGCAACGGTGTCAGGATTAAGGGTTCGGCTTCAGCACTTTAGGGGTTCTGAAGAATTACTAGAAGCATTCCCTTATGGTTCCTATTTATAAGTATACTATATTACCCCCCACCTCCCCCCCCCCCCCCCCCGCTGCATTACTTATCTTTTTCTTCCTCTTGTCTTGAGTACTTTGTAGCAGCTGAGCCGTTGAATATTGCACCGGCCTGAAGGACTTCCAGGAGCGCGGTTCCACAGTCCGACGTAGTACCGGGATTTAGGGTTTAGGGTTTAGGGTTTAGGGTTTAGGGTTTAGGGTTTAGGGTTTAGGGTTTAGGGTTTAGGGTTTCTAAGAACCCGAGAAGAAAGGAAACACTTTGAAATCATAAGCCCTCAACCCCCGCGCCCATATGTGTAGCAGCAAGCCCGAGCAGACTAAGACATGCTCAGCCCGGAAACAACCCAACCAATCCAACCGACAGCCAGGGGTTTAGGGTGCACAGGGTTTAGGGTTTAGGGTTTAGGGTTTAGGGTTTAGGGTTTAGGGTTTAGGGTTTAGGGTTTAGGGCTGAGCTGTTGATCGCACCCCTTTTGCAGGCCCATATGCTCGCGCGAGAGCGAGGTTGCTCACAGCAGCCTCCCCAGCACATGGCGTCTCGGGGGTTCCGGACTTTGGAGCATTTTTTGGGTCGTTGGAGGATGTCGTCGGCAAAGTTGGTGTAGGCTTTAGCATCAGGGGCGCATTGGGTTTAAGGGTGATTCGAAGTTAGAATCCCCTAGCTCTTATACCCAGAGCCCCTAGACCCGTGAAGCCGAGCCCCTTATACAGAACCTGAACCTTGCGAGCTCTATCTTCCTGCTTTAGGGTTTAGGGTTTAGGGTTTTCGGACTTATAGCACCTACTGCCCTACTTCCCTGCTTTACGCCACCATCGAAGGTTGGAACCCTGAGCCCTCAGCGTGGTCCTTGTTCGGTTTAGGGTTTAGGGTTTAGGGTTTAGGGTTTAGGGTTTAGGGTTTAGGGTTTAGGGTTTAGGGTTTAGGGATACGAAGTCTCGGCCCGTATGAGTGTATGGTGTATAGAAGGGGTACGTAGCAAGGCACCCAAGGGCCCCTACTTCGGATCCCCCAAACCCCAAACCCCAAACCCCAAACCCCAAACCCTAAACCCTAAACCCTAAACCCCTAAACCCCAAACCCCAACCCCAAACCCTAAACCCTAAACCCTAAACCCCAAACCCTAAACCCCAAACCCTAAACCCTAAGCCCTAAACCCTATTCCGAGGTCACCCCATGGGCATGATGCTCTCGCAGCTGGCTCCGCCACCTCGCTGCTGGGACGACCGGGGCCTGCAGGCGGGGTTTCTACTAGGGTTTAGGGTTTAGGGTTTGGGGTTTAGGGCTTAGGGTTTAGGGTTTTGGGGTTTTGGGGTTTTGGGGTTTTGGGGTTTTGGGGTTTTGGGGTTTTGGGGTTTGGGGTTTTGGGGTTCAGGGGTTCAGGGGTTCAGGGGTTCAGGGGTTCAGGGGTTCAGGGGTTCAGGGGTTTAGGGGTTTAGGGTTTAGGGTTTAGGGTTTCGGGTTTCTGTACCTGTATCGGGTCCTAACAGGAACCTCAACAAACCTCTCTGCCCCTGCGAGCCCCTTCGCATGCTACGGGTTTGCAATACGGCTGCAACCCCAACTAAGGCCCATCTGACCCTAACCCTAAACCCTGCAGGTAGAGAGAGGTAGGATCTGGTAGGGCTCTTTGAACCTTTTAGGGTTTGGTCTTTTCAGGCCTCGGATCGTGGAGGATTCGACGACTTCATAGCTGGTTCGGGATTCAGCTGGGAGTTGTTCTCTATTATATATGGTCAGTTCTCTCAAGCAGGTTCCCTATTCGCAACCCGAAAAGCGACCATAGTTTAGAGAAGTGACCGCATGACCGCATCTCGGCTTGGAAAGTAGTCCTCAGCTTCCAACGCCTCTTGAACCCAAACCTACTCGAGTTGGCACCTGTTTGTGGGCTGAGGGTTTTGTAGTATCGGGCATAGACTGGAGTTCTATCCCGAAACCGTAAACCCCAAGCCCGAACCCTAAGCCACAAACCCTAAACCCTAAACCCTAAACCCTAAACCCTAAACCCTAAACCCTAAACCCTAAACCCTGGAGCGCTTCGAGGTGCTGGAGTTGGAGGGTTGCAGCAAACCTGCCTTAGGCAGGGCTGAGTTGAAAGTTTGGGGTTCAGGGTTAGGGGTTTAGGGTTAGGGTTTAGGGATTAGGGTTTGGGGTTAGGGTTTAGGGTTTGGGGTCTAGGGAGGGTTAGGGAGTTTGGTCTCTGGGAGGCTTCGGGTTTTGGGAAAGTGCGACAGTTCTCATTCGGGTAGTTTAGGGAAAGGGGCTCAGGGTTCAGGTTGTTAGAATTGATTGGGTTTAGGGGTGGGGTGATTTGGGCTTTCGGGGGCTGCTCACGCTGAGAGGACGCAGAGGCGGTGGTACTTACTTGCCAGGCCCAGGCCTTACCGGCAAGCCCGCAAACCCCACAAGCAGTGAGGTAAGATCCCTCCATTCCCCCACTCACAGGGTACAGACCCCTCCGCCCCCATTTCAAAATCAAAAAAGTAGCGCATTCAGGTGAACGTATAGGCCAAACCCTGAATCCCTGAACCTCTACATGGCTTTATATCGCCTTAAGTAATTAGATCAGGGTTTTGGTGGGTTATTCTAGTATCACTATACTATATTCGGACCCAAAAGGGAATACTATACTAGTAATTTGTCCGACCCCTACATTACAAAGCCGAGCCACGGGTCCCTGCACCGTAGCTGCGGCAGGGCTCACGAGCTGCGGTGGCATGCTGGGCTTCGCGCTGCAGTGGCCAGGACAGGCGCCTCGACAGCAGAACCCTTAAGGGCCCATGTACCCATATAGTATGCTACTATATGGGAACCCCTTTAAGGCCCCGGCCCAAGTATTATACCATATGGGTACATGGACCCTTTGGGGAAGAGGATTTAGGTCGGTGCCCCCGGCGCAGCCAACAAAAGCCTGCAAGGCTACATCCCTATAGTCCTTTGAACCCAGAATCCCCTGCGCCCTTGAGCCTTAAACCCGAAACCCTGAAAGTTCAAACCCTAAACCCTAAACCTTAAACCCTAAACCCTAAATCCCCAAAACGTCGATCTGTGCCCCCCCCCCCCCCCGGCTTGCCAAGGTTCCCAATGGCGGTGGTGCAGTGGCTCCCTGGCTTGACATTGTCTCGGTGGTGCTTTATTGTAACTTTAGATCCTTAGCCTTTTTGGGTTTAGTGGGTTTCTCAATAAGGCAGCTAAAAATTAACTCCTAAGTGCAGCCAAGTTGTGAGTATTTCTCAAGAGGCCTGGAAGTACCTTTCCAGGATGGGCGATCATACCCTAATAACCCGTTTAAAGGGCGGGGTTGACTATCGGTATTCCCTAAACCCTAACCCTAAACCCTAAACCCTAAAGCCTACACCTTAAGGGTGTCACCGGACAGTCTGGAGTGTCAAGGCTGCCAAGCCGGTCACCGCCGTTGTGCTGTGCAATGAGCTGAGCATGTCGGCAGTGCCCTCGCAGATCCTCGCCCCGACCCCAGACTTTGGGGTTTGGGGCCTAGAGGGTTTAGGGTTTAGGGTTTAGGGTTTGGGGTCTATGTGGTTTAGGGTTTAGGGATTAGGGTTTAGGGTCTATATGGTTTAGGGTTTTGCCATTTTATTTTGAATTGGGTTGCGTTTAAGGAACTTGAATGACAATAATATGATGTACGTATAGGGTCTATAGGGTTCAGGGTTTAGGGTTTAGGGTTTAGGTCTTGGTGGCCAGGGACGAGAGAACCCTCAGCCCTAAGCCCCAAATCCCCGACAAAACCCTTAACACCACTACCGCCCCCCTTCCCGCCCCCCAACGAAAAAGCAAGTGAAGCAAACCCCTAAACACCCCAGACACACAAAAGCCCTAGAACCACCAGCCCCCTCTTCAAAACATTGAATCAAAAAGCAAAGTAAGCACCTCCCACTCTAAGACCCCCCTAGACCCTCCAAAGCCCTATGAACCCGACAAACGCGATAAACCCGAAACCCTAAGCCGCCTAAACCCGATAACCCCAAACCAAGAAACCCTACACCCTCAACCCTATAAACCGAAAACTGCCCTAAACCCTAAAGCCCCCCATAGCCCCTAAACTCTAAGCCTTATACAGGCCGGTGGCCTCTTTATCTGTTCCCCTTATAATACCTTACTATAGCCCCGAGATACCCTAGTAAGAACCCCCTACAGAACAGAAGCCCAAAACCCTAAACCCTAAACCCTAAACCCTAAAAACCCTAAAACCCCTAAACCCTAAAACCCCTTTCCAGGGCCGAGTCGCAGACGCTCTGAGACTGCCACGACCCAAAGGGCTGAGCTGAGAGGCCTTGTGGGTTGCCTGGGTTTAGGGTTTAGGGTTTAGGGTTTATGGTAGATCCGAAATCCCTATCAAGCCCCAAGAAACCCTAAAAACTCTAAACCCTAGCCTTAAACCCCAAACCCCAAGCCCTAGCCCTAAACCTTAAACCCTAAACCCCAGCCCTAAACCCTTACCCCTAAAACCCGACAAACCCCTAAAACCTTAAAACCTTAAAAATCCTAACCCCCCTAAACTCATACTAGGATCTTGGGTGTGGCTTAGGGAGCACAAGGAGGGGCCCCCCCTAGTTATAAGTAGAGTTATAGGAGACATAATTGGGTTCTACGGATCCTAAATTGGGTTATAAGCCCCTTACTACGGTTAGGTTAGTAAGGGGGGTAGGGATTCTGGGTCCCCATGAGGCGGTGGGGTCAAAGAAGCGTGATAGCGTCTGGGGTCTCTAGAGTTCTCCCGGGTTCAGGTGTGAACTGGGTTTAGGGTTTAATAGGGGTTAGGGTTTGGGGTTCAGGTTTGCGGGTTAACCTGATATCATTCGCACACAGGATTAGGAAACGTGCGCCAGTCGCGAAGCGACTGGCGTGGCAAATACAGAGTCCAGATTTCCTGGCTGGCTGTATGTGAAGAACCCAAATCTCCTTGTTCTTCTTTGCTATTGTTCCAAAAGTTGTTTTTGTTTTTCATTCTTCGTCGGTTAATTTATAAAAACCAAGCTTTGGGTTCTTGACGTAGGTTCTGGAAGCTATGCGCTCCGTGGTTCTCCTCGGCACAAGCACAGGTGTGAGCAGCGAGTTCTGATGAATGCACGGAGCTGCGCGACGCTGCCACATGCCATGGATGCCCCATGCTCCCAAACCCTAAACCCTAAACCCTAAACCGCAGCCTCACTTTGTGCGACTTGTAGGCTCGAGCCCCAGACTTTTTCAACAGGCAGATTTTGATATAAGAAACCCTCGGCTGGAGAGGCTTCCATGGGCTGTGCCAACAGTGCTCCCGCGGTTGATCCTGCGGTGGATGCCAAGTTTGAGCCACCTTTGGGACCGAGCCTTAGGACCGCAAGATTGCAGAGGGTCAGGGTTTAGGGTTCAGGGTTCAGGGTTCAGGGTTTAGGGTGGGAATCACACACACACAATGTCATTTCCTTTCATCAGGGAGTTTCCGAGTTTAGGGGTACCTTATTGGGGTCCTGTTGATAAGGGACTCCTACTGTTTGGGGGCTTTGGGGTTTCCGAAACTAGGGGTACCTTATTGGGGTCCTAAATATGAGGGGATCTTACTATTTGGGGGTCTACTTTAGGGGTTCCTGATTTGCGTACACCGGCATTTCCTTTCGAATAAGAAAGCAGAAGATACGTATAGGACATAAATTAAAATGCAATGTTTGAAATATGTGAATTACCTGTACCATGACCTTCATCCTTTCCGTTATCAGCATCATTTTGCTTTGTGCCATCATCACCATCATCATCATCATTATCAGGATCGCTGCCACTATCATGTCACATGGTATATTGTTGAGAGAGCTTGTACCTTGTCCAACCCAATCTAATCTATATACCTTCATCGAATGTGGGTTGTTGTTACCAGCCCCCATATAAAATCCTTATATTACGTAGGCAACCTACAAAGTTCTTCGGCCCACGAGTTCCGTGACATAAATTAAATCAATCTAGGGTCTATAAGGGGTACGAGGGAGATGAAGGAAGCCCTCCACAACGGACACTTGTGGCGCTGAGGCCCTCCAAACCCATCGAATCCCACGTGCTGGCTGGAGATCGACTGCGATGGCAAAGTGCTGGGGAGAGTGGAGATTGAATTGAAAGCACCATGGCTGCACAAACTCGAGGTCTGCACGTTTATCTAAGATCAGCCGATTTTTAGCCCTATGAGCCCGAGACCAAAACACTGAAATGTGAACCTTGACTCTTGACTGATCTTTTCGATAAGCTGTCGGCTGCAATGGGCGCAGGATGATGTGTCATGGCGGTCGTCCGTACTACGCAGTATTCAACAACAACCCTAAACCCTAAACCCTAAACCCTAAACCCTAAACCCTAAACCCTAAACTATAGTAGTACCACTCTAAACCCTGGGGGTCTAAACCTTTCAGCCCTTAGAGGATCCTAAGCCCCTAGAGGCCTTTGAACCCCAAACCCTAAACCCGAAACCCTAAACCCTAAACCCTAAACCCTAAACCCTAACCCCTAAACCCTAAACCCTAAACCCCTACGCCTGAAACTAAACCCTAAAACCCTAAACCCTAAACACCTAAGCCTGAAGCTGAACCCAAAATTCCCAGGCCTGAAACTCCCTAAACCCTAAACCCTAAACCCTAAACCCTAAACCCTAAACCCTAGAGTTTGCAGATTCCTGGGCCCTCTTGGCATAAGTTCCAACACCCCCTCCGTCGCAGCCCAGCCTCTCAGGCAGATTCCGTTCCCAAAACAGCCGGGACCCCGTTCTACATGTGTACGGCGTTTGTGTGTGCATTTCTATATGAGGTTTATAGGCCTTATATGTTTGAATGAATATATATATATATATATATATATATATATATAAGACTTTATATTTATATATACACACATGATTGAGTGTTTACATGATGTCCTTGCTGTATTGATTTGTTTCATGTGTTTTTGCTTTTCAGAGGTGGCGTGCCTCCAACAGCTGCATGAATAGCACCGGGGAGGGTGGGGAGGTTGTTTCATTCACTGATGTGCTTCTTACTTTTTCACTGGCTTTTGTAAAACATATGTTGGGTTGAAGTTTTTTTTTTATATGGCTTTTGCGGCTGAAGGGTGTCAAGGTTCATCTTCGCTGCTTCAGCTTCTGTCGAGTCTGCTCCTTCCGTAGGGGCTTTTTATTGAGGGTTGTTGGGTTGTATGACTGTCGGATTTAGGCGGCTGGTGGTTTCCCACGGTCTCCATGAGTTCGAGGGGTGAGAGATTTGAGAAGCATAACAACAAGAGGGATGCCCGACTGAAACCGCCAAAACTCCAACCCCCCACCGTCTCCGCCCCCAAGCCCGAAACACCTTAAACTCCCACCCATAAACCCCTAACTGCTGCTAAAGTCGGAACCCCCCCCCAAAAAAAAAATAAAAGATAAATAAGCCCTCAAGCCCACAAGCCCTAAACCCTAAACTGGCCCTAAACCCTAAACCCTCAACCCTAAACCCTCAAAAAATCTCAAGCCCTGGGACTCGCAAGCTCCAGGCTGAAAATTTCCGTGCGCTGTGCACCATGGAGAAAGGCTTCGGCTTTAAGGGCCGGCGCCTTACGGCTCGGTTTAGGGTTTAGGGACTGGGGTTTAGGGTTCATGGTTCAGGGTTCAGGGTTTAGGGTTTAGGGTTTAAGGATTTAGGGGTTTAGGGTTTGGGGGTTTAGGGGTTTAGACGTTTAGCGGTTTTGGGTTTAGGGCTTCGGGTTTAGGACTCGGAGTTTGAGTGCATAGGGGGGGGGGGGGGGGGGGGGGGGGGGTAGGGTTTAGGGTCTATGGGGATTGTTTTCTTGGAGGTGAAGAGTTGGGTGTATATTGTTTGGGTCAACCTTAGCCTAGACCCTAAACCCTGAACCCTGAACCCTAAACCGTAAACCCCAAACCCCTAAACCCAACCCCAGGCTGCAAGTTCCATCGGATCATTCCGGACTTCATGTGCCAGGCCTCGTAGCAGCCAAAGGAGGGCTTTGCATCTCAGGACAGCTGCGACAGGAAATGCGTGCAGGTTCTTGGGGCCTATGGCGTTTTAGGGTTTAGGGTTTAGGGTTTAGGGTTTAGGGTTTAGGGTTTAGGGTTTAGGGTAACTCAACTCCTTGGGCGTGATCTGGCAGGGGGGGGACTTCACGAAAGGTGTGCCCGGCCTGTTGATCTGGCTCTGCCGAGGGGAGAGCAGGAGTCGAGGTCTCTGGTTCCTTCTGTTCTCCGGGTTGAGCCGGGGTAGGGTTGAGGGTTGAGGGTTTAGGGTTTAGGGTTTAGGGTTTAGAGTTTGGGGTTTAGGGTTTAGGGTTTAGGGTCAAGGGGCTTTTGGATTTAGGGTTCAGGTTAAGGTTTCCATGGCAGGCAACGGAACCGGTGGAAAGTCCATCTATGGGGAGAAGTTCGAGGACTAAGTGCTGTGGAAGGAATGTTCGCAGGAAGACTACGCCCTACTGTAGACCCCAGGTGCTGGCTCTAACCCACAGGGTCCATGTACCTATATGGTATATACTTGGGCCTTAAAGGGGTTCCCATCTTGTAGCTTTAGGGCCCAAGTATATACTATTTGGGTACATGGACCCTTAGGGTAAATTCCCCTTGCAGAGGACGAGAACTTCTCCTTGAAGCACACCGGGCCCGGTATCCTCTCCATGGCGAACGCAGGCCCTCCTGAACGAAGCATTCTGTCCCAAGGGCTCTAAGGACTCTTATTTCAGGGTTTTTGGACCCAGAGGCCTTCTTGTGAGAGGTTTTCGGGCTATTCTGAGCCTCGGGCTATGTCCAAAATCCACCCTCGTAGGCGGCTGCGGGCGAACGAGTACACCAAAACCACAGTCCTGTTGATGACAGTAGGATTGAGGGTCTAGATAGATCTCCCGGCAATGCGGGGTAAACAGTGAGTTTTCCCCTAAACCCTAAACCCTAAACCCTAAACCCTAAACCCTAAAACCTAAACCCTACAACCCTGGAGGCAAGGACACGAATGGAAGTCAGTTTTTCCTCTGCACGGTCACCACGAGCCACCTGGATGGTGCCCACGTGGTCTTCGGCCAAGTCATCAAGGGCTACTCTGTAGTAAAGGCCGGGGGGGTATGGGCTAATCTAGGTTTAGGGTTTAGGGTGCAGGGTTTAGGGCTTAGGGTTTGTAAGATTTAGGGTTTAGGGTTTAGGGTTGTGGAACTTGCTTGGTACCCTGAATAAAGAAACCGGGGCGTTCTTCGAGAACTGATCAAACGAGTCGTTGCCAGGACTCCTCATGCCTCGTCTAGGACCTCCCTGGAGACATTACGAGCATGGCACCGTCCGCTGTACCTTACCAGTGTAGTTCCAAGTAATCCAGGTGTTGCCTCAAGACTGCTTAGGAGTTGTTCCTTTTTGACCAATGAACTTCGAGCCAGAGTAGGCCCTTCTTCCCTTCTTTAAGGGTTTAGGTTCCCTTATCAGCCCCTTTTCACCAAAAAAATGTCACCCTTTGTTAATCCGAGGTTACTCTTGTGAAAACCCTGAACCCTAAACCCTTTAAACCAAAAAAGAGCCTCCTTTTTTGTATTCCTTGGTTCCTCTTGGGTCTTGCGCCGCTTTCGGACTTAGGCTGCCAAGAGCAGTGACATCCTCGAACCCTAAGCCCTGAACCCTAAAGCGCTAAACCCGAAACCCCAAACCCTAAACCCTAAACCCCAAACCCCAAACCCCAAACCCTAAACCCTAAACCCTAAACCCTAAACCCTAAACCCTAAACCCTAAACCCTAAACTAAACCCTAAACCCTACACTTCTGGTCCTGGGAGGCCATAGAGAAGGTGGGTAGCGAGAGTGGAGCACCCTCGCTCCGAGCCCCTTGGCTGACGAGAGCGGAAAAAGTCCCCAACCCCTGACGCCTTGGGTTAAGGTTTTAGGGCTTAGGGTTTGGGGTTTGGGGTTTAGGGTTTAGGGTTTAATGAAGGAACAGGGTTTGAGGGTTTGAGGGTTTGAGGGGTTAAGGGGTTAAGGGTTTTAGTGTGTGTTTAGGGTTTAAGGGGTTTAAGGGTTTTAGAGGTTTTATGGCTTTCGGGTTTTAGGGTTTTGGGGTTCAGTGTTGTTTGTTTTCCTCTCTTTTTTCCGGGTTTTGGGTTTCATGTCATGGTTTTACAGGATTTCAGGGTTTGAGGGTTTTAGGGTTTAGGGCTGATTAGAGTTTAGGGCGGTTTCGGGGAACATTCCCTAGTTAAAGGGGTATTGGGGCTCCCTGCAACACTCCCTGCTGTCAAGGGACTACAGGCGCAACCCTTATAAGGGACCTTAGGGGTTCCTTTGGGGTTGTTTAGGGACTGCTTCGGTATATGTAGGGGTTTATATAGGGGAATAAGATTCAGGGTCCCTTCCTGGGGGGTCCCTCCTTCTTCCACTCCCTGCTGCCTCAGGTCATCATCAAGGACTGTGGGCAAGGTTCTGCAAGTCAAACATAGCAGGCGGCGCGGCCACAAGCGCTCCACCTGGTGCTGCAGGCGTTAAACCCGTGCGCACGACACTGGGAGGGGGTGGGGGGGGCATTAGGGTTTGACTGGGAGGGGGTGGGGAGGGGGATTAGGGTTTGCAGGGTTTTTGGGGTTTAGGGTTTAGGGAGGAATTCATCAGAGTAATGTGCCCTTGTTGTTGTCGAGCCTGGCCCAAGCAGATGTGCAATAAGGAGCGCCCGGGGCGCACACCCTAAATCCCAAACCTCCTTGAACCTCTTGAACGTCGCAAAGTGGGATGCTCGCCCTTATACTAGGGGTACTGTCCCTATGAATGACTGTTAGTCTAAGGGGGAACGCTCCACTTGTTGCATCTAGGTGTTGCAACCTGCAAGCTAGCTACCAGCCTTTGGCAGGGCCTTGGGGTATTTTACATTCTCCCTTATTGGGTTTAAGGGGATCATATTCAGGAACCCTGAACCCTATAGACCCCAAACCCTACACCCTAAAACCCGAAACCCTAGTTTTCAGAGGGTTTTAGGGGCCATCCTAGTTTGGCTTTGGCAGGCAATGACCTGTACCTTGGGTGACGGCCGGAGCCCGAAGGCGAAGCACTTCTGCGAACCGGGAAAAACGGAGCGGTCACCCCCTTGGGGACCTAAGTGAACCCTAAAAGGGTTTATGGTTCATATACCTTACTAGGAATTAGAGTAGTTATGGGTATATGAGCCCAATTTTGGGGTTCATTTCGTCCCCAAGGTCTTGTCCGTTTACAACAGGGGGGTTTACGAAAATAGGGGACCCCTAGTATAGACCCCCCAATAGTAGGATTCCTTTCTAATAAGGACAATAAGGACCCCAAGAAGGTACCCCCGCCCCCCCCCCCCCCCAATTTCGGAAAGCCCCGCGTTGCTCCTTGTGGCTTGAGTTCCCAAGATCTTCAAGGGAACTGCAACTTAAGCAACTTCAATTGGAGGCTCTTGAACATATGGGTGGTTGTCAAAATTATGATTCCTTTTGGGGTACCTAAATACTAGGTGCCGTAGTATAATAGGGATCCAAAAAGGGACCATACTTTTGACAACCACCCATATAGTTAAGCCCGTGACAACTTGTTTAGGTACCTCGATGTGTGAGATGGCAGCCCTTTTGATTGTCATGGACAGTGTGAGGCGAGCCAATCGGAGAGCAACCGAGAGCAACCGCCACTCTGCTGAATACATGGACGTGATCCATGATAGTCATGTACATGCATGCATACAAACACGTTACATACACGTAGATACATATATACCTATATATATATATGTATATATGTATGTGCTCAATCACAACTAGCGCCGCACCATGAGGCGAAACAGACTATGCCAGAACAGAGTACACAGTCGGACATATACACTGCGAATGCTTGTGGCCTACATGTCGAGCTACACCATTGCACATAAGGAAAGGGACCAAAGTTTCTAAAGGATTCTTACCTTAGCCGTCCGGAGCGCCCAGTCATGGCATATGTTGGCGGTGCACGGAATATTTTGGCCGATGCTTTGCCTACAGTGTCGATGCCTACGAGCACGACGAGGCTCGTGCGGCATCCGGCGCGATCGTCAAGAAGCCCTGCTGGGCGGCAGGAATCCCACTCGGCACAGCTTGGCGTATTGCTAAGTACAGTGGTAGCCTCCTGTTGGACCAACAGACAGGGCAGACAGACGCGCACATGCCGAGTGGCAAGAAGTGTCACTGCTGAGCGAACTGCACGAAGGGAGAAGCTCATGCAACCGAAGACAGCATCCAGCAACAAGTGGCATTGGAAGGACCGACTTACAGTCCACTATGCCAAAGCTGCTTCCAAGATACCTGGGACGGACACGGCGGTCGTCTTGCTGCACGGCTTTGGGGTGGCCTCGTTCCACTACGAGGCACAGTTTGGCCCCCTGAGCGAGGCAGGATACACCGTCTACGCGGCAGACAACGTCGGAGCCGGCCTTTCTTGGCCAGACAGCGACCCTGCGCCGGGAACGCCTTTGGAGGTCCAGAGCCCCGGTTCCGAGTGGCTGGGTTGGTGTCTTAGTTTTTTGCTGCTTAATAAAATAAAAATAACAATAAATAAATAACAATAAGAAGAAGAAGAACAATAATATATAGTAACAATAATAGTATTAATAATAATAAAACAATAGAAAGTAATAAACATATTAATAATAAGAATCATAAGGAACTTAAGCTTGAACCTGAAATTGTGCTGTTAACAATAGGGGGTTATACAATATGTATCTTTGTTTAGTATGCACGTGCACGCCCAGGATGTGCTTTTTTGTGGTGTAGCAGAATGTCTGACCCTAAACCCTAAACCCTAAACCCTAAACCCTAAACCTAAACCCTAAACCCTAAACCCTAAACCCTAAACCGGGTTTAGGGTTTAGGTTTTAGGGTTTAGGGTTTAGGGTTTAGGGTCAGACATTCAGCGTCTTCAAGTCAATTTCAACCCAGGTGGGGCTTCGGAAGTCCCTGCCCTCCCTTCGAGGACCTGGTCATTGGGGAGGCCCTGTGGGTGGAGCACCTTGGAGACCAAATGAACCGTAAAATTGGGGTTTAGGGTTTAGGGTTTCGGGTTTAGGGTTTAGGATTTAGGGTCTAGGGAGACTTTATGAACCCAACAATTGGGCATATACCCTATACTACTATCATTCTTAGTAAGGTATATGAACCATAAACTTTTAGGGCTCATAGAATCCCCAACCCAAGGCAGGTGAGAGATTTCATCGCCGAGTGTGTCGAGGAGCCCTACGTGATTCTGGGAGGCAACTCGCTGGGAGGTTACCTGACAGTTCTGGCCACGGCAGCCATGGGCACCGAGCTCCTCGGGCGCGTCAAGGGCGTGGCGCTCCTGAATCCCACACCTTTCTGGGGGTGGATACCGAATCGCTCCAAGAATCCGGGCTTGTACGATACCTTACCCTGGAAGGGCCAGTTCCCTATACCGGCGTCGGTGCGCCCCCTCACCCTGGCATGGTACAACACCCTGCGAAACCCGGACTCCATCGAGTGGCTCCTGAACTTTGTGACCCTCGCCTTCCTGCATTGGTAGAGTACCCTCTCTTCCCCCTTTGTTGACAGCTAAGGGCTGAAAAGTACACCCCGAAATGGGTTCCCTGTTGTTTCTCTAAACCCTAAACGATAAACCCTAAACCCTAAACGAGAAACCCTATACCCTAAACCCTAAACCCTACTATATCCGATATCTGGGGAGTCCACGGTTGAACGCGAGGACCTCGAACCCCGCCGGTGTCGGCCACGAGCTGGCCGAGCGCATCGCCACCATGGCCGACCACCCGGCTGGCGCAGCGGCCTTTGTACTTTAGCCAACAGTAGAACTCCCTGAGGATCCATGTACCTGAAGAGGGTTTAGGGTTTAGGGTTTAGGGTTTAGTATGGATCCACGTACCTATATAGTATACACGTGGCCCCTAAAAGCTACCATATAGGAACCCCCTTTCTAAGGCCCAAGTGTATACTGTGTGGGTAAGGGGATCCTTTAGAACTGGAATCATTTGATAATCGTGACTTTTCCCCTTGCTTCTGGGAGACGTGAGGCTCAGATCCTCTTCACCCCACAAGCTGAGCTTACATTTGAAGAAGCTCTGGACCACGTGGTAAAAAGCAACATCCCGGTGTTCCTCCTCTACGGGCGGGAGGATCCATGGATCATCCCCTACTGGGCCGCTCGTGCCTACTCCACGGCACCAGGAGCGGACTACGTCCAGCTGTCGCCCAGTGGCCACTGCCCTCACTACGAGACTCCTGCGGCAGTGAACGAGTGCCTGCTCCGCTGGCTCCAGGACACTGGGAGCGATTTCGGAGTTTTTTGGGGGGAAAGATGTTTATGTATTGGTTCTACAAGAAGTGGCCATGCGAATCGTAGTTTTGAGATTGGGGTTCTAGGAACAGTGAACTGGGTAGTGCTTTTGGGACATTGTTAGATTTACCTTCTTTCCCTTTCAAGGGAGCCTACTCATAAGTAGCTATTCAAGGGCTTCAGAAGCACCTCCCTAAACTCTAAACCCTAAACTCTAAACCCTAAACCGTGAAGGACAAGGCTCCTGTCGATGGCCAGGCGCAGCAAGACCTGCCAGGATCCATTGGCGCCTCCTTCGCAGTGACGGAGGAAGATGGCCGTGAGGTGGTCGTAACCCGCAGAGGACCCCCCTGGTTCTTGTAGTAGGGAATGAGGGAAATTAGGGCCTGTTGCTACCCTTTAGGGGATTAGATACATATATATATATATACACATGTATATGTGTGTATATATATATATATGCATATAAATAAATATCAACAATAAATAATAAAAAAAATATATATATATATATATAAATAAGTATATATATATATATATGTGTGTGGTGCTTATATGTATATATATATATATACATATGTGTGTGTGGTGCTTATATGTATGTATATATATATATGTATTAGTACTTTAGTTTTTTGAGGGTACCTCACTCCCTCATTCCCTACGCAGAACCAGCCAGAGGATTCCCCGAGCCGTTCCGCGAGGATGAGCTGGCCTGGGATGAGCTCCCCGCTTGGCTCCAGCAGATGGCACGTGGAGACGAGTGAAGTGCACCACTCCTTGGGGACCAAGTGAACCCTAAAATTGGGGGTCATAAACCCTATACTGCTATAATTCCTATGAACTCTAAAATTGGGGTCATAAACCCTATACTACTATAGTTCCTCTTAAGGTGATATGAACCCTGAACCCTTTTAGGGTTCATTTCATCCCCACGGCTCCACCCAGAGTTTCATTGCGCATGTTGGCGCTTCAAATTACACTCTGACTGCACTCTCACTCCCTGCAGTGTTTCGAAGTTTTTTGAAAATCTCAGACATTTAGATGAACCGAGTCATTTTTGAAATTCTCGAGAGATTCACGACGTATCGACATGAATTGAGTTAGTTGTCAATCGTTGCGGCTCATCCCTTGCTTCATCTCCCACTCTGCGTTTCAACTTTTCCCATCAGTGCGCAAGGCAGGAGAACTGAAGTAGGATGCCTGTCGAAAAGGTGCGATGGGGGGGGGGTTCAAACACTAAACCTTCAACCTAATTATAAGCCCTATACACTACCTAGTTGTGGCAAGTCAAGGCTGGTTTGGAGGCTGGGCCATTGTGCCTTGAATCAATATGCACAAGGTAGCTTTTGGGCGGTTCTGGGTTCTTGAGGTACCCTCAACCCTAAACCCTAAAACCCTAAAACCCTAAAACCCTAAAACCCTAAATGTAACTCTAAACCCCAAGCCCTAAAGATGTGTTTACGGTTTCGGCTGCTCGGCTTGTCCTGCCTTGTCGAGTCCAGAAGGTGCAACAGCGGCCGTAGCCCGGTATGGTTCGGTGCATGCTTGCGAGCGCCCACAGCACGTTAGGGTTTAGGGGTTAGGGTTTATAATTAGGGTTTCGGGGTTAGGGTTTAGGGTTTAGGGTTTAGGGTGGAGTTTCCCGAAATTAGGGGTACCTTATTGGGGTCCTATAAGGGAATCCTACTAATTGGGTCTATTTTAAGGGTCCTTTATGTTCGTGAACCCCCCATGGAAGCTCTGCAAGCTGCTAAGACAGAGCAGGCAGGATTTTTGAGACGACTATCCAGGTGCAATCACATGCAAGACAGCACTACAAACCTGAAGCTCTGAACTGCAATGCAGAAGCACGCGGCCCGCGGTAGATGACGGTTGCTGTGTGAAGCTCAGTGGATGGTGTTTGAGAAGTGCTCTGTGGCATGCTTGTCGTCATCGTACATGCTGCTACGCTGCAAGGCTGAGCGTCTGGGCGTGCTGTGTGCCAGGCAGATGCCCTTCACTGCTGCAGTGTGAAGTGTCGGGATGTTCCCCTTTATACTAACAGTCCTTAAAAAGGATTTCAATAGGGGGTAAATACTAACAGTCCTTAATAGGGATTATAATAGGGGTACTATAATCCCGATTAAGGACTGTTAGTATAAGGGGGAACATTCCAAGTGAAGTGCATGAAGCCGGCTGATTGGCAGGATTGGCCTCTGCAGCAGAAATGAGGCTGCAAAGTACGCCAGACGAAACCTCAGCCTAACACCAGTTTTTTGCCATGTCTGTTTGGGGGCTTTCTCCGAGTCAAGCCGTGCACACGAGGGCTTGGACAAATCCTGGTGGATGGCCAGCCAGCGAAGAGTGCGGCCGCCGGGGGCCTCGAACAGACCGGCGTGCGCTTCGAGCACTGAGACTGCACTCAACAGACCTCGAAGATACCGGAACCGCATGAATCCTTCATTAAAATTAGGACGCTACAAGCCACTCAGTTCAGAGAAGACAAGAGCTTGTCAAAGCAAGAGTTGGAGAATGGTTCGGGCTCACTCGCTTTCTCCGCCGATGACACGCTTTGGCGGTCTGAAGAGCTTCCTACCCTAAGGGTTTCTGCTACCCAAAGGGTTTCTGTGCCTGCCTTGCTATGCTAAGGCTTTCTGTGCCTCCCTTCCTACCCTAAGGGTTTCTGTGCCTATATCGTCCACATAGTACATGTGACGGCACTAAAGCCACTATATAGGCACCGCTTCAAGGCCCAAGAATATATTCTATAGAGGTACCTAGACCCTCAGGGCTGGTTCTCAAGGTGGGGTAAGGCGAAAAGTAGGCCAGTTTGGGGTTTAGGGTTTAGGGTTTAGGGTTTTAGGGTTTTAGGGTTTAGGGTCCCTACAAAGAGCCGGTAAGAAACTGAACCCTTGCTTCACGTCTCAGGCGCTGGTTCCTGGCACAGCGAACATCCAGCTTACCCCTCGAGCACAGCGCATGCAGGCATTCGGGTTTAGGCCACCCCGCAAAAATACACCGTAAGAGGGGTTAGGTTTTAGGTAATGGATCCAAGACATGTGGCGGATGTGGGTCTGTTGTTGGAAGCGCAGGGATAGGAGGGTAGGAAGGTTAGGTGCGAGTGATGGTGCAGGCTGGTTTCTGTTGTGTTCGAGTGTGGTTTGTAATCGTGGTGCTGGCAAGCAGTGGGACTCTGAGGCTCGACATGTATAGCAAGAATAGCTTCCTGATGGACTTTTAGATCTGTACGTAGTGACGATAAACCCGAAGCTATGGGGCTCTTTGACACAAAAGCCCTTAACACTCCGCGAGGATGACAAGGTGACCATTCTGCCTGGGCTCCCAAGCGTCAGGGGGGGGGGGGGGGGCGTCTTCCTGAATGAAACCCTAAACCCTAAAGCCTAAACCCTAAACCCTAAAGGGTATTGGGCTCCCCTGGCTTAAAGTGTAGGTTTTGAAGGATGCTGCGGCTCGGTGGCTCAAGTGTTTGGAGGTTCAAGGGTTTGGAGGTTTTAGGGTTGAGGGTTTAGGGTTTAGGGTTCAGGGTTCAGACTTTATATCGCTTTGAGGAGTGTAGGAGTTCGAGGTTCAGGGTTGAGCGGTTCAGGGATTCATGGGCTTAAGGTGTGTGAGGTGTTCGAGTTTCAAAGCCATGGGAGTTTGCCTGCGCTCTCTAAAAGCCTACCGACACCTGAAGAACCGCAAGCCCCCAGGGCTCTTGTACTTCTGGAAGCCTCCCAAAAAGAAAACAAGCAAACCCCCACAACCCTAAACCTGAAGACTTAAACCCTAAACCCCGGAGAAACAAGAAAATCGAAGCCCTACACCCGTTAAGACCACAGGCGGCCCTCCTAGTGCTCGCACCTCTTGCCCTGAGGCTGCACAAGCCTGCCCACTACGCCTCCTGCCGTGCAGGGAAAGGCGTACCATTGGCAAGGAAGCTCTTGGCCCAGCGCTTAGCGAAGGGCAGCCGCCCATAGCCTGTCGGTCTAGGGTTTAGGGTTTAGGGTTTCGGGTTTAGGGTCTACGCTACCAGGATGGGCCATTGCGCCCCACAACCCCTGAAGAAGGCCGTTGAAAGGGTTGATTATGGGGATGCTAAGGCGTGATAGCCCATCCTGTAACTGCCCTGAAACCTCAAGGCCTTAAAGCCTAAACCCCCAATTGTTCTGCCACACCTGGCTCTGACGCCTACTTGAATCACCCTTTTCAGGTCTACCTCGGAGGCCCTTATTTTCCTTTTATAGGGTTGGGATTCCCTCATAATCCCCTAAACCCTAAACCCTAAACCCTAAAAGCCCAAAGGGGTACCTCTTTATTGCTAGGTTACTCCTGGAAACAGAGGTGCCTGAAAACCGGGCACCGAGCTGCCGAACTCGACATGACCCGCCGAGAGCTGAGACCCCATATGGCTGCTGGCATGTAGGCTCTGTAAGGGTTTAGGGTTTAGGATTTAGGGTTTAGGGTTTAGGGTTGAGGCTCTATAAGTAGGGTTTAGGGACTTTCGAGGGCTGAGGAGAATTTGTACGGATCTCAAGGTTTTTGTAGGGTCTATCAGCTTCGCAAGCATGTTGAGATTCTCTGGGCTTGGGCAGCCTGAGAGGAACGTAGTGTGAATTTGTTGCTTGCCATGCAGACGGTATCAAATTGGTGCCAGCTGCATGGCAAAGAAACGGTGTGATGTAAACACTACCTAAACCTCGTTGCAAAAAATGAGCGGCCGGTTGTGATGTGCAGTTCGATAGGGGAGAGCAATATTGGGGACACGCCGCAAACAGGTTTAGGGTTTAGGGTTTAGGGTTTAATTAGGGTAAACCCTAAACCCTAAACCTTAAACCCAAATCCCAATACTGTAGGACAACGCATCCAGCCGCACCTCCAGGCGCCAGCTGAGCAAGCTGGATGCCACGGATGTGCTCGACGAGGCCACGTCCGCGCCTCGACTTTTTTTTTTTGGGGGGGGATCACGTCACATGATGTTCGATTATGCTCTATCTATCATGCACTCTAGTATGGTAACAGCAAGAGAAATGCTAGTAAACCCGAACCATCATCATGTTCATGATCATGATAACAATGATCAAACATCAAACTACATATGGCAGAACATACTCTAAGGGGTACAACACGGACCGGCAATTCCTCAACACTGGAGCCCTTAGACCCTGAACCCCACAAACCCCACGTCCCCATACCAAGCCTATCTATCTTAAGAACCTTTGCTGTAGGTTATAAGGGGATTTGAAAAAAATCAGAGCCCAGAAAAAAGTAGGTTTTGGGTTCTTGAGGTAAGCCCTGTAAACCCTGAACCCCGAGGCCCCTTCAAAATCTAGTCCAAACCCTAAGCCCTAAGCCCTAAACCCTAAACCCTAAACCCTAAACCCTAAACCCTAAACCCTAAACCCTAAACCCTAAACCCTAAACCCTAAACCCTAAGCCCTAAGCCCTAAACCCTAAACCCTAAACCCTAAACCCTAAACTAAACCCTAAACCCTAATGAAGTCTGAACACCCCCCCCAAGCTCATCTTACGGCTTCAGGAGTGGGGTCCTCCTCTTTTCGCAGGACGGTCGAGTGAGGGGCCCAAGATGAGAGCGTCTACTGCGAAGCTTTTTTTGACTTCGCAAGAAGGAGGAGGGTTTAGGGTTTCCGGTTTAGGGTTTAGGGTTTAGGGTTTAGGGTTTAGGGCTAGGGTTCAATAAGCTTGGTTATGGGGATTATTGAGGGGTTTCTAAGTAGACTTACTAAGTCAAAAGGGCTTCCAAGTACCCACCACAGCCGCGTGAGCATCACGCCGAGGGCGCAATAGGCCTCGGGGATTTTCGGCTCTGGGGCTGCTTAGGGTTTAGGGCTTCTAGGGGGTTTATAGGGTTTGGGGATGTTAGGGCTTTAGGGATTTCAGGGGTTAGGGATGTTAGGGTTTAGGGATGTTAGGGTTTGGGGTTGTTAGGGTTTAGGGATGTTAGGGTGTAGGGATGTCTAAGGCTTAGGGATGTCCAGGGCTATAGAGGGAATTCGAGGGCCATGGAGGGTTTAGGGTTTAGGGTTTAGGGCTTCAGGCCTGAGATCCCTGCTTCACGCCCCACGCGGTCGAGGTGTCAACGACCGTTGCCCGAGATCCCCTGGTTGAGAAGGAGCTCCAACCCTAAACCCTAAACCCTAAACCCTAAACCCTAAACCCTGAACCCTGAACCCTGAACCCTGAACCCTGAACCCTGAACCCTGAACCCTGAACCCTGAACCCTGAACCCTGAACCCTGAACCCTGAACCCTGAACCCTGAACCCGAACCCTGAACCCTAAACCCTAAACCCTAAACCCCGTAACCCTAAACCCTCAACCCTCAACCCTAAACCCTAAACCCTAGCAGCCCTCGTGCCCAACATCCTAAACAACCTCTTCGCCCTCGGGCATAGAAGCTCCCAACACATAAGCCCCTGGAGCCACAGCACCCCGGAACCCCCACAGCACCAAAGCCCCAAGTCCTAAGCTCTAAACCGTGAGATCCTGAAATGCAGAGACCTCTAACCCGTAAAGGCTGCTGACGTAGTCCTCTTTGGTGTCGGTGTAGTATACTACCCTAAGGGTCCATATAGCTTATTATTATGTACGTGGGCCCTAAAGTCCCTAAATAGGAGGTACTTTAAAACCCAAGTATTCCCTATTCAGGTACATGAACCCGAAACCCTAAACCCTAAACCCTAAACCCTAAACCCTAAACCCTAAACCCTCCAAGCCCTGCAGGAGTACGACATCCTTACCAATGGCGAGGCCTAAGCTTCTCAGCCCTTTTCGGCTTTGGGGGCTTTTTAGGAGGCTTTTGGGGGTGTTTAGGGTTTAGGGTTTAGGGTTTAGGGTTTAGGGTTTAGGGTTTAGGGTTTAGGGTTTAGGGTTTAGGGTTTAGGGTTTAGGGTTTAGGAGGCTTTTGGGGGTGTTTAGGGGCTTGGGGGGCGTTGAGGTGTTTCGGTTCCGCTTAGGTGTGGGTGAGCGGATGTTTTCGGGTGCTGCGGGGATTTGGGTTTTGAAGGTGCATCCAGTGGCTTGAAAATAAATTCGGTGTTTATGGCTTTGTTTCCTCCCTAGACCCTAAACCCTAAATCCTGTTCAGGTGACGTCTGGACAGCTCTCCGCACTTCAGCTGAACCTGGGAACCCTCTGCTCGCAGGACGCTCGCGTGGGCGCCCCAGCGTCCCCCCACGTTGAGCGATGCTTAAAGGTTTAGGGTTTAGGCGGTTTAGGCGGTTTAGGGTTCAAGGTTGGGGTTTCGGGTTCAGGGTTCAGGGTTCAGGGTTCAGGGGTCATGGTTCAGGGTTCAGGGTTCAGGGTGTAGGGTTCTAAGCCTCTAGGCCCTATTAAGCCCGAACCCCCCAAAAACAACTAAGCAGGATGCCCCCAAGACCTGCCCTACAACACCCTGAAACTCGAAGGCCCCTAAAGGTTTAGGGCTTAGGATCTAGGATTCGGGTTCCAAAGTCCCAAACACCCTGATACCCTGACACCCAAGCCCAAACCCTAAACCCTAATCCTTATCTTTCTAGCCCAGTGGTACCCTTCTCCCTTTCTTTGGTTCAAGGTTCCCTTACAAAGTAACCAACCGAAAAAAGGGTGCCCTTATCAGCATATGGTCACTGGGCCAACAAGATATAAAAAATAAACCCTAAACCCTAGACCCCCCCCCCCCCCAAGCATCAGGTGAGAGAGGTTCCTGGCTATGTCCCACGCGCCGAGAAGGCTGGCGGCCCACTACTGGCTAAGGGCCTTTGGGAGCTTCGGGGGGATTCTCCGTTGTTTGGGGTGCGGGGGGGTTGAGAGGAGGGGTTTAGGCTTAGGGTCCAGGGTTTAGGGTTACCAACCGCAAAACCCGGTGCTGTTTATAAACAGCTGACATGAGCAGTCCCTAAAGCTCCCAAAGCCCCTTCTTGGAGGTTCATGAGTACTTATAAACCCGTTATAACAGCACTTGCAAGCCCGCTATAAGTCCTCTAAGTAGGCTACAAGTACAGTTATACTTGGGGTTCCAAGTGCCCGTGGACCTCCAAGTAAAGGCACTAAAGCCCCCGAACGCCCAAAACCCCCCAAACACCTTAAAAAGAACACAAGAGCTACTTCAGGAGATTTCGCGCTTCCGGGTTGTAAGGGCTTAGGGCTTTGGGGCTTGGAGTTTAGGGGTCTCTTGGGCACATGTTCCTGCTAAGCCGTTGTTCGGGGTTGTAAAGGCTTGAGAGATTGTGCAGACTTGGGCATTCTTAGGAGTGATATGGACTTTTGTTTCCGGACCCTGAGGCCCGAAAAGCCATGTACACCCTGAAACCTAAACCCCAAACCCGAAACCCTAAACCCTAAACCCTAAACCCTAAACCCCCTTTGGACTCGCCGAGGCGCGGCTGTTGCAGGCGGACCCCGCAGCTGTCGTCGAGGAGGGGATGGGCCTCTTTGAGCCTTTCAGGGCCGGCCTTTAAATTGGGTTTTTTTGCGGGTTTATGGGGTTTGGGGTTTTCGGGTTACCCTAAACCCTAAACCCTAAACCCTAAACCCTAAACCCTAAACCCTAAACCCTAAACCCTAAACCCTAAGGGCCCTATAAGTCCAAGGAGGCCAAGCCGAGCGCGTCCTCACGCATTCAGGTGGTCTTCTGCCTGGACCTCAGCTTAGGGTTTAGGGTTTAGGGTTTAGGGTTTAGGGTTTAGGGTTTAGGGTTTAGGGTTTAGGGTTTAGGGTTCAGGGTTCAGGGTTCAGGGTTCAGGTTCAGGGTTTAGGGTTTAGGAACTCCCCCGCCCCGACCCCAGAATAAAAGAACCCGGAGAGGGAATTACCATTATGGCTGATGTTTTGTCTGTTTGTGCTGGGTCTTCCTGAAGCTAGTCCTATAGATAGGGACCCTCAGTCTTAAACCCTAAACCCTAAACCCTAAACCCTAAACCCTAAACCCTAAACCCTAAACCCTAAACCCTAAACCCTAAACCCTAAACCCTAAACCCTAAACCCCCCTACAGCGGTGCTTATGACCAGCTCTGACATGGCACCTCTTTGCTCTTGCAAGGTGGGACCCTGACGTCATCTGATCTGCGACAGATGTGCCCAACCCAGAAACACCTTTAGGGGTTCTATAGGTTTAGGGTTAGGGTTTAGGGTTTAGGGTTTAGGGTTTAGGGTTTAGGGTTTAGGGTTTAGGGTTTAGGGTTTAGGGTTTAGGGTTTAGGGTTTAGGGGTTCTAGGGTTAGGGTTTAGATTTCGGGGTTCTACTTGGAGGTTCATAGATAGCTATAAGTAGGATTATCAGCATATGGTAACTATATGCTTGTAACCACAATTAGCATACTTATAACACCACTTATTACTACCCGTGAGCCTCCAAGTAGGGTTTGGATTTTTGGAGGTTCTAGGGATTTCCGACTCTCGGGGTTCTACTTGGAGGGTCATGGTACTTATTAACCAACTGTAACTGTACTTATAACTGTACTTATAACCATATTAGGGCACTTAAGGGGCTTATATAAGTGCAGTTATAATTGGTTAATAAGTACCATGAACCTCCAAGTAGGGCTTTAGGGTTGAGGAGTTTCCAGGTGTCCAGAGAGGTTCTACTGTCCCAGGTTTGGGGGCCCACCATGCTGCGGAGAGGAGTTGCGCAGCATCCAGACCGCGTCTCCTCGGAGGTTTTTGGGTCCGGTACATACTACCCCAATTATAACTGCACTTACAAGCCCCCTAAGTCCTCGAAGTAGGTTCTAAGTTCTAACCCCAAGTATGACTGCACGTATGA
This sequence comes from Symbiodinium natans, assembly GCA_905221605.1. Taxonomy (NCBI): domain Eukaryota; class Dinophyceae; order Suessiales; family Symbiodiniaceae; genus Symbiodinium; species Symbiodinium natans. The sequence continues at coordinate 414,744 of CAJNDS010000424.1, forward strand.
GCCCCCTAGAAGTCCTCAAAATATAAGTTATAAGCACAGTTAGAATTGGGGGGGGTATCTAAGTACCCCTAAACCCTAAACCCTAAACCCTATAAACCCTAAACTCTAAACCCTAAACCCATGAACCTCCACGGCTCTCAGGTGTTCGCAAGCGGGGATGCTGCTCTTCCGGGTCTCTCGCGTCAGAGTCGGTGGCATCAGTCGCAGCCTGAGACCCTATTGGGTTAACCCTATAGGGTTTAGGGTTTAGGTTTTAGGTTTTAGGGTTTAGGGTTATAAACCCTACACCCAAAACCCTAAGCCCGAAGCCGCATCGCTACCCAGAATATCTTCTCCCTACATTCCCGACCATGCCCAAATACTCCTTCTTCTCCTATACATTCTCTGGAAGGCCCAAACACCTGATTCTTATGTAAAAATGGGGGCTCCTAGACGGCATATTCAGACCCTAAACCCTGAACCCTAAACCCTAAACCCTACACCCTGAACCCTAAAACCCTAAACACTCAACCCTAAGCCGAATCGTGCGCAGGCTTGGCCAAGCTGGTGCCGGGGCAGTGGACCGTGGTTCCAGGTCTGCAGCTTAATTCCTCAAGGGCTTCGGGGTTTAGGGTTTAGGGCTTGGGGCTAGGGAGGTTTGAAGTGTACGTGGCTGGTTGACCCTAGACATCCCCCTAAACGCTTTTGGGGACTCATGCTAGACAAGCGGTGACTTTCATATTGGGGTCCTTTTCCCTAGAAGGAAACCCTGTAAGTTGGCATAATCCCCACCCGCTGGTCAATTGAAACCAAGGTGTAGAACCGCTCCTCCGCGAACGAAGCCATTTCCCCGCAGCCGAGGAGAAAAGACCCTCGCGGCGCACTCTGCGCAGCATGCACGAGTGACTTGCAATCCACCATGGCCCACAGAACGGTGTGTCTTGTGTGCTCGTCGACCTATCGGTTCAACTGTTCAATTGCTCGTGGCTATATAAGCATTATGTCAGCCATGAGTCCATGGGAAGGGGCCTTCCGCCGCCACTGCGGGCATGGTCTTGGACCGTTCAAGGTTTGAAGAGTCCAAGACACCCGCCCGCCCTGGCTCTGGCATGGCGCGACGTTGGCACGAAGCCAGGTGCTGTGCACCTCGCCTCGTGCCAACGTCGCGCCGCGCCATAGCCACTGCACGAAGAGCATCAAGCATCAGACGAGAGTCAGCAGAGGCAGCGCCTCCATCCACAGGAGTAGGCAAGGTCTTGCTTCCCAAGGAGATCGGCTGGTAGACTTCGCATGGAGAATCCGGAGCTTTGCAGAGAGATTTTCAACCTCGCCAGCTGGGTCCTGGCGGAGAAGATGGTCGCATCGTGATCAGGGCCAAAGTATACTATCGATTGCCTGGACGATGAGCTCGTGCTCGTCGTCGAGGCAATCGACAGCACTTAGGTCCCGTCGCCGGGGCCAGTCTGGACCAGCCACCCTGAAACCGAGATTCCTTTCCAAGGAAGTCCTTGCGTAGAGGCACGACGAGCTCCACGTAGTTCCACGTAGTTCGACTCATCTGGGATGCTGAGCGCCATGAGGCCCTGTGAAAGGGCTGCGGGCTTCGTCTCGATCGGACTCTTCGGGGTGAATCGGCTGGGCGTGGCGTGCCGCTGGCACGAGGCGTGCCGCTGGCACAGGGCGTCGTGCCCGCTCTGCCCGCGCTGCTTGCAGAGCCACGCCAGAAATACCAGAAGAGGCAGCGCCTCCGAGCAGCGCAGAGATGGCCACAGGCAAAGACCTTCTTCCGAATGAGGACCGCAAAGTCGACATGAAGGAGCTCTCTCTCTCTCTGGAGTCGATGAACCACACTCTGTTCGTGACCAGGGAGGTCCTGCTCCAACTGCCCGCAGCGCAGCCAGAGGTACGCAGAGATTCCGTGAGCACTGAACCACCCACCACGCTCACGAAGTTGCAGAGGCAGCATGCGCAATAAGCAGACCCTGACCAGCCGTGAGCCATACATCGCAAGCCCTTAAGTGCCTAAACGGTCCAGGCTTACAAACCCTAACCTTACAAGGCCCTCTGAACAATCTGGGCAGCGCCCAAAAGTCTTTGGGCGTTGTGAACCCCCCCTGTGGGGATCTTCGAGCGGCGTGGCCACCCACACGGTGCGGTTCAATCCTGACTGGTCGGGGCCTCGCAGGAACTGGATGGTACCAGGACCGGATATTATACCCTGTAACCCCTTAAACAGGCCCTTATAGGGCTGATTACTATACCCCCTTAAAAGGCCCTTTATAATTTATAATATTCGGGTTGATTATAGGGATTATAGGGGCCCAATAGCCCATCCTGGTACCCCGCGGAGGGTCCATGCTTCTTCATTGTTGCACACTGGGGATTAACAGCGCATGGCATCTTGGGATGTTCCCCCTTATACTAAACAGTTCTTAATAGGGATTACAGTAATCAATAGGGGGGTTCCTACAATCCCTATGAAGGACTGTTAGTATAAGGGGGAACAACCCAAATGGCATCCCTCAACGCTTCTCAGCCCAGATACTTCAAAGCCTTTTGCAGACTTGATCAAGTTTGGACACGGGCACATAAAGCCCAAATCTGCATGCGCCGGAAGCTTGCGCGTGCTGCTGATGGCATCAGTGTCCGTGGATCAAGAGCCTTCCTCTCAGGTTCCTACAGACCGGTTTTCAGAAAGATGGCGCGCGTAGGGATTCGTTGAATTGTGGGCCGAGGCAAAGCAAGTGCCAGACAAGTCCGACCCAAGCAAATGCAACAGTCGGATTCGAGGCCTTGGCAGGGTTAGCTGATTCTTTCCCTTTGCGTGGTTATATTAAGGGGGACCCCTAGCAGGGGCATTAATCTTGTTCCTCATATAATATAACCCTTATGTATACCCTATATATTATAGATCCCGAGAAACCTACTAAGTAGCCCCAAACCCCTCCTCCTTCAGCTCCTTGATTCTCCGATCCCACATGACTTGGAGAGGGGGTTCACTTGTGATTTTGTTCTGTATAAGTTGCCAGAGGTACATATTGATTGCATATGAAGCATGTGAATACGTGTATTGGACCTTTCCCGAGGAATGCGAGGGGTTGGGAGCAGAGTTTTCCTGGTTGTTGGCGGCTTGTATATATATATATATGGACATGTATATGTACGTATGTAAACATATCTATATATATATTTATTTATTCATTATTTGTTTATTTATTTCTTTATGCCTCATGAGCTCTGGCGAAAGACTGTCCACTATTGTCCGCCGGTAGCCCAGTGGTGCCCTTGACCCTTCTTTTGCTTCTGGGTTCTCTTGTGAAGCTACCCTTGTTATAAGATGGTAAATGGGCTACCAAAAAGCGGATGTAAAGACGATTCAATGCAGCATTTGGCACAAGTAGTTAGTCAACGTTGCTGGGCACTGTTCCTCCCAGCCACGGCAGGGCTCTCAATGCCTTGGAGGTTCATGGGTACTTATAGCCCCAATTGTAGGGTTTAGGGTTTAGGGTTAGAACCCCACTTGTAAGTCTACTTATGACCTACTTAGAGGACCTAGGGGGCTTCTAAGTACAGTTACAATTGGGGGTATAAGTACCCATGAACCTCCAAAGGGGTCTCAGTCGGAGGAGTCATGGCTCTCCCACCGCCGCGGTTATGAGAAGTCCGTTCCCAAAGGGCCCAAGACCCTCTAATTATGGAATATACCTGAATTCATACAAAAGGGGATCCTTGACATGACTTAAGGTCTTTCCCTTCATTAAGGATTATACCTGAATTCATAAGAAGGGATCCTTAACATGATTTAAGGGTATATTCCTTAATTCAGGGGTACTTGGGCTCATTGGATTCACTGAGGTTTCGCGTCGAGTAGCATGGCGACCATTGCGTATGAAGATGGCGGCATCAACAGGCCGCGGCCTCACTTAGTGCGACAAGATGGCCGCTGGCCCTCTCCACTGATTTTAAACCCTAAACCCTAAACCCTAAACCCTAAACCCTAAACCAATGGGATGTGTCTCCAGAGAATGGTCCCTTCTTGGGCCATCCCTGGGCTTCCTACACCATGGAGCGTTGTAGCTAGGGTACTATTATTATTACTATTATTATTATTATTTCTTTTTTTCTTACTTTTATTATTACTATTCTTATTATTACTATTCTTATTATTACCCAGAAAGAGTGTTAGAGCAACACCGAAAACCCTACTGCGGAGAACTTGCCAGCTGCGCAAAGAGCCCAATACGCCTCAAATTAAGGAATATACCCTAATTCACAAAGGGATCCTTAATCTGATTTAAGGTGTATTCCTTCATTAAGGTATATTCTTTCATAAAGGGATCCTGAATATGATTTAAGGTTTGTTCCGTAATTAAGGGGTATTGGGGCTCTTTGGCTTGGCAAGCCGCAGGACTTCGAAGGCTTTGACGCAGCCCAAGTCGCAGGCCCGAGTGGCTTTCTTTGTTATTCTGGTTCTTAGCAGGGAATGGGGGAATATTAGGGCCCTTTGAGGGATTCTATAGCCGTATATATATATATATATATATATGTACCCTTTAAGGGGATTCTATAGGGTATCTCATTCCCTCATTCCGTAACCATCCAGTTGCTTCTTTTCTCAAGTATGGTCCCTTTTGGGGTCCTCCTTGTTTGGCGGCCCCTATTTACTCAGGGCGCCCAAAAGGAGGGCTGACCATGTGACTGCTGCCGGCGGTTTAGGGTGTTAGCCAACACAGCAGCCTTGCACGGGGTTTGACCTATCTACGGGCCATGACTTGGGGCGTCTGTTATGGGTTCCTTACCAACCTATTCTAAACCTAAACCCTATATGCCCTACACCCTAACCCTGTAACTACTTTTCGAGTCCCAGGATTTTAGAACTTGGCGAGCCCAACCCAGGGCCCCCAGAACCGAAAACGACTCATGTGGTTCAGGTTTAGGGTTTCAGGGGTATAGGTTGAGGGTGTAGGGGCTTGGGGCTTAGGGGATTTAGGGGTTGGGGGTTTCAGGTTTAGGGGTTTAGGAGTGTAGGGTTCAGGGAGGGCTTGGGGTTTAGGGGTGTACGGTTTAGGGGTTCAGGGTTTGGGGTTTAGGGTTTAAGGGTCTATAGGGTTTAGGGGTGTACAGGGTTTATGAATCCCTGATTCCGCAGGGCGCTTCCCAAGCCATGCTGCATGCGGTTGGCATGAAGAAGGAGGACCTCAACAAAGCGCAGGCACCTACCCTGGCTGCGACTGCTTGCAAGCACCCCTAAACCCTAAACCCTAAACCCTAAACCCTAAACCCTAAACCCGGGTTGACAGTTGAGGGATCCCCTACACCCTCAACGCTAAATCCTGAACCAGGGGACAGCGGAGGTTGACATTGACCATATGCAAAGAAGAAAACCCACTCTCTTCCACCTGCGACAGGTTGGGATTTGCTCCGTGTGGTACCAGGGCAACCCATGCAACATGCATTTGCTCTCCTTGGGTGACGATGTCAAGAAGGAGGTTGACAAGGAGCGCCACGTAGAAAGCCAACCCAAAAAAGGGGTGCCCTTGTTGTAGTATGAGAAAACCAACCCAAAAAAGGGGTGCCCTTATTGTAGAATGGTTACTGGGCTACCAAGCTTTTCAGAACCCCATGCGCATTGCAAGTAGCCGCTTTGTGATCTCTCGGCTGCTCCAATCAGCTCTTGCTATTTGCTCCAGGCCTTGCCTGCCTTTCCTCATCCGGGACTTTCCCAAAAGTAGGGTCCCGATATACGATCCCCAAGTGCAGCAAGATCCCAAATCGTAGGATTCCTTTTCTATCAGGACCCACAGCTGTACGGCTTTCAGTTCAACACCATCGGCGTTTCGGATGGTATGTCGATGGGAACGAAAGGCATGATGTATTCGCTGCCTTCACGAGACGCCCAGGCCGCAAGCAGTACATGGTCAATTCTCCAAAATTATGGTCCCTTCTTGGGGTACCCTGAATAATAATAGGGGCCGCCTTATAAGAAGAACCCCCCCCCCCCCCACATTTTCCATATTTTGGAGAAGTGATCGTATCGACGCACACCGGAAGTGTTCTGAGATGTCTCGAGACGCTGGCCAGGCCAAAGCCTAACAACCTGCAGCCTCTAGCTGACTTACTGACTACCTTCTACCATGCCTTAGGGTTTAGGGTTTAGGGTTTAGGGCTTAGGGTTTTAGGATTCAGGGTTTATAATAGGGTTTAGGGTTTAGTGTCACGCATCGAGTAGCTGCCTGAAGACACAGCTCCATGGCTCTTTCTCAGATGAGTTGGAAGCCGAAGCACGACTAGCTTCCACGCACTGATGGTAAGGAGATCATTGCTGACAGTATTGAATCAGCCGCTTGGACATTTCAGACTCCATGATGAACCCAATGCTGCCTACTTCCATGTGCCTTGTTTGGGGTTCTCATGTGGAGCCCACCCCCCAAAAGGGCCCAGAATTTAAGAGAACTCAAGTCACGGGTGTTTGCCATGCTCCCGAAACCCTGCCCGAAACACGCCTCAATACATTCATTGTCATGTTTCGGATCACGTGATTACGTGTTTCAGCTTAGGTCATGGGAGCTCAATTCTACGACGCCCTTGTGACGATTCCCGGGTGTGACAAGAACATGCCAGGCCACAGTCATGCATGCATCCAGACCCCCCTCCATTTGAAGTTCTTGTACCTCATTCGATGGTTGGTAGAAAATTCTTTTTGGAAACTGAGGTGCCCCCCCCCCCCCCCCCCCTTTCAACCTTTCAAAAGAAGGGAGTGTGGGATCTAGGTGCAACTTTGGGGATTGAGGTTTGCGCTACAGTCACATCTGGACAAGCCTTGCTGCCTGCTCCAAGCCAAGCTGATGTTGTGCAGCAAACCCTCAACCCTGAACCCTAAAACCCTAAACCATCAACCCTAAACCCTAAACCCTAACCCCTAACCCCTAAACCCTAAACCCTTAACCCTTAACCCTTAACCCTAAACCCTAACCCGAAACCCTAAGATGCACGAGCCAAGCAAGAACGATGTTAGTTCCAGCTGGGGAGGCTGCGTCATGGCCATGATCCGCATGAATCGGCAGCCCGTGCTGATCAGTTTCTGTCGTGTTCTTGCCAGTACCTGGACTTCGATGTATAAGAAAAACATGGCTGACGACCCAGGAATGTTTCACAAGGGCGCACCTCCTGTGCAATCCCTGATAAGCGATCTAGCTACGACCAAGTATGAGTCGACTCTGGTTCTTCTTGGTTAGCAAAAGTTATGGCATTATTCTTGGTAGCCTTGTGGTACCCTTTTCCCGCTTTTGAGGTTCCTTTATAGAGTAGTCAACCCAAAAAGGGGTGGGCTACCAAGTATGCGCATTACTGGACATGCTTCGGGTTTTGGTTCTGCTTCCGAGGCCCTCTCTGATGCTGTATGGAGGAACCATCGCCTCCGGGCGCTCGTGCAAGGGTGAAGACCTGGACATCGTCTCTACTTTCGAGGCGCCGGCCCTAGAACCAATGGGTTGAGGGTTTAGGGTTTAGGGTTTAGGGTTTTCTGGGTTAGGCAACGCATGTTACTTTATCGTAATACGATGGTAGGTGTCAGCGAAGACATTTTCAGTGGGAATAAGAATCGCCTGCTGCTGCCTGGACCCACTAAACCCTAAGCCCGAAGCCTTATAAGCCCTAAAAGCCCTTATAAGCCCTAAACGCCCTAAGCCCTCAGCCCTGCGCCCTAAGCCCAAGCTAGCTCTTGAGAGGCCTATGGGAAGTTTATCGCTGGTACCATCTCTGACGAGGATGCAGAGTGCCACTGTCTGTTGCTGGTTGGGGAGGTGGCGGTATTTTTCCGTGTTTTTTTTACCCGTTTTTTTTTGTAGTTTTTTTTCCGGCCGTCTGGCCCAGCAAGCAAGCAAGCAAGTAAGCAAGCGAGCCAGCAAGCAAGGAAAACAAGCAACGGTACCAGCAAGCAAGCAATCAAGCAAGCAAGCAAACAAGCAAGCAAGCAAGCAAGCAAGCGAGCAAGCGGGCCAGCAAGCAAGCAAGCAAGCAAGCAAGCAAACAAGCCAGCCCCCCCCGCTTGGGCTGCGCCCCCCCCCCCCCCCCCCCCAACCCCCCGCTTTTTTAAGCTAAAACCCTAAACCCTAAACCCTAAACCTAAACCCTAAACCCTAACCCCTAAACCCTAAACCCTAAACCCTAAACCCTAAACTAAACCTAAAACCCTAAACCCTAAACCCTAAACCCTAAACCCTAAACCCTAAACCCTAAACCCTAAACCCTAAACCCTAAACCCTAAACCCTAAACCCTAAACCCAACCCCCCCCGCTTTTTAGCTTCTTTCAAAGCATGTGAATCTTGAAACCCATCATGCAAGCAAACTCATCATGCAAGCATTGAGTTTGCAAATGGGGGGGGGGCTGCGCCCCCCCCCAACCCCCCCCGCTTGGGCTGCGCCCCCCCCCCCCCCCAACCCCCGCTTTAGCTAAGCCCTAAAACCTAAACCCTAAACCTACACCTAAACCTACACAATAAACCCTAAACCCTAAACCCTAAACCCTAAACCCTAACCCTAAAACCCTAAACCCCCTAAACCCTCTAAACCCTAAACCCTAAACCCTAAACCCTAAACCCTAAACCCAACCCCCCCCGCTTTTTAGCTTCTTTCAAAGCATGTGAATCTTGAAACCCATCATGCAAGCAAACTCATCATGCAAGCATTGAGTTTGCAAATGGGGGCGGGCTGCGCCCCCCCCCAACCCCCCCCGCTTGGGCTGCGCTCCCCCCCCGCCCAACCCCCCCGCAACCCCCCCGCTTTTTTAAGCTAAACCCTAAAACCTAAACCCTAAACCCTACACCCTAAACCCTACACCCTAAACCCTAAACCCTAAACCCTAAACCCTAAACCCTAAACCCTAAACCCTAAACCCTAAACCCTAAACCCTAAACCCTAAACCCTAAACCCTAAACCCTAAACCCTAAACCCTAAACCCAACCCCCCCGCTTTTTAGCTTCTTTCAAAGCATGTGAATCTTGAAACCCATCATGCAAGCAAACTCATCATGCAAGCATTGAGTTTGCAAATGGGGGGGGGGCTGCGCCCCCCCCCCCCCCCCCAACCCCCCCCCCCCCCCGCTTGGGCTGCGCCCCCCCCCCCCCCCCCCAACCCCCCCGCTTTTTAAAGCTAAACCCTAAAACCTAAACCCTAAACCCTACACCCTAAACCCTACACCCTAAACTCTAAACCCTTAACCCTAAACCCTGGGTATGTAGGGTTTATAGGGGAGGGCTCAGTACCCCCTCGACAGAGGGGGGAAGCCAAGAGGTTCCCGACCAGCAAGCCAGAAAAAAAACACAAAAAAAAAAAACGGAAAAAAAACTACGGAAAATATCCCAGCCGGGTTGGGGAGCACCTCACGCCCTAAAACCCTCTAGGGTTTTGGGTTTCGGGCTTATGGACCCTAACCCTAAACCCTAAACCCTAAACCCCAAACCCCAAACCCCAAACCCCAAACCCCAAACCCCAAACCCTAAACCCTAAACCCTAAGCCCTAAGCCCTAAACCTAAACCCTAACCCTAGAGGACAGAGCCGACATCGTGCTGAACGCATGCCCCGGGCCGGGGGCGTGTGGTGGCATGTACCTTGGAGACCATTAGGGTTTAGGGTTTAGGGTTACTATGATTCCTATTTAAGGTATATTCTGCCCTATACTACTAGAATTCCTATTATGGTAATATGAACCATAAACCCTTCTGGGGCTCTTTCGTCCCCAAGGTACACTGCCAACACCATGGCAACCGCGACGGAGGCGCCTCGCGTAGCCCTGAACCTGTCGGAGTGCCAAACCCCCATTACCCCCAAAATCACGAAATAAGGGTCCAAGGCCCTGAATTTGCAGCTTATATCCCTAAACCCTGAACTCGCGGACGAATAGTGAAGTCGGCTTCGAAATATTCGGATCGGGCATTGAGGACTAGTTTTCTCCCCGAAACAGCTCCTTTCTCGAAAGCCCCCCCCCCCCCCCGGTTTTGTCAGACAGCTTGGTCGCGTCTCAGTGCAAGTTTCCTGGGCGTGGAGAGCGCCTAAACCCTGCACCCTATAAACTCTAACCCTCCACCCTAAACCCTAAACCCTATTCTTCGTGCCTCCAGGCTCTGGGGCTCTCGCTTCCTTACTCAAGCTCTTCGCCCGCCGCGTCGGCCGAGAAGCGCCGGCCCCAGACCCTTTGGGGTTTAGGGTTTGGGGTTTAGGGCTTGGGGTTTAGTTTTTTTTTTTAATGTTTTTTTTTTTTTTTTTTTTTGGGGGGGGGGGGGAGGGCCGATTATTGGGTCTTCTGATCTGATGGTTTTAGGCCCAAACGACCCTCATTTTAATACCATTTGGTTCGGGGAGTGGTTTCCTTATGAAGCCCATTCATATAGCCCAAAACGGTGTAGGCTTTGGGGTTCAACCCTAAACCCTACCTTAAAGATCCCAAAGTCTACTTTTTGGTAGCTAGGTTACCTAAGAGTCTCTACGGGTGTGGAAATGAGAACGGTTTTGGGATCTTACTGCAAATCGTTGGGACCTAGACTGCCATTTGTTGGAAGCGTTTGCTCTGTCGCGAGGCGAGCGGAGTGCCAACGAGCAGCCCAATGCGTCAAGGAGCCCGCCGCGTATTTTAGGGGTCAGAAAAATCCCAAAGGGTCCATGTACCTATATGGTATATACTTGGGCCTTAAAGGGGTTCCCATATAGTAGCTTTAGGGCCCAAGTATATACTATATGGGTACATGGACCCTTAGGGAATTACTCGTAATACTATTCCCAAGAGGCCGTGACGAGGAAGTGACTGGGCATCTGGTGGGCGGGGCCAATTGGGAAAGCATGTGCCTTTTGTTCATTCTTTCGGTTTGCTTTCGGGTTCCTGGCTTGACCTTGAGCTTACCACCGGCGTTTCAGAGTGGCTTAGCTATTTGGGCTTTGTTGTGCTGGCTTTCATGGTCCTAAGCTCCAAATTCACGCAGGTGTCGCGAGCGCAAAATGTCCGCAGGCCATGCTGGAAAGGAATCTCAAGCCTATGGACATCGTCACGAAGAAGTCTTTCGAGAATGCCATGGTTCTTGTCAACGCACTAGGCAGGAATTCACAGTGAACTTGTGTCCCGAAACGCCCAAACACACATTCAGAAGCTACAAACCCCCAAAGCCCAGCGCAGGCTGTGCTGGGTTTCCGGGGTTCCCACAAGAAGGGTAACAGCATTTGGGGGTAGAAAAGGGCGGTCACTTAGAGTTGGGGAAGTAGTACACAGACACGAAAGGGCTAAAGCAGCCACTGTGGGTGGCCGAAAAGGTTCCCGAAAAAATGTATCTGGGACCTTCCATGGGCTATTCGGCCCTATTAACCCCTATCAACAGCCCTATAAGGGCTCTTTGTTAAGGGTTATAAGGGTCTAATAGCCCATTCGGCTTTGTCAGGTGGATCAACCAATGCTGTGCTACACTTGCTCGCCATTGCGGCCACTGCCGGCGATCCTTTTCAGCACGGCAGCTTCCTGGGAAGGGTGTCTGTGGGATGGTCTGTAAGGGTCCGTGTACCTTTATGGTCTATACTTGACATAAGGGTTCCCACAGAATACCTTTGGGCCCAAGTATATACTACATGAGGGTTTCCGAAATAAGGGGTGCCTTATTGGGGTCCTTGTAAAAAGGAATCCTACTATTTGGGGGTTATACTGGGGGTCCCACATTTTCCTAAACCCCAGTATGGGTACATGGACCCTAAGAGGGTTTTTCGGGGGCCTCAAATCCGATTCCCTGAAGGGTCGGGCTTGGGCTTCATGTGCTGGGGGTTTATATGGGTTTATAAGGGGTTATAAAGGCTTATAAGGGGTTTAGAAAGCTTTATAAGAGCTTATAAGGATGTACAAGGGTTTATCAGGGCTTCTAAGGGTTTACTCGTGGAAGGGTTTATTAGGGTTGATCAGGGCTGATAAGGCTTTATAACGGTTCATAAGGGCGAATAAGGGTTTAGGGTTTAGAAGGGTGTATTTATAAGGGCTTGTAATAACGGATTACATAGGTTTTAGCATTTATTAGGGTTTTACAAGGGTGTATGAGGGTTTCGGGTTTAGAGCATGGTGCAAGGTGCACTTCTGTATGTTAAAGAAGTCATTGCAGATAAATAGACATAAGCATTTAGAGCATTGACCACGTGTCGTCCCGAGATCGAGCTGAAAATCGATGACTTCCAGCGGATTAGCGACAAGACAGCGCTGGTCGCCGACTTGAAGCCTAGCGGGAAATACAGGATGGAGGCCGGCAGACATGTTGGGCTTATAGCTTAGTAGCAGAGCAGGTGACCTTTAACATCCTTTTAAGCTTTTTGGTGTAGTATAATCCCCTTAGAATCCCAAAGGGTAACCTTTAGTTCCCCAGGGTTACGATAGCCCCTAAGGGTCCATGTACGTGTATAGTATGTGCTTGGGCCTTAAAGGGAATCCCATGTAGCAGCTGTAGGGCCGAAGATATTTTCGATATAGGTACAAGGACACTCAGGGTAGCTCTTAGACTGAGCAGTATGTTTGTGAAACCCGGGTGCGATCCACAGACAGAGCTTGAGACCATGTGCGAGGACGTACACCGCATCGGTGGTATTCCTGTGGTTATGAAGTATTTGCTGAAGCTTGGCTGGCTGCATGGAGATTGCCTCACGGTTCGGACCCTACTGTAGAAGAGTCAGGCGCAGTGAGCGTTTGGATGTTCCCCCTTATGCTAATAGTCCTTAATAGGCATTATAGTACACCCTATCATAATCCCTATTAAGGACTGCTAGTATAAGGGGGAACATCCCAGCCTGAGAGTATGGAGGTTTTGACTGTTTTGCTCGGCTGGCGCGATCTGTTTTCTGTCCCCTCGCTAAGGTTACAGGCCAGACATTGGCCCAAAACTTGGCCAACGTTCCAGATGTGGACTTCGGGGCGCAAAGCGTGCTGCTGCCCCTGGAAAGGCCCACAGCATGTTAAGGGTTTAGGGGTTCGGGTTTAGTGTTTAGGGTTTAGAGTTTAGGGTTCTATAAACCCAAGCCCGAATTGAAGCCAGGATGAAATCTGCTTGCGCAGGTGCATTCAGAAGACTGGCAACATCAAGATTCTGTGGCTTGGAATGCACGATCCCCACTCCCTGACCGCAAGCCACTGTAGGCCCTTATTCCCCCCCCCCCCCCTGCTTCTGGTTTAGGTTCCCTTATAAGCCCCTTTAAACCAAAAGGGCCCCTTTGTATTCCTAGGTTTCTCTTGGGTCTAGCGTACTTTCCTACTCGGCCACTGAGCCTTTGCAAACCCCCCAAAAAAGAAATCACGGGTTGAGGGTTTAGGCCCCAAGCCCCAAACCCAATTGCGTAAATTAAGCCATTATTACTGGGTTTTGGAGTGCTATACTTTCATACTCTTTTTGGTTCTGGGTTCCTATCAAAGCTACTTCTACCTTAAAAGTTTATACTTGTTTCCAGGGTCTACTCCAAAGTAGGGATCAGCCCCCTTAAGGTGGGTTTAAGGGCGGGGGGGTAGCACATACACCCTATATACATATATCTATATGTATCTATATGCTCACCACCCCCCCCCAAGATCTCGTTTACAGGTTTCCAGAACCGAGGGGGGAGGGGGAGGGGGGAGGGGAGGGGGGAGGGAGGGGGGAGGCGGGGAGGAGGGAGAGGGGGAGGGGGGGGGGGGGGGGGGGGGGGGGAGGGGGGGAGGGGGGAGGGGGGAGGGGGGAGGGGGGGGGGGAGGGGGGAGGGGGGAGGGGGGGGGGGAGGGAGGGGGGAGGGGGGAGGGGGGAGGGGGGAGGGGGGAGGGGGGAGGGGGGAGGGGGGAGGGGGCAGGGGGGAGGGGGGAGGGGGGGAGGGAGGGGGAGGCTTCGCCTTGCTTCGCCTTGCTTCGCCTTGCTTCGCCTTGCTTCACCTCGCTTCACCTTGCTTCGCCTTGCTTCGCCTTGCTTCGCCTTCCAGCACAAAGCCAGTAATGAAAAGCTCGATTTCCATATTAAACAAACACTGAAATTGTGCGAGCCTGCTGTTACTGTTTCTCATATGTTTTTTCTCAAGCAGTACTCACACAACAATCCTGCCAAGACATGGAAAACGATACGTCACCAACATCTCTTGGCAAGTGATTTTTTACACAAAATCAAAACGTATGGTATAAAATACTATAGTATGGTATGGTATAATGTCATATCGTATTGTATAGTCTAGTCTAGTATAGAAGAGTATACTATAGTAGTATAGTATAGCATAGTATAGTGTAGTACAATATGGTGTATAACTGTCAATTATAGTATTCTAGTACAGTGTGAATAGTGTAGTCTAGTCTAGTATAGTCTAGGTATAGTCCAGTTTGGTACAGTACGGTACATTATAACACAGTCCGGTATACTACAGTCTAGTAGAGTCTAGACTTATAGCAGTGTCGTCTAGCCTAGTATAATAGTGGAAAGCACAGCAAAGTGTTTTCCACAGAGTTCGTTGTAGCTTTAATATGATAGCGCTTGAGGGCCAGGGAGTGGAACGACACGGGCTTTTAGGCACTTCCTCCAGGGTCGGCAGGCTGCAGAGCGACAAACTGAGCATTTCTTCATATTGATTTCCATGACATTGAAGATCTGCAATGCTGCGGGCCGTTTCAGTGCCCAAGCCTTGTCGGCCTGCTCATCATGGCCGGCTCCCTCAGCGCGGTCATCTTTGGGCAGTGGAAGCTGCTCTGCAGCTTTCCTGCACAGTTAGGCAGATGTGGGTAGCCTTGCAGTGTCAACCGTGGCCAAGGTAAGGAGACCTCTGCCTTGCTTTGCTGCGAGGCATGGGCGTTTCTTTGAGGACCAATCATCGCAACAATAGTACTGTAGCTAGTACGGATAAAATTTGGCCTCCATGACTTTACCTCCAGTCTCAGAAGAGGCACGGTGGAGGCGGGTCCAGGGTTTGCCTCCTGGAAGCGAACGAAGTCAGAAAGCAATCCCTCACCCCATGGGATGCAAAAAGAAAATCAAGAGATTGAAGAAGGGCTCCGCAAAAGAAAGATTCAAAGAAAATGCAAGCCTAATGAGGCAAGGAGCCGCCCCAGCCTCCCCCTGCTTGCTTTGCTTCTGCTCCTGCTTTTGCCTTGTGCATCCGCTTCTGATGTGGGAAAGCCGCGTCATGAAAACATGTATGCATTCACCGATGTCACTTCGATGACAACCTGGCCCATTGGGCCCCCAAATTCGTTTAGTCCTAAAGCGCTCGCAGCCATGGCTACTGCTGGGCACTTGCGCAACAGCACCGGCGAGGAATATGAGGATCTTCAATGTAGCTCCTTAAATGAAGCCGCTCGCTTGCATCAATTGGCTCTTGTGGGTTTGCCTATAAGCAGCCTTGTCTTGAATGTCAGTGCTCGTGGCACAGTGGGCCTGCCCATTGTTTCGAGTCAGTATAACAGAAGCTCCACTGGTTCGGATTACCTCTGCGTTTTCTGTGAGCAACTCTTTCCGCAGATAGTGGACGGTCAAAACAAGATGCGGTTTTGGTTTTCCGGTTTTGTCTTGTTGATGGCTGCTTGCATGCTGGGATGTGGGGATAACCACGAACCACGAATGAGGAACACTATCTCCCGGGATATAGGGAGAAATCCTGACAAAAACCATTACAAAAAGATGAAGAAGTCACGGCCTATTGCACGATATGCGCTTCATGTGATATGTCGCGAATGCCGCTGGATTGGGAATGGCAAAGGCCAGCGCCAAAGGCAAAGCGCTGCGAGAATCCGGGCGAGAGAAAGAGCGTGGAGACTCATGGTAACTAGACAAAGCTACAGACTGTCAACCCGTGGAACTTCAAACAGTGTGCAGAAGAGCTGGGCCAACAAACCCAGGAAGCGATCTCCACTGACCAGGGTGCTTGCGAAGATAAAAGAGCGGATCAGTAGCGATCATGAATCTTTGCCTGAGTTGTATGCACCCCAACAACGAAAACCCACTGAGTTGCCCCAACGACGGATATATCCAGAAACAAGCGAGGAAGACTCATGCGTGCAGTTGGCATTGCCACGCTGTTCTTTCTCTTTCTTTGTTGTGGGCTTTCTTTCCAGAATCAGGTCACACTTAGAACTGAGGATGAGGTCCGCAGACAGCTCAGTCGAACCTTGAACACTGATTGGGACCCTTACAAAGCTATGAGAATTGGTGAAGCTTCGAATCCTGGACCACCTGCTGGACCTAGGAAGACGTATAGGAAAAGACAGCAACGCGAGCTTGTCAAGCTGGCCCCTAGTGTCATGAGGCAGATTGTGGAACAGGTTGTGATTGCCATGAACCAGTCTCAGCAGTTTTTCCAACATGCGGATCCTGAAATGCCTGCTCCCAAAAACGAACAGAAACGCAGAAAAAAGAACCGCGTTGAAACCTCTGAGGCGTTCATGTGTGACCCCCCCGAAAACCATGTTGCTGATCAAACGCATGACATTTGGCATTGGTATCAGCAACAGTCGGAGAAAGACCAGAATTCAGTTTGGTGGCCTCAGAACACTGAAGAAGACCGCTGGAGCCCCAGTGAGTGGAAAGCATGGAAGAAATGGACCTACTCAGACCGTCAGGATTGGGAGCCTTATCCTGATGACAGCAATAGGGATGTTTCTGCGTGGCCCTTACTTCCCCAGCCTCAGAGAAACAACCAAGGCAGCAGATTCGCTGAACGCCTGAACCCTAAAGAATGGACTGGTCAGCCCAAAAAAGGTCAAAAACGCCAAAATCAGGATGCCAAAAAGCCCAAACCAAAAAAAGAAAACCAAAAAAAAACATTATTCTGAGACTCTTGGACAGGTGAAACCAAAACAACCGAAACCAAAAAAAACCAAAACCAAAAAACAAAAAAAAACCAAAACAAAACTAAAAAAAACATTATTTTCGAACTCTTGACGACACGGGGTATTGATTCCCTTTGTCCAAGAGTCTCGGAATAATGGTGTTTTTTTTTTTTTGGTTTTTTGGTTTTGGTTTTTTTTTTTGGTTTGGGGGTTTTGGTTTTTGGTTTTTTTGGTTTCCAAGAGTCTCAGAAAAATGGTCATTTTGGTTCTTTTTTTTTTTGGTTTTGTTTTTTTTGGTTTGTGGGTTTTTGGTTTGTCTGATCTTGTGTTTCTCTTGTAGAGAATAGTGCGTGCCAAAACCTAGGGAAATACTGTGCTTTTTCAGATGCATAGTGCCTGCACTAGGCAAATATTGAACTAACACTATACGAAAGAGGCCGAGTGAACTATCCTAGTTTTTGGTCACTCATAGAATATCCATTGCAAAATGTAGCGATTGAGCTCGGCAATCTAGACAAATACTGCAACTTTAGAGACAAGATGTTTTTTTTGAAAAGCAATTCGT
This sequence comes from Symbiodinium natans, assembly GCA_905221605.1. Lineage (NCBI taxonomy): Eukaryota > Dinophyceae > Suessiales > Symbiodiniaceae > Symbiodinium > Symbiodinium natans. The sequence goes on from CAJNDS010000424.1 coordinate 432,070, forward strand.
TTTGTTTCTAGAGAAGCAGTGCTTGTCCCAAGCCCAACAAGAATACTCTTCTAAGCACATAGTGCGGCAACAATACTGAATTACGAACTCTTAAACAGCATAGACAAGCTTGCAAATGCATAATTCTCGTAGAGATCTTAAAGAAACACGACTTTAGCACAGCGATTATGTGTACTAGATTTGACTTTAAAAACAAGCAGTTTTCATCACACAGTGATGAAGCACTGCTCGGGCACTAAATAAATACCACTTGTACAGATGATATTCTGTCTCAAGCGCACAATTCGCATAGACAAGCTCAAGAATACATATTCTTTCTTAGAAGCCTAATTTGCCTCGTGAAGATCATAGTACTCGGAAATTCCAAATCCTAAAGCCTGGGGAGAATCTCTGGCGAAGTTTGGACTTTTGGTTTTCAGGTGTTTCGGCACAAATAATGCAATTTTCCTAAGGAACGCTTTTTTCCAAGCAAAATGTTGATTATTAAACACTATTGAAACACCTGGTACATTTTAACAGCACACCAATGCAATACTTATTGCATAGAAATTCAATACCAAGTACATACTGGTTTTGTCGATTTAGTAGGAATTCCTCTTTTCAGCTTGCTTGGAGTGAGCAATGAAGGACAGCTATTGGGACACACCGCCCGATAAGCAAGACTTGGAGTTTGCAGAACCCCCGGAACGCAGCGGACATATTTTACTACGGAATCAATGATTACCATAACAGTCGGCATGATAATATTGTTATGGTTAGTGGTAGGAATTACCCTACTATTGGCTGTTATTGTTGTGTGAGAGAAAGAGACCCTTTCCTGGGAATCTTGCAAGAAGCCCCGTCAGACCCGGTGTTGACACGTGCAGTTCAGCACGTTTACTAAGACAACAGTAAAAACACAAAAACACGAGTTTTTTGAGGTGTTAACAGCAAAACTGCTATACCTTCCAGGTTTTTTGGCTTTCGGAGTATAGAAGGCCACATAATTTTAAACCGAAATTCGGTTGCAGGTTTATAGACATTTTGCATGCATGATGTGTTACGTAAAATAGTCCCGGAAATACTCGACAAGTACGATTTTTTTCGGTATTTACAGTGTTTTCGGCGTGCACTACTTGTTCACAAACGCGTGGAAGCAAGCAGAAGAGTAGTGTAGACAAGGAGGGTGTAGATCTGGGGGGGGGGGGGGGTGACCATATATATATACATAAACCCTAAACCCTGAACCCTGAACCCTAAACCCTAAACCCTAAATTAGGGATAATCCGAACCCCAGAATCCTTGAGCCATGAATCCCCCAAGGCGCGGTAACCTTTGTGTGGATGGCGCTGTGGCCAAGATTACGGGGAAGGAGGCCAGGAGCATATGTGTGTGTGTGTGTTTTTGTTGTCTAAGGGGTTTAGGGTTTAGGGTTTAGGGTTCAGGGTTTGGTGTTTCTATTTGCAAAAGTGCGGCGCTCCACCCCTGTCCCTTTGAACGGCTCGATGCATTTCCTGGCTTCGCATGGCTTGGGGCTCCAAGGACCTGTTCTGACCCTCCTCCCCACCTAACTTCTCCGCTTTTGTTTTGGGCTTTACATGCCCAGATACTCTTGATTGCAAGTGGGCGGGGCTGCCATTCTAAAGCCGAAATGGGGCTGACATGAACCCCACTATTGGGGTCGTATACCCGGTACTCATGATCCCTATGAAGGGTGGACCATAAACCCTCTTGGGGATCATTTGGTCCCCAGGGAATGGCTGCACCCACACCCCCCACTTGTTCAAGTTCTGCACGCCCGGATCATTCTTCTTGCCCCCCTCCCCCCCTGCTCCCCCCAAGCCCAGGTTTCTGAATAAGCCGCACATGCTTGGTTCCAAAAGTAGAATCTCCGGTGCTCTTTTGCACATCCGGGTTCCAAGATCCCCCTTATGCTGCACTAATACTGCGCATTCCCGCTTTTGGCAAGCGTCTTGGAGTCAATAAATCTTTCTTCTTTATTTTATGTATTTCTTTCTTCCGTCTTCCTTCATTCATTCATTCATGCATTCATTCATTCATTCTTTTATTTTTTTCTATGTTTATTTGCTTCTTTGTTTCTTGTACTGATTCTTTATTTATTTATATATTTGCTTCTTTCTTGCGTTCTTTATTTCTTTACTTCTTTCTTTCTTTCTTTATTTCTTTCTTTGTTTCTATCTTTCTTTCTGTCTTTCTTTCGCTCTCTCTTTCTTTCTTTCTTTCTTTCTTTCACTCTCTCCGCAAACGGGGGCGGGGCCGGGGGGCTTGGGCCCCTTGACCCGCCCTCCCAACTTGTTCGAAAGCAGGGCCGCAAACCTAAGAAACCTTCAACGCAAATTAGGGGAATCTTCGGGCTTCAGCCCCCCAGAAACCCAAAGCCCTGAGAGGCCGCAATTCCCTTTCCACCTTCTTGTCATACCCCTGAGCCTTCAACTCTAAACCCGATAAAGACAATCGACCCCAAACCCTAAACCCTAAACCCTACCAAACCCTCTTATCTTATTTGTTTGCCTGTCTGCACCGCTCCAGGGAACTTCCTTCACTGGCAAGGCGAACGTCTTTGACAGCGAGGCGCTTTCTGCCAGTCGGAACTGCTGGGCACAAGTGTTGGGGTTTGGGGGGTTCTGGCTGAACCCTAAACCCTAAACCCTAAACCCTAAACCCTACAGCCTTGGGGGGTTTCATGAAAGGAGTATATACTACACAGCTGCATGGGCCCTCAGGTTTAGAGTCCCGACTCAAGCGCCACCTTGGTGGTAGGGCTAAGTTAGGTTCCTTGAGCACCGGAACCCTGAGTAGAGCCCCGATCAAGCTCTGAGCGCCCAATAGAAGTCTTGTTTTATGAGCACCCAATAGAAGTCTTGTTTTATAGGACATCCCCACCTTAAGAAAGGGGCTCTACCATCCCAAAGAAGCACTTGTGGGAGGCCCCTTGCAGAGAATAGGACGGTAGACTGGGGTACCTTCGGACACCTCGCCCAGCTCTGACAAGCAACACACCGCAATGAAACACCACGTTTAGGGTTTAGGGTTTAGGGTTTAGGGCTTAGGGTTGTGTATTCATCTCATTCCTGCAAATGTAGTTGAAAGGGCAAAGGAAAAACAGCAACACAAGTACATGAATGGTAGCAACGCCATTTCTGTTGTTAAACTCGTCAAAACGAATAGCGCTGGTAATCGTCCTCATGCATAGGAAGGATCGCAGCGGTGGCAATAATTATGACAGTAGAAGAACATAGTCAAACCAACAGTAGTAATATGGCAATAACATGCTCGTCGTGTACATGGGTCGTTCTCTAAGACATTGTCCGTTTTGGGCTCCTTGTTTTTTAAGGGTGCCGTACTACACAGGGTACCAAAAGACTATAACTTAGAGAACTACCCTAAACCCTAAACCCTAAACCCTAAACCCTAAACCCTAAACCCTAAGAACTCTCCACAGGGAGACTTGAGGATTTGAAGTCCTCCTTAGAATTCAGACCTGCACCTCTTGAGAGCCTGAGGAGGCAATGCTGAAGGGCCTGGAGCAAGGCAAGATCAACAAGGCACGGGTTTAGGGGTGAGGGGTTTAGGGTTTAGGGGTTAGGGGTGTAGGGTTTAGGGTTTAGGGTTTAGGGTTTAGGGTTTAGGGTTTAGGGTTTAGGGCTTGCAGCAGCTCTAAGAACTAGAAGCCTTAATCCCTTCGACCATCTCCACTTTGCTCTGAGCTTTGGGGCAGAGGGGTTGAAATAAATAAACCTTGAGGACCAAATGAACCGTAAAATTGGGGGGGGGGGTCATATACCCTGTACTACTATAATCCCTATTAAGGTACTATGGAGCGATAGACCCTTTTAGGGTCCATTTAATCCCCAGGGAAGAGGACGCCGGCTGGGCCAGAGATCAACTTCCATGCTTGCGGGCTGTGCTGGGGGGGTTGAGAGGGCACCTTGGGCGTATAGCTGTGTAAGCTTAGTGTTTTTGGGGGCTGAAGGGTTAAGTTGTACGATTGTGTAGATGAACAGGGTTGAACAGGGTTTAGGGTTTATAGGGTTTAGGGTTTAGGGTTTAGGGTTTAGGGTGTGTTTTCGGTCACAGCTCTCTTTGGCCCTGCCGCGGCCCAGGGCGACTTCATCGTGATTCGTTATGAGGGCCCTAAGGGTGGCCCTGGTATCTTGGTAGCTGAGTGGTACCGTTTTGTCCGTTTTTTGGGGTTATTTATAACAGTAACCCACCCCAAAAAGCATGCCCTTAGTATTCTTAATGTTACTATTGGAATTATTTCTATTAATATGATTATTTCGAAGTATTTTAATTACTCTTATTCTTATGATATGGTTACTGGGCTACCAAAGGTATGCGCGAGATGCTGACTCCAACGCGCCTGCGCTGCAAGTCGGCGGGAGATGCGCACGAACTAGTGACTAGCGAACGCCATTTTGGGGATGTCCTGTGTAGGCAAGCCCAAATGAGCCCAATGCCCCTTAATTATGGAATATACCTTAATTTATGAAGGGATCCTGAATATGTGTTAAGGTCTATTCCTTCAGGGGTATTGGGGGTCTTTGGGAGCCTTGCATTGCTAGACGCCATCTCGAGGAGTGCCGTGATGGGTGCTGGCTTGGGAAAGCACGTGGCTTTGATGACGGACGGCCGCTTCTCTGGCGGTTCGCATGGCTTCATTATCGGCCACGTGTCTCCCGAAGCCGCTCACTCAGTGACGCGTGTCTGTGACCCTGCATAAAGCTGTCTACTTTGGGGACGAAAAGAACCCTAAAAGGGTTTATGGCTCATATACATTTCATAGGAATTACAGTAGTGTAGGTTTTATGACATCATTTTTAGGGTTCATGTCGTCCCCCAAGCTAATCAAGCCCATGTCTGTGAGTCGCTGTCAAGGATGCCACACTGTTTCCCTGAGGCCTTTGTGGGGGGAGCCATTGCTCTCATTCAGAACGGTGCCCTGTGTGCAATAGAGTCGGGCCATGGAGGGATGGAGCGGGAAAAGAACCGAAACCTAACCGCGATGGTTGCACCCTGGGATGTTCCTCCTTTATACTAGCAGTCCTTCATAGGGATCAGAGTACCCCCCTATGATCATCCCCTATGAAGGAGCTGTTAGTATAAGTTGGAACATCTGGAACATCCCAAGTTGCATCTTCCAGCAGGTGACATGATTACCGTGGACGCGAACAAGCTGCAGCTCACCATGGACGTCTCGGATGAGGAGTTGGCAAAGCGCAAAGCTGCATGGAAGCCGCCCCCGCCCAATGCCCCTCGTCAGGGGATTCCTTCCAAAGCTCAAAACCACATGAACCCTAGAATTGTCATATATCCCTGTGCAATGAAATTCCCTATATTCAGGTATATGGACCGCAACAACTCTTTTAAGGTTCATCTAGGATGCCCAGTAGTACCCTTATTCCCTTTTTTTTTTTTGGGGGGGGGTTTAGGTTTCGCAGAGAAGGGCACTCTTTTTTTTACTCCTATGTCATGTAGTCCACAAGGTTATATATATATATATACTTAGTAGCTGAGTGAGTACACTTTACACTTTTGGGGATTCTTTCACCCCCTCTCGAACTGAAAGTGTACACTTTTTGGGGGCTGATGAACGCAGCAACTAAGTATAGAGAGTTGGACAGCTTCATGGCAAATTCCACCCTAAACCCTAAACCCTACACCCTACACCCTAAACCCTAAACCCTAAACCCTAAACCCTAAACCCTAAACCCTAAACCCTAAACCCTGACCAAGGTGAAGACGGGATACCTCGCCAAGTATGCGAAGTGGCCTGGCTGGGGTCACTCCTACTTGGAGGTTTAGGGTTTGGGGTTTAGGGTTTAGGGTTTAGGGTTTGGGGTTTGGGGTTTGGGGTTTAGGGTTTAGGGTTTAGTATAACTATACGTATATAAGCCCCCTGAGTCCTCTAAGTAGGTTGTAAGTAGACTTATAACTGTGGTTCTAAGTACCCATGAACCTCAAGTAGCTTTAAGAAGGGTTTAGGGTCTACAGGGGTAGGTTTTGAACGTAACCTTCTTACCCTGATTCCCCTCTTATCAAGCCATAACATTTCCATAGGGCCCCCAAACTCCTCAACCCTAAACCCTAAGCCTAACCCCTAAACCCTAAACCCTAAACCCTAGTTTGGGGGTTGCGCTCTCTCTTTTTTTGCAGTTGAACCCTTCAAGGCTGGTTACGTCGGCAAGCCTTGGCTGCGTGACGGATCGGTCCCTCGGGGGCGAAAGGAACCCTATTAGGGTTTAGGGTTTAGGGTTTTTAGGGTTTTTAGGGTTGTTAGGGTTTTTAGGGTTTTTAGGGTTTTTAGGGTTTTTAGGGTTTTTAGGGTTTAGGGTTTAGGGATGTTTAGGGTGTATGGTTCATATTACCTTAATGGGAGTTTTAGGAGTGTAGGGTAGACGACCCCAATTTTCGGGGTTCATGTGGTCTCCAAGGTAGAGATGGGCTGATCGCTACCCGCGGTATGGGTCCAGCATTTGATGCAAAGAGATGTCGCACTGGACCCGTGGCTTGGCGAGGAAGTTGAACTGCAAGATGCCAATGTGCTGGGATGGCCTCCCTTGACTCTAAGGTTTAGGGTTTAGGGTTTAGGGTTTAGGGTTTAGGGTTTAGGGTTTAGGGTTTAGGCTCCCTTGACCCTAAACCCTAAACCCTAAACTACTAGGATCCTGTTCACGGCACCCTGAGGTTTGCAGGGTGGGCCACATGGCCGGCGCGGCCAGGACGGGTTCTGGGTTTCCGGTGAACCTCAGCCCCGAGACAGGGGGTTTAGGGTTTAGGGTTTAGGGTTTAGGGTTTAGGATAAAACCCCTCCCCCTGGATTTCTGGTTCATATACCTGAAAATCGGGATTATAGTAGTATAGGGTATATGCCTCCAATTATAGGTTTCATTTGGTCCTTAAGGGGTCGAGGAACTCGTTTGGGTCACAGCTTTGTCACTTTGGAGCATCTTTGGGTCTATTTGTTGAGAGAAGCTTCAACGTCGAACTCCTACACACCTGAGCGCAGTTCCCAAGCCCTAAAGCCTTAAACACTTCGGCCTGCTGCATAAGCTCTATAAGCACATGGGCCAGACTCGAGGGTAGAACGTATGGCGGTTGCCTTCAAGTCAGGTCCCCATGCAGATACTTCAGGATCCCCAAAAGGGTGCCCCCCCCCCCCCTTTTGGAACGATCCCTTGATGATGCACTTGATGGGCCGAGCAGAGGAAGCTCTCAGTCTTTGGTGGAAGTGAGTGATCGAGCTCTTGTTCTCCTCACCTTGCCTTGTGGCAATCGGTGTCTCTTGGACCTAGGGCACTGAGAGCATGTACAGAGAAAGAGCGGAACGATGGTCAAAATGCGGCCGGGCTCGTGCCAGATCTCTTGAGCTGCCGGCAGTGTCGGCTACTAAATGGCTAACGTTGGTATAATGATCTGTTCTCCAGGTACGGTCCCCTGTTGGGTACCCTAAAAACCCTAAACCCTAAACCCTAAACATTATAGGGGCCGCCTTAGAGTATCCCTTTTTCGAATCGAGAGAGCTCGCCGTAGGGACTTCCCGGTCGCACAGGGCCCACAGAATTGGCGGGGCTAACGTTTGGGAGCTTGTTTTCTTTTTGCTTTGGTCCTGATTCAGGGCTTGGGGTCGTCAAATCACACTTCTTCTAAACCTTTGAAGCCTAAGCCCACATCCCTTTTCAACCCCGTAATCCCTGTAAACCCTAGACCCACGTCCTAGATCCCAAACCCTTATAGCTCTATTCTAACGCTAAAGCCTGATCCCTCGAAGAAACATGCAAGCTTCAGCCAGCTACATGACCCAGGCGCCGGCGCCTCTCGCTGTCGCTCTATGCGTCTTTGCAGTCGCGCAAGGTGAGCCTTCCCGTTTAGGGTTTAGGAAGTTGGGGAGGGGTGGGGTGAGGTGAGGGTAGGCGTCTTTTTTTTGGGCGTGCCCTTAGGAAACACTTCTTGTGTTGAAGTTGTATGTTTGTATAAAAAACCTGTCATGCTAGCTGACGCAAATGAGAGTAGAGTGACAGTAGCGATGGGAGTCGCAAGAGGTATTTCACTGGTCTGAAGATAGCAAAGCTTCTTGCAGCGTCTGCGGCTCAGCCACACAGAGCGAGCAACATATTCTGAACTGCAATCAGAAACGGTTCGGGTTGTTTACCTTCGGGTCTCATCTCAGAACGGCTATAGATCCCATCGCCGGGGCCAGTGTGGGCCAGGCCATGAGGCCCTGTGAAAGGGCTGCTTGTCGGCACTGTGGGCTTCGAGTGGGCCTCTTCGGAGTGAATGGGTTGGGGTTTGCGCGGCGCTGGCATGAGGCCAGGTGCTCTTCCCGCTCCAGTGCCTGCACGTCTACACCTACAACTACAGAGGCACCTCCTCCTGACCCTGCTGAAATGGCCACGGGCAGAGACCTGATTCCACAGGTCGACTGCAACGTGGACGTGCGAAACCTCTCATTGGAGGCCATGATTCAGACGCTGTTCATGTCACGGGACGACCTTCTCAAGCTGCAGGAAGTGAACCCGGAGCTATTCCGGGAGGTCCTGAATTATGTGGTGGTCACCTGGCGCCCCGGGGCCTTCTCCGGAGCCCCGCTGCGCCCAGCTTTGGGGCTGGGTCCGGGTCGTGACGACGCCACCGTCGTCGTTAGGGCCTTTGTGCCCGCCCTCCGAGCCATTATTGAGCAGCACGTATCCATAGAGTGCCTGGACAACCAATTTGTGAAGTCTGCGCAATATGACGAGATGGTGGATTTTGGGGAGGACCTGCACGAGGTCGCTTTGCAGAGATGCCTGCAGCTTCAGCAGGTAGCGTGCCGACCTGGGTCCGCGGTAGCAAGCCGTGGGGGTGGTTAAACCACCCCAGTCGCCCGCGTTGTCCAAGACATCGGACGGGAGTTTCACCGGACAATCCGTGAGCACTGAACAAATACCGCGCTAAGGAAAATTGCAGGAGCAGCATGTACTAAGCAGGCCCTGCACTCCAGCCGTGGCAAAAGCCCTAAGTCCCCAAACGGTCCTCGAGCTTCAATACTCTTGACCTACGGAAGGGGCTCTGGGCATGCTGGGTCCTGGTCCCTCGAAAGAAACAAGCTTCAGCCAACCTGAACCCTAAACCCTAAACCCTAAACCCTGCCTTGAACCTTTGAACCCGACCTCCAGCATCGGATCGTTGTAGGTCGCCCGGAGTGCCGCCGCTGCGCCGTTCAGTCAGCGGCCGAGGGGGTGAGGGTTTAGGGTTAAGGAGAATGGGGATCAGGGTTTTCAGGTTTAGGGGTTTAGGTTTTGGCGGTTTTGGGGTTTTAGGGTTTATGAAGTAACCCTCGGGTTTAGGCGTTTAGGCTTGTAATAGCATGTTGTGGGGGGGGGGGGGGGGGGTGATTTGTGCTTATAGGTGTTGAGCGGTTCAGGAGTTGGGGAATTCGGGTTGAGTTAGGGTTTGGGCGTAGGTGCTTGGTATGGCTTGACAGTGGAGCGCCGGTCTTGTCAGCTCACGAAAGCACGGTGCCCGTTTTGATTGGGGTACTGTACCCCAGAAGCCCTATAGCCTCATTCGTACGAAAGCCCGAAACAAGTTTGGGGTTTAGGGTCCGGAAAATGGTGCGGGGGGCGGGGGGGGGGGATAAACCAAATCCCCCGGGTTCTCTATACGAGGAGCCAGAAGCCTAAACCCCATTTGTTTATAAATATGGATCCCGGTAATGTGCCTAAGCTGCATCGAAAGGCCCTTTGAAAGCCCTGGTGGGGGTGTCCCGTTTTGTGGAGGTAGGAGAGGTTTGGGGTTTAGGGTTTAGGGTTCAGGGTTTAGGGTTTAGGGTTTAGCTTGGCTGGGCTTAGGAGTTTAGGCGTTCAGGGTTCCAATCGCCGAGGACTTGTCCGACCGAAGCCGGTGATGCAGGCGATCCTGCAGTAGAAAACCCCCCAAGGGTGAACCATCGACCTCGACCACCCTCGTAAACCCCAACACCACCCCAACAAAGCCCAACCAAGCTTCCCTAAACCTGTTTGGGTCGAGGGGCTTAGGGTTAGGGCCCGCGCCCGAGGCGATCTTGTCCACTGACCTTGTCCGACCGAAGCCAGTGATGCAGGCACTCGAAAGTTCAGGGAACTAAGAACAAGAGGCTATCAGGGCTCTTTATATAGGGCTGAGAGGGTATGGGTTTCGGAGTTTGGTTCAGGGTTGTAGGGCCTCTGGACGTTTCGGCAGGTGCTGGGGATGTTTGCTATGTCTCCCTTGTGCTGGGCCCGATAGGGCCCTATCTGGGAGGTATAAGCGGGGTCTAGCCAACAGTCTCAGTTAAACAAATCCTCAATCTAGCCTGGCTCCTCGCTTTAAGTGCCCTGAGCCCTTGAGAGCACTTTGAGATTTCGTGGCTCCTTTCTGATAGTTCGGATTGTCTGCTGCGGTGGAGTCCCTGCCATGCTAGTTGCAAACCTTAAGCCCTAAACCCTGAACCCTACACCTGTAGTGTGCAGGTGCAGCCCGTGGCCCCTTCCCCTTGGCAGCCTTGTCCTTCGGACCGTACTGGGGCATAGCTGTGAAAGCCATGTCAAGCTGATGCAGCACCTTCGGCTTAGCCAAGCAGTGTGAGCAAGCAATCAGACATGGCTTACATCCAAAGACAACAGCTATATAGGCTGTAGGTCCCACCACCGGGGGCCAGCCACCCTGAAACCAAGATTCCTTTCCAAGGGGTTTGAGCGCTATGAGGCCCTGTGAAAGGGCCGCTTGCTGCCACTGCGGCCTTCGACTCGGACTCTTCGGAGTGAATGGACTGAGCGTGGCACGCCGCGTGCCAACGGCGCGTGACCCTGAGCCCATTCACTCCCAAGAGTCCAACTCGAAGACCGCAGTGGCGGCAAGCGGCCCTGCTGGCCTAGGCAAAGACCTTGCAGGAGCTGGATGCGGTTCATGACCAGAGAGGACCTGCGCGCGGCGAACGCAGAGGTCTGCTGAGAGGTGCTGAACTATGCGGTGGTAACCCCACTGCGCCCCGGGTTCCGAGTGGTGACATGAGCGTGTCATGAAATCTCAGTGGACGGCCAGGACTTGAGTGAGGTCGCCCTGGAGAGATGCAGCTTCCCTGGCGTCCGGTAGCAAGCCGTGGGGGTCGTGAACGTACCCAAGTCGCCCGCGCTGTCCAAGACACTTGACGGGAGGTTTACCGGACAAGTTTTGTGAGCACTGAGCTACCATTGCGCGAGCCACATTGCAGAAGCAGCATGTGCTAAGCAGGTCCTGAACATCCCTGAGCCGTCACGAGCCCTAAATGCCTAAACGGTCCGAGAACTGCACTCTAGACCTTTAAGCCCTGCCGCTGGGTGAGAAGCCCCGCTGGGTTCTTGTTCCCTCGGAGAGAGAAGCTTCAGTCAGCTAACCCCAAACTCGAGATGCCTAAGTGGGTCATGAAACACTTCATCCCAAATCGACACGGCGTATTACCTCCTAAACATGGGCCCTTTGACACTCATGTTTGACTATTCGGGTCCTTATTCGGGTCCTGATTCAGGGGTTGGGGGAAACAAGTAACCCTTGTTCTAGACACTTGAAGCCTAAGCCCAAAACCCTGTGAACGCTGAAGCTTAATCCCCTGGAAGAAGCAAGCTTCAGCCATGACCCAGGCGCCGGCGCCTCTCGCTGTTGCTCTCGGCGACTTCGCAGACATGCAAGGTGAATCTGCCCGTTGAGCGTTTAGGAAGTACGGGGCGCGGGAGGGGGGCGGGGGGGGGAGGGGGGTTGTTAGGAAGTTGGGGGTTTCGAGCTTTGGGTTGATCCTTTACCTGTGTTTTGAGGGTCAAAGTTTCGGCTTAAGACTTCATGGTTTGGGTGCCTAGTCTTCAGGGTCGACAGCCAGCCTCGGGCGTTGTCCTCGCTCTTGTAGGGCAATGTCAGACAACTGGAAATGCATGCAAGAAGAGTGACCTTAGCAAATTCATGTTGCATCTTTCTATGCAACCTCAGGAAAGGAATTCGTCGTTGTGGCGCGGCAACACACATCAGAGTAGAGTGACACTAGCGATGGCAGGTGGTGTTTCATGGGGCTGAAGGTAGCGAGAGTTTCTTGCAGCGTCTGCGGCTCAGCCACACAGAGCGAGCAACATATCTTCAACTGCAGGTTAGGGCTGTTTACCTTCGGGTCTCATCTCAGAACAGCTATAGATCCCATCGCCGGGGCCAGTGTGGGCCAGGCCATGAGGCCCTGTGAAAGGGCTGCTTGTCGGCACTGTGGGCTTCGAGTGGGCCTCTTCGGAGTGAATGGGTTGGGGTTCACGCGGCGCTGGCATGAGGCCAGGTGCTCTTCCCGCTCCAGTGCCTGCACGTCTACACCTACAACTACAGAGGCACCTCCTCCTGACACCGCTGAGATGGCCACGGGCAGAAACCTGCTTCCACAGGTCGATTACAACGTGGACGTGCAAAACCTCTCACTGGAGGCCATGATTCAGACGCTGTTCATGTCCCGGGACGACCTTCTCAAGCTGCACGAAGTGAACCCGGAGCTATTCCGGGAGGTCCTGAATTATGTGGTGGTCACCTGGCGCCCCGGGGCCTTCTCCGGAGCCCCGCTGCGCCCAGCCTTGGGGCTGGGTCCGGGTCGTGACGACGCCACCGTCGTCGTTAGGGCCTTTGTGCCCGCCCTCCGAGCCATTTGTGAGCAGCACGTATCCATAGAGTGCCTGGACAACCAATTTGTGAAGTCTGCGCAATATGACGAGATGGTGGATTTTGGGGAGGACCTGCGTGAGGTCGCTTTGCAGAGATGCCTGCAGCTTCAGCAGGTAGCGTGCCGACCTGGGTCCGCGGTAGCAAGCCGTGGGGGTGGTTAAACCACCCCAGTCGCCCGCGTTGTCCAAGACATCGGACGGGAGTTTCACCGGACAATCCGTGAGCACTGAACAAATACCGCGCTAAGGAAAATTGCAGGAGCAGCATGTACTAAGCAGGCCCTGCACTCCAGCCGTGGCAAAAGCCCTAAGTCCCCAAACGGTCCTCGAGCTTCAATACTCTTGACCTACGGAAGGGGCTCTGGGCATGCTGGGTCCTGGTCCCTCGAAAGAAACAAGCTTCAGCCAACCTGAACCCTAAACCCTAAACCCTAAACCCTGCCTTGAACCTTTGAACCCGACCTCCAGCATCGGATCGTTGTAGGTCGCCCGGAGTGCCGCCGCTGCGCCGTTCAGTCAGCGGCCGAGGGGGTGAGGGTTTAGGGTTAAGGAGAATGGGGATCAGGGTTTTCAGGTTTAGGGGTTTAGGTTTTGGCGGTTTTGGGGTTTTAGGGTTTATGAAGTAACCCTCGGGTTTAGGCGTTTAGGCTTGTAATAGCATGTTGTGGGGGGGGGGGGGGGGGGTGATTTGTGCTTATAGGTGTTGAGCGGTTCAGGAGTTGGGGAATTCGGGTTGAGTTAGGGTTTGGGCGTAGGTGCTTGGTATGGCTTGACAGTGGAGCGCCGGTCTTGTCAGCTCACGAAAGCACGGTGCCCGTTTTGATTGGGGTACTGTACCCCAGAAGCCCTATAGCCTCATTCGTACGAAAGCCCGAAACAAGTTTGGGGTTTAGGGTCCGGAAAATGGTGCGGGGGGCGGGGGGGGGGGATAAACCAAATCCCCCGGGTTCTCTATACGAGGAGCCAGAAGCCTAAACCCCATTTGTTTATAAATATGGATCCCGGTAATGTGCCTAAGCTGCATCGAAAGGCCCTTTGAAAGCCCTGGTGGGGGTGTCCCGTTTTGTGGAGGTAGGAGAGGTTTGGGGTTTAGGGTTTAGGGTTCAGGGTTTAGGGTTTAGGGTTTAGCTTGGCTGGGCTTAGGAGTTTAGGCGTTCAGGGTTCCAATCGCCGAGGACTTGTCCGACCGAAGCCGGTGATGCAGGCGATCCTGCAGTAGAAAACCCCCCAAGGGTGAACCATCGACCTCGACCACCCTCGTAAACCCCAACACCACCCCAACAAAGCCCAACCAAGCTTCCCTAAACCTGTTTGGGTCGAGGGGCTTAGGGTTAGGGCCCGCGCCCGAGGCGATCTTGTCCACTGACCTTGTCCGACCGAAGCCAGTGATGCAGGCACTCGAAAGTTCAGGGAACTAAGATGAAGAGGCTATCAGGGCTCTTTATATAGGGCTGAGAGGGTATGGGGTTCGGACTGCGGGTTTCGGAGTTTGGTTCAGGGTTGTAGGGCCTCTGGACGTTTCGGCAGGTGCTGGGGATGTTTGCTATGTCTCCCTTGTGCTGGGCCCGATAGGGCCCTATCTGGGAGGTATAAGCGGGGTCTAGCCAACAGTCTCAGTTAAACAAATCCTCAATCTAGCCTGGCTCCTCGCTTTAAGTGCCCTGAGCCCTTGAGAGCACTTTGAGATTTCGTGGCTCCTTTCTGATAGTTCGGATTGTCTGCTGCGGTGGAGTCCCTGCCATGCTAGTTGCAAACCTTAAGCCCTAAACCCTGAACCCTACACCTGTAGTGTGCAGGTGCAGCCCGTGGCCCCTTCCCCTTGGCAGCCTTGTCCTTCGGACCGTACTGGGGCATAGCTGTGAAAGCCATGTCAAGCTGATGCAGCACCTTCGGCTCAGCCAAGCAGTGTGAGCAAGCAATCAGACATGGCTTACATCCAAAGACAACAGCTATATAGGCTATAGGTCCCACCATCGGGGGCCAGCCACCCTGAAACCAAGATTCCTTTCCAAGGGGTTTGAGCGCTATGAGGCCCTGTGAAAGGGCCGCTTGCTGCCACTGCGGCCTTCGACTCGGACTCTTCGGAGTGAATGGACTGAGCGTGGCACGCCGCGTGCCAACGGCGCGTGACCCTGAGCCCATTCACTCCGAAGAGTCCAACTCGAAGCCCGCAGTGGCGGCAAGCGGCCCTGCTGGCCTAGGCAAAGACCTTGCAGGAGCTGCCTCTGGATGCGGTTCATGACCAGAGAGGACCTGCGCGCGGCGAACGCAGAGGTCTGCTGAGAGGTGCTGAACTATGTGGTGGTAACCCCACTGCGCCCCGGCCCTGGGGCTGGTTCCGAGTGGTGACATGAGCGTGTCATGAAATCTCAGTGGACGGCCAGGACTTGAGTGAGGTCGCCCTGGAGAGATGCAGCTTCCCTGGCGTCCGGTAGCAAGCCGTGGGGGTCGTGAACGTACCCAAGTCGCCCGCGCTGTCCAAGACACTTGACGGGAGGTTTACCGGACAAGTTTTGTGAGCACTGAGCTACCATTGCGCGAGCCACATTGCAGAAGCAGCATGTGCTAAGCAGGTCCTGAACATCCCTGAGCCGTCACGAGCCCTAAATGCCTAAACGGTCCGAGAACTGCACTCTAGACCTTTAAGCCCTGCCGCTGGGTGAGAAGCCCCGCTGGGTTCTTGTTCCCTCGGAGAGAGAAGCTTCAGTCAGCTAACCCCAAACTCGAGATGCCTAAGTGGGTCATGAAACACTTCATCCCAAATCGACACGGCGTATTACCTCCTAAACATGGGCCCTTTGACACTCATGTTTGACTATTCGGGTCCTTATTCGGGTCCTGATTCAGGGGTTGGGGGAAACAAGTAACCCTTGTTCTAGACACTTGAAGCCTAAGCCCAAAACCCTGTGAACGCTGAAGCTTAATCCCCTGGAAGAAGCAAGCTTCAGCCATGACCCAGGCGCCGGCGCCTCTCGCTGTTGCTCTCGGCGACTTCGCAGACATGCAAGGTGAATCTGCCCGTTGAGCGTTTAGGAAGTACGGGGCGCGGGAGGGGGGCGGGGGGGGGAGGGGGGTTGTTAGGAAGTTGGGGGTTTCGAGCTTTGGGTTGATCCTTTACCTGTGTTTTGAGGGTCAAAGTTTCGGCTTAAGACTTCATGGTTTGGGTGCCTAGTCTTCAGGGTCGACAGCCAGCCTCGGGCGTTGTCCTCGCTCTTGTAGGGCAATGTCAGACAACTGGAAATGCATGCAAGAAGAGTGACCTTAGCAAATTCATGTTGCATCTTTCTATGCAACCTCAGGAAAGGAATTCGTCGTTGTGGCGCGGCAACACACATCAGAGTAGAGTGACACTAGCGATGGCAGGTGGTGTTTCATGGGGCTGAAGGTAGCGAGAGTTTCTTGCAGCGTCTGCGGCTCAGCCACACAGAGCGAGCAACATATCTTCAACTGCAGGTTAGGGCTGTTTACCTTCGGGTCTCATCTCAGAACAGCTATAGATCCCATCGCCGGGGCCAGTGTGGGCCAGGCCATGAGGCCCTGTGAAAGGGCTGCTTGTCGGCACTGTGGGCTTCGAGTGGGCCTCTTCGGAGTGAATGGGTTGGGGTTCACGCGGCGCTGGCATGAGGCCAGGTGCTCTTCCCGCTCCAGTGCCTGCACGTCTACACCTACAACTACAGAGGCACCTCCTCCTGACACCGCTGAGATGGCCACGGGCAGAAACCTGCTTCCACAGGTCGATTACAACGTGGACGTGCAAAACCTCTCACTGGAGGCCATGATTCAGACGCTGTTCATGTCCCGGGACGACCTTCTCAAGCTGCACGAAGTGAACCCGGAGCTATTCCGGGAGGTGCTGAATCATGTGGTGGTCACCTGGCGCCCCGGGGCCTTCTCCGGAGCCCCGCTGCGCCCAGCTTTGGGGCTGGGTCCGGGTCGTGACGACGCCACCGTCGTCGTTAGGGCCTTTGTGCCCGCCCTCCGAGACATTTGTGAGCAGCACGTATCCCTAGAGTGCCTGGACAATCAACTTGTGAAGTCTGCGCAATATGACGAGATGGTGGATTTTGGGGAGGACCTGCGCGAGGTCGCTTTGCAGAGATGCCTGCAGCTGCAGCAGGTAGCACGCCGACTGGGGTCGGGGTGTGCAAGCCGTGGGGGTGGTTAAACCACCCCAGTCGCCCGCGTTGTCCAAGACATCTGACGGGAGTTTCACCGGACAAGTTCCGTGAGCAATGAACAAATACCGCGCTAAGGAAAATTGCAGGAGCAGCATGTACTAAGCAGTCCCTGCACTCCAGCTGTGGCAAAAGCCCTAAGTCCCCAAACGGTCCTCGAGCTTTAATACGGCAAGGGCTCTGGGCATGCTGGGTCCTGGTCCCTCGAAGAAACAAGCTTCAGCCAACCTGAACCCTAAACCCTACACCCCTAAACCCTGCCTTGAACCTTTGAACCCGACCTCCAGCATCGGATCGTTGTAGGTCGCCTGGAGTGCCGTCGCTGCGCCGTTCAGTCAGCGGCCGAGGGGGTGAGGGTTTAGGGTTAAGGAGAATGGGGTTCAGGGTTTTCAGGTTTAGGGGTTTAGGTTTTGGCGGTTTTGGGGTTTTAGGGTTTATGAAGTAACCCTCTAGGGTTTAGGCGTTTAGGCTTGTAATAGCATGTTGTGGGGGGGGGGGGGGGGGGTGATTTGTGCTTTCAGGTGTTGAGCGGTTCAGGAGTTGGGGAATTCGGGTTGAGTTAGGGTTTGGGCGTATAGGTGCTTGGTATGGCTTCGGCTTGACGGTGGAGCGCCGGTCTTGTCAGCTCACGAAAGCACGGTGCCCGTTTTGATTGGGGTACTGTACCCCAGAAGCCCTATAGCCTCTTTCGTACGCAAGCCCGAACGAATTTGGGGTTTAGGGTCCGGAAAAGTTTCGTCCGCTCCCTTCGTCCGGGGGGGGGGGATAGAAACCAAATCCTAATCCCGGGTTCTCTATACGAGGAGCCAGAACCCTAAACCCCAGCTTACGGGTCCATTTTTTTGTGCTTTGCTTATAAATATGGATCCCGGCAATGTGCCTAAACTGCATCGAAAGGCCTTTTGAAAGCCCTGATATCCGGGGTGTCCCGTTTTGGGGAGGGACCTTGAGACAAGGAAGCGTAAGCTCTGAAATCGGAGGGCCCTTTCTTCCGGGCAGGAATCCTAGAAGCTTCCCTCAACCCTTGGCTGGGCTTAGGAGTTTAGGCGTTCAGGGTTCCAATCGCCGAGGACTTGTCCGACCGAAGCCGGTGATGCAGGCGATTCTGCAGTAGAAAACCCCGAAGGGTGAACCATCGCCCTCGACCGCCCTCGTAAACCCCAACACCACCCCGACAAAGCCCAACCAAGCTTCCCGAAACCTGTTTGGTCGAGGGGCTTAGGGTTAGGGCCCGCGCCCGAGGCGATCTTTGCCACTGACCTTGTCCGACCGAAGCCAGTGATGCAGGCACTCGAAAGTTCAGGGAACTAAGATGAAGAGGCTATCAGGGCTCTTTATAGGGCTTAGAGGGTATGGGGTTCGGACTGCGGGTTTCGGAGTTTGGTTCAGGGGTTGTAGAGCCTCTGGACGTTTCGGCAGGTGCTGGGGATGTTTGCTATGTCTCCCTTATGCTGGGCCCGATAGGGCCCTATCTGGGAGGTATAAGCGGGGTCTAGCCAACAGTCTCAGTTAAACAAATCCTCAATCTAGCCTGGCTCCTCGCTTTAAGTGCCCTGAGCCCTTGAGAGCACTTTGAGATTTCGTGGCTCCTTTCTGATAGTTCGGATTGTCTGCTGTGGTGGCATCCCTGCCATGCTAGTTGCAAACCTTAAGCCCTAAACCCTGAACCCTACACCTGTAGTGTGCAGGTGCAGCCCGTGGCCCCTTCCCCTTGGCAGCCTTGTCCTTCGGACCGTACTGGGGCATAGCTGTGAAAGCCATGTCAAGCTGATGCAGCACCTTCGGCTCAGCCAAGCAGTGTGAGCAAGCAATCAGACATGGCTTACATCCAAAGACAACAGCTATATAGGCTATAGGTCCCACCATCGGGGGCCAGCCACCCTGAAACCAAGATTCCTTTCCAAGGGGTTTGAGCGCTATGAGGCCCTGTGAAAGGGCCGCTTGCTGCCACTGCGGCCTTCGACTCGGACTCTTCGGAGTGAATGGACTGAGCGTGGCACGCCGCGTGCCAACGGCGCGTGACCCTGAGCCCATTCACTCCGAAGAGTCCAACTCGAAGCCCGCAGTGGCGGCAAGCGGCCCTGCTGGCCTAGGCAAAGACCTTGCAGGAGCTGCCTCTGGATGCGGTTCATGACCAGAGAGGACCTGCGCGCGGCGAACGCAGAGGTCTGCTGAGAGGTGCTGAACTATGTGGTGGTAACCCCACTGCGCCCCGGCCCTGGGGCTGGTTCCGAGTGGTGACATGAGCGTGTCATGAAATCTCAGTGGACGGCCAGGACTTGAGTGAGGTCGCCCTGGAGAGATGCAGCTTCCCTGGCGTCCGGTAGCAAGCCGTGGGGGTCGTGAACGTACCCAAGTCGCCCGCGCTGTCCAAGACACTTGACGGGAGGTTTACCGGACAAGTTTTGTGAGCACTGAGCTACCATTGCGCGAGCCACATTGCAGAAGCAGCATGTGCTAAGCAGGTCCTGAACATCCCTGAGCCGTCACGAGCCCTAAATGCCTAAACGGTCCGAGAACTGCACTCTAGACCTTTAAGCCCTGCCGCTGGGTGAGAAGCCCCGCTGGGTTCTTGTTCCCTCGGAGAGAGAAGCTTCAGTCAGCTAACCCCAAACTCGAGATGCCTAAGTGGGTCATGAAACACTTCATCCCAAATCGACACGGCGTATTACCTCCTAAACATGGGCCCTTTGACACTCATGTTTGACTATTCGGGTCCTTATTCGGGTCCTGATTCAGGGGTTGGGGGAAACAAGTAACCCTTGTTCTAGACACTTGAAGCCTAAGCCCAAAACCCTGTGAACGCTGAAGCTTAATCCCCTGGAAGAAGCAAGCTTCAGCCATGACCCAGGCGCCGGCGCCTCTCGCTGTTGCTCTCGGCGACTTCGCAGACATGCAAGGTGAATCTGCCCGTTGAGCGTTTAGGAAGTACGGGGCGCGGGAGGGGGGCGGGGGGGGGAGGGGGGTTGTTAGGAAGTTGGGGGTTTCGAGCTTTGGGTTGATCCTTTACCTGTGTTTTGAGGGTCAAAGTTTCGGCTTAAGACTTCATGGTTTGGGTGCCTAGTCTTCAGGGTCGACAGCCAGCCTCGGGCGTTGTCCTCGCTCTTGTAGGGCAATGTCAGACAACTGGAAATGCATGCAAGAAGCGTGACCTTAGCAAATTCATGTTGCATCTTTCTATGCAACCTCAGGAAAGGAATTCGTCGTTGTGGCGCGGCAACACACATCAGAGTAGAGTGACACTAGCGATGGCAGGTGGTGTTTCATGGGGCTGAAGGTAGCGAGAGTTTCTTGCAGCGTCTGCGGCTCAGCCACACAGAGCGAGCAACATATCTTCAACTGCAGGTTAGGGCTGTTTACCTTCGGGTCTCATCTCAGAACAGCTATAGATCCCATCGCCGGGGCCAGTGTGGGCCAGGCCATGAGGCCCTGTGAAAGGGCTGCTTGTCGGCACTGTGGGCTTCGAGTGGGCCTCTTCGGAGTGAATGGGTTGGGGTTCACGCGGCGCTGGCATGAGGCCAGGTGCTCTTCCCACTCCAGTGCCTGCACGTCTACACCTACAACTACAGAGGCACCTCCTCCTGACACCGCTGAGATGGCCACGGGCAGAAACCTGCTTCCACAGGTCGATTACAACGTGGACGTGCAAAACCTCTCACTGGAGGCCATGATTCAGACGCTGTTCATGTCCCGGGACGACCTTCTCAAGCTGCACGAAGTGAACCCGGAGCTATTCCGGGAGGTCCTGAATTATGTGGTGGTCACCTGGCGCCCCGGGGCCTTCTCCGGAGCCCCGCTGCGCCCAGCCTTGGGGCTGGGTCCGGGTCGTGACGACGCCACCGTCGTCGTTAGGGCCTTTGTGCCCGCCCTCCGAGCCATTTGTGAGCAGCACGTATCCATAGAGTGCCTGGACAACCAATTTGTGAAGTCTGCGCAATATGACGAGATGGTGGATTTTGGGGAGGACCTGCGTGAGGTCGCTTTGCAGAGATGCCTGCAGCTTCAGCAGGTAGCGTGCCGACCTGGGTCCGCGGTAGCAAGCCGTGGGGGTGGTTAAACCACCCCAGTCGCCCGCGTTGTCCAAGACATCGGACGGGAGTTTCACCGGACAATCCGTGAGCACTGAACAAATACCGCGCTAAGGAAAATTGCAGGAGCAGCATGTACTAAGCAGGCCCTGCACTCCAGCCGTGGCAAAAGCCCTAAGTCCCCAAACGGTCCTCGAGCTTCAATACTCTTGACCTACGGAAGGGGCTCTGGGCATGCTGGGTCCTGGTCCCTCGAAAGAAACAAGCTTCAGCCAACCTGAACCCTAAACCCTAAACCCTAAACCCTGCCTTGAACCTTTGAACCCGACCTCCAGCATCGGATCGTTGTAGGTCGCCCGGAGTGCCGCCGCTGCGCCGTTCAGTCAGCGGCCGAGGGGGTGAGGGTTTAGGGTTAAGGAGAATGGGGATCAGGGTTTTCAGGTTTAGGGGTTTAGGTTTTGGCGGTTTTGGGGTTTTAGGGTTTATGAAGTAACCCTCGGGTTTAGGCGTTTAGGCTTGTAATAGCATGTTGTGGGGGGGGGGGGGGGGGGTGATTTGTGCTTATAGGTGTTGAGCGGTTCAGGAGTTGGGGAATTCGGGTTGAGTTAGGGTTTGGGCGTAGGTGCTTGGTATGGCTTGACAGTGGAGCGCCGGTCTTGTCAGCTCACGAAAGCACGGTGCCCGTTTTGATTGGGGTACTGTACCCCAGAAGCCCTATAGCCTCATTCGTACGAAAGCCCGAAACAAGTTTGGGGTTTAGGGTCCGGAAAATGGTGCGGGGGGCGGGGGGGGGGGATAAACCAAATCCCCCGGGTTCTCTATACGAGGAGCCAGAAGCCTAAACCCCATTTGTTTATAAATATGGATCCCGGTAATGTGCCTAAGCTGCATCGAAAGGCCCTTTGAAAGCCCTGGTGGGGGTGTCCCGTTTTGTGGAGGTAGGAGAGGTTTGGGGTTTAGGGTTTAGGGTTCAGGGTTTAGGGTTTAGGGTTTAGCTTGGCTGGGCTTAGGAGTTTAGGCGTTCAGGGTTCCAATCGCCGAGGACTTGTCCGACCGAAGCCGGTGATGCAGGCGATCCTGCAGTAGAAAACCCCCAAGGGTGAACCATCGCCCTCGACCGCCCTCGTAAACCCCAACACCACCCCGACAAAGCTCATCCAAGTTTCCCTAAACCCTAAACCTGTTTGGGTTGAGGGGCTTAGGGTTAGGGCCCGCGCCCGAGGCGACCTTGTCCACTGACCTTGTCCGACCGAAGCCAGTGATGCAGGCACTCGAAAGTTCAGGGAACTAAGATGAAGAGGCTATCAGGGCTCTTTATAGGGCTTAGAGGGTATGGGGCTCGGACTGCGGGTTTCGGAGTTTGGTTCAGGGGTTGTAGAGCCTCTGGACGTTTCGGCAGGTGCTGGGGATGTTTGCTATGTCTCCCTTATGCTGGGCCCGATAGGGCCCTATCTGGGAGGTATTAGCGGGGTCTAGCCAACAGTCTCAGTTTAACAAATCCTCAATCTAGCCTGGCTCCTCGCTTTAAGTGCCCTGAGCCCTTGAGAGCACTTTGAGATTTCGTGGCTCCTTTCTGATAGTTCGGATTGTCTGCTGTGGTGGAATCCCTGCCATGCTAGTTGCAAACCTTAAGCCCTAAACCCTGAACCCTACACCTGTAGTGTGCAGGTGCAGCCCGTGGCCCCTTCCCCTTGGCAGCCTTGTCCTTCGGACCGTACTGGGGCATAGCTGTGAAAGCCATGTCAAGCTGATGCAGCACCTTCGGCTTAGCCAAGCAGTGTGAGCAAGCAATCAGACATGGCTTACATCCAAAGACAACAGCTATATAGGCTGTAGGTCCCACCACCGGGGGCCAGCCACCCTGAAACCAAGATTCCTTTCCAAGGGGTTTGAGCGCTATGAGGCCCTGTGAAAGGGCCGCTTGCTGCCACTGCGGCCTTCGACTCGGACTCTTCGGAGTGAATGGACTGAGCGTGGCACGCCGCGTGCCAACGGCGCGTGACCCTGAGCCCATTCACTCCCAAGAGTCCAACTCGAAGACCGCAGTGGCGGCAAGCGGCCCTGCTGGCCTAGGCAAAGACCTTGCAGGAGCTGGATGCGGTTCATGACCAGAGAGGACCTGCGCGCGGCGAACGCAGAGGTCTGCTGAGAGGTGCTGAACTATGCGGTGGTAACCCCACTGCGCCCCGGGTTCCGAGTGGTGACATGAGCGTGTCATGAAATCTCAGTGGACGGCCAGGACTTGAGTGAGGTCGCCCTGGAGAGATGCAGCTTCCCTGGCGTCCGGTAGCAAGCCGTGGGGGTCGTGAACGTACCCAAGTCGCCCGCGCTGTCCAAGACACTTGACGGGAGGTTTACCGGACAAGTTTTGTGAGCACTGAGCTACCATTGCGCGAGCCACATTGCAGAAGCAGCATGTGCTAAGCAGGTCCTGAACATCCCTGAGCCGTCACGAGCCCTAAATGCCTAAACGGTCCGAGAACTGCACTCTAGACCTTTAAGCCCTGCCGCTGGGTGAGAAGCCCCGCTGGGTCCTTGTTCCCTCGGAGAGAGAAGCTTCAGTCAGCTAACCCCAAACTCGAGATGCCTAAGTGGGTCATGAAACACTTCATCCCAAATCGACACGGCGTATTACCCCCTAAACATGGGCCCTTTGACACTCATGTTTGACTATTCGGGTCCTTATTCGGGTCCTGATTCAGGGGTTGGGGGAAACAAGTAACCCTTGTTCTAGACACTTGAAGCCTAAGCCCAAAACCCTGTGAACGCTGAAGCTTAATCCCCTGGAAGAAGCAAGCTTCAGCCATGACCCAGGCGCCGGCGCCTCTCGCTGTTGCTCTCGGCGACTTCGCAGACATGCAAGGTGAATCTGCCCGTTGAGCGTTTAGGAAGTACGGGGTGCGGGAGGGGGCGGTGGGGGGAGGGGGGTTGTTAGGAAGTTGGGGGTTTCGAGCTTTGGGTTGATCCTTTACCTGTGTTTTGAGGGTCAAAGTTTCGGCTTAAGACTTCATGGTTTGGGTGCCTATTCAGGGTCGACAGCCAGCCTCGGGCGTTGTCCTCGCTCTTGTAGGGCAATGTCAGACAACTGGAAATGCATGCAAGAAGAGTGACCTTAGCAAATTCATGTTGCATCTTTCTATGCAACCTCAGGAAAGGAATTCGTCGTTGTGGCGCGGCAACACACATCAGAGTAGAGTGACACTAGCGATGGCAGGTGGTGTTTCATGGGGCTGAAGGTAGCGAGAGTTTCTTGCAGCGTCTGCGGCTCAGCCACACAGAGCGAGCAACATATCTTCAACTGCAGGTTAGGGCTGTTTACCTTTGGGTCTCATCTCAGAACAGCTATAGATCCCATCGCCGGGGCCAGTGTGGGCCAGCCACCCTGAAACCGAGATTCCATTCCAAGGGGTTCTTGCGTTTTTAGAGTCACGACGAGTGCCACAGAGCTCCACTCATTCGGGATTCTGACGCCATGAGGCCCTTCGAAAGGGCCGCTTGCCGCCACTGCGGGCTTCGAGTGGGACTCTTCGGAGTAAACGGGCTCGGCGTTGCGCGGCGCTGGCACGAGGCACGCTGCTCCTCTGGTGCGGTTGTAGCTTCGCATGCAATGGGGGCAATGGGGGTGGAGCGGGAAGCCCGCTGCACCCCCATTGCCGCCATTGCCTGTCAAGCTACAACCGCGCCAGAAGAGACAGCGCCTCCTGAGACGGCCACGGGCAGAGACCTTCTGCTGCATGTGGACCGCCAAGTGGACATGCAAAACCTTCCAGTGGAGGCCATGATACAAACTCTTTACATGACCAGAGAGGACCTCCTCGAACTGCACGCGCTGAACTTGGAGCTATGCAAAGAAATATTGAACTATGTGGTGGTCACCTGGCGCCCCGGGGCCTTCTCCGGAGCCCTGCTGAGGCACAGCCTTATGGGGCTGGGTCCGGGTCGTGACGACGCCACCGTCCTAAGTGCCCGCACTCCGAGCCATTAGTGAGCAGAGCGTGTCCCTGGAGTGTTTGGACAACCAGCTCGTAAAATCAGCTCAGTTTGATGATGACATGGTGGATTGTGGCGAAGAGCTGCGTGAGGTCGCTCTCGAAAGATGCGTGCAGCTTCAGCAGATTGCACGCCAACTAGGATCCGGGGCTGCAAGCCGTGGGGGTGGTTAACTTACCCAAGTCGCCCGCGTTGTCCAAGACATCTAACGGGAGTGTCACCGGACAAGTTCCGTGAGCACTGAACTACCACCGCGCTAAGGAAATTGAGCAGGCCCTGCACTTCAGCCGTCACAAGCCCTAAATCCTCAAACGGTCCTCGAGCTTTATAATACTCTTGACCTATGGAAAGGGCTCTGGGCGCTGGGTGCTGGTCCCTCGAAGAACTAAGCTTCAGCCAAGCGACAGCTACATGACGCAGGCGCCGGCGTCTCTGTCGCTCTCGGCGACTTCGCATGCGCGCCAGGTGAACCTTCCCGTTTAGGGTTGAGGAAGTTTGGGGTGAGGATTAAAGTTTCGGCTTGAGGTTTCAGGGTTTGGGCGCGTAGCCTTCAGGTTCTACTGCCGGCCTCGGGTGTTTTCCTCTTCTAGACAGCTGGCAACGCTTGCAAGAAGAGTGACCTTACAAAACCCCAGTGAAGGTAGTTTGGCTCGGTACAACCAGTCATTCCAGCTGCAGGAGCAGCACGCATCAGAGTAGAGTATCAGTGTAGTGATGAGAGTCGGAAGAGGTTATAGGCTTTAGGGCTTCGTGTGGCTCCAAGTCGCGCTTTGATGCACCGGCTTTGTTGTGATTTCTTGCCGCTTTAGGGCTAAGTTGAAAGGGGATGAGGGGCTGTGTAGGCTAGGCTTGGAAAGGGCGCCCCCCAAAGCAAAGCGCGTTGGACTTGAACCCGTGTCCAGGAACCCTTTGAACTCCTGAGCTCCCAACCCGAGTCGGTTTAGGAGGGTTTAGGGTTTAGGGTTTAGGAGGGTTTAGGGTTTAGGGTTTAGGGTTTAGGGTTTAGGGTGTATAAGGTTTAGGGTTTAGGGTCTAGGGTCTAGGGTTTAGGGTTTAGGGTCTATCAGGTCTATAGGGTTTAGGGTTCAGGTTTAGGGTTTAGGGTTTTTGGGTTTAGGGCCAGGGTAACTCGAAGGTCCATCCCCCTGAGCCTGTTTAACCTGATGAGGCCCACCCGGAACCCTAAACCCTAAACCCCAACCCTGAACCCTAAACCCTAAAGCCCTGAATCTTTTAAGCCCTACCTCCAGCATCGCATCGTTGTAGGTCGCCCGGGGTGCCATGGCTGCGCCGTTCAGTCAGCGGCCGAGGGGGGGTTTAGGGTTAAGGAGAACGGGGTTCAGGGTTTTCATGTTTAGGGGTGTAGGTTTTGGCGGTTTTGGGGTTTTAGGGTTTATGAAGGAACCCTCTAGGGTTTAGGCGTTTAGGCTTGTAATAGGTGTTGTGGGGGGGATGGGGGGATTCGTACTTATAGGGCGTTGAGGAGTTCAGGAGTTGGGGGATTCGTGTTGAGTTGGGGTTTCAAGGTACTGGATGAAGGGGTTTGGGGATTAGGGGTCTTGGTGCATAAGAGGGCTGAGGGTTTACAGGTGCACGGTGTGGTGGCTTCGGCTTGACGGTGGAGCGCCGGCCTTGTCAGCTCACCGAAAGTACAGTGCCCGTTTCGATTGGGGTACCCCAGAAGCCCTATAACCTCATTCGTACGTCAGCCCGAACGAGTTTGGGGTTTAGGGCCTGTGGGGTTTACAAGACTTATGGCTCCGGGAATTTCTCGGTCCGTTCCCTTTCGGGGGAGGGGAGGGCGGGCTATAAACACCAAAATCCTTATCCCGGGTTCTCTAATGTTAACGTCGCTTTAAAAAAACCCCCCCAAAAAAAAAAAATTGTTTTGGTCCGCGGGGTTTGGAGGGGTAGAAAAAAACGAGTGGGTGCCAATAATGCGGATTCTGGGGGTCTTGGGGGGGGGGGGGGGTTAGCTGTCAGGGTCTGTTGTGCTTGGTCTCGAAGGGTTCTGCTTGCTCTCTGCAGCACCTTTTGCTCTGTGGGCCCGACTTGTTCTGTTTGTTGGTCTGTTGTCCTGCTCTGCTGCCATGGACCGTCGCTCTGTGGCCTCTTGGCTCTGTCTGGTTATTTGTTCTGGCTGTGCGTCCGGGTGGGGAGGGGGGGGGGGTTAAAAATTCGAATCTGAGGAAATGGAGATCTCCTCGGCCATGGCTGGTGCTGGGTCTGAGGCCCCCCCTGACCCGGCCACTGGGCTGAAATTCCTTCTCCCTCAACCCCACCCCAAGTCTGAACCCCCCCAGAAAGATCTGAGGCTTCTCTGAATTCCTTGCTCCCTGGTGGGGATGGATCTGGTGCCGCCCCTGGTGTCGTCTCTTGGCACCCAGATTCTGCTTTCCCCCCCCTCTGTAACCTCTCCTCCTTAATTAATTCAGGGTGTTCTGGGTTTGGGGTTTAGGGTTTCCACCCGGAGGCTGCCGGCACGGGCTCTGGTGCCCCTGGCACTGGCTCTGGTGCCCCTGGGGCTGACTCTGGTGTTTCTTGGCACCAATTTTCGCTTTAGGGTTTAGGGGTTAATTAGGGTTTAGGGTTTAGGGTTTAGGGGTTTCTGCCTGGAGGCTGCTGGGCCTGGTGGCAATGGCTCTGGCCCGGGCACTGGCTCTGGCCATGCTCTGGTTTTTTGGCGGCAACGTTTTCCTTTCCCCCCTCTGCAAACCTCCCCCCTAAAGTAATTAGGCCTCTGGTCCACCCAAGGCACCGCAAGGCCCCCACGGTTCTGGTGGCTTGGATGAAGTTCTGCCATCTGGCCCTGTGCCTTTTCTGCAGAGGTGTAATCTGTGGGCTTGGGCTCTGTGGTTTAATCAGGGTTTAGGGTTGGGGTTGGAAGAATTAGGGTTTAGGGTTGGGGTTTAATTAGGGCCAGTTAGGGTTTAGGGTTCTCGGATCTGAGGGGCCTCTGCCGGCTGGATCTGGGAAGCATTACACTGCCAGGGTGCAGTTTCTTGGCACCCACCAGTAGCCTTTTCTGTAATTAATGAATGTATTTAATATATGGTTTAATTAGGGTTTGGGGGTTTAGGGTTTAGTGTAGCATGAAGACCCTGCTGAGGGCTCTGGCGCACGAGCTCTGGATCTATGACACTGGCCGGGACGGGCGCGGATGGGTGCACTCCGCACCCTGTCTTTAAGTACTGTTTTTTCTCTAATTAAACCTTACTGAAACCTTAAACCCATATGAATGAAACCCTAAGCCCTAAACCCATAAGGCTGGGTACAGCCGGCGGTCGGTGCTCTCGAGCAGATTCCGTGGAGAAATGGAACGTTTCCTGCTCTGTGGCGGTGCCTCGCCTATTTTTGTATTTGGGGTTTAGGGTTTAGTTTGGGTTTAGGGGTTAGGGTTTAGGGTTAGGGTTGAGTGATGGTGTCCCTGGAGGCAATCTGCGCATGTGGGAGCACATCTGTCACTGGACAGCATGGTGGGGTTCTGCTGCCCTAAACCCTAAACCCTAAACCCTAAACCCTAAACCCTAAACCGCGAGGCTATCTGGCCCTGTTTGTCTGCCAGAATGAGTTGCTGTACTCTGGCGTCCAGGAGGACCTATAGAATCCCTAAGTGTCCCTTAATAACTAGGGTTTAGGTTTAATAGGGTTGAGGGTTTAGGGTTTATAGGGTTTGGGTTCTTTTCCTGAATCTCGACCCTGGAGGATCTGCCGATGGACATGCTGCAGCGCATCAATGACAACTGCCGGTGGGCCTACAATCTGCTTCTGGGATTCTCAACAGTCTAGTGTATCTTAGGGTTTAGTTAATCAGGGTTGAGGGGTTGATGAGGGTTTCGGGTTTAATTAGGGTTTAACTAGGGTTTGCCATCTGAGGTCTGATGTGTTTCTGGCTCGCAATGCCCTGAACTCTGGCCAGG
Organism: Symbiodinium natans; assembly: GCA_905221605.1. NCBI lineage: Eukaryota > Dinophyceae > Suessiales > Symbiodiniaceae > Symbiodinium > Symbiodinium natans. Next base: position 460,842 of record CAJNDS010000424.1, read on the forward strand.
AGGTGGGTGATTGGACCCTCTGGCTCCAGAGCTGTTTCTTGTCTGGTACTGGTCTCTTTTTGCCTTTCTAAACAAGGGTTTTATGCAAGCCCTAATTAATTAATGAAGCCCTAAACCCTAAACCCTACACCCTAAACCCTCATCCTAGGCTTGGTCGACATGAAGCAACATCAGACGTATTTGCGTGACCTGGCGGCCTTTAACCAAAGGAGCTGGGCCAACCTTGTCGACCAGGCCTGGGATTGAGGGCTCAGGGCTTTGGAGTGTTTAGGGTTTAGGGTTTAGGGTTTAGTTAATTTGGGTTTATTGGGTAGTATTGTGAGCCCCTTTTCAGGTCTGGTGGCCTGACGCATACATGCGACCCCAGCTGCCAGCTCTGGGCTCGTCTGCTGCCCCCTCTGGCTGAGGCCCTTTCAAGTTTTGGGTTTGGGGTTTAAACCCCCTAACTAAACCCTAAACTCTAAACCCTAAACCCCGCAACCTAAATCTGGTTTTGTTCGGGACCCTGACAGGTGTCTGCGACTCTGGCTGGTGCATCTCTGAACCCTGCTCCGGTCGAGGCGACAAGGGTTTAATTAGGGTTTACTTAGGGTTTAGGGTTTAGGGTTTAACCCGATGGGTGAACTTTTCTGAATCCTCCTCCCTAACTAAACACCAATGCAACCCTAAACCCTAAACCAACTTTCCCTAAACCCTTTTAATCCCTCCTTCTGGGCAGGATCTGCTGAGATCTGGTATCTGATCTCTCTTTTATCTGGCCGAGGCCAGATCTGGAAGGGGGGGGGGAGGGGGGTGGTTTAGGGTTTAGGGTTGAGGGTTAGGGTTGAGGGTTTAGGGTTTAGGGTTGAGGGTTTAATTCGGGTTGAGGGTTGAGGGTTTAGGGTTGAGGGTTTAGGGTTGAGGTTTTAGGGTTTAATTAGGGTTGAGGGTTTAGTGCACTAGGGTTGAGGGTTTAGTTATAGGGTTCAGGGTTTAGGGTTTAATTAGGCTTGAGGCCTAAACCCTAAACCCTAAACCCTAAACCCTAAACCCTCAACCCTAAACCCCCAACCCTAATTACGGTTGAGGGTTTAATTAGGGTTCAGGGTTGAGGGTTTAGGGTTGAGGGTTTAGAGTTTAATGAGGCTTGAGGGTTGAACCCTAAACCCTAAACCCTAAACCCTAAACCTAAACCCTAAACCCTAAACCCTAAACCCCCAACCCTAATTACGGTTGAGGGTTTAATTAGGGTTGAGGGTTGAGGGTTTAGGGTTGAGGGTTTAGGGTTGAGGTTTTAGGGTTTAATTAGGGTTGAGGGTTTAGTGCACTAGGGTTGAGGATTTAGTTATAGGGTTCAGGGTTTAGGGTTTTATTAGGCTTGAGGCCTAAACCCTAAACCCTAAACCCTAAACCCTCAACCCTAAACCCCCAACCCTAATTAATTACGGTTGAGGGTTTAATTAGGGTTCAGGGTTGAGGGTTTAGGGTTGAGGGTTTAGAGTTTAATGAGGCTTGAGGGTTGAACCCTAAACCCTAAACCCTAAACCCTAAACCCTAAACCCTAAACCCTAAACCCCCAACCCTAATTACGGTTGAGGGTTTAATTAGGGTTGAGGGTTGAGGGTTTAGGGTTGAGGGTTGAGGGTTAATTAAGGGTTGAGGGTTTAAACCCTAATTAAACCCTAAACCCTAAACCTTTAGGGTTGAGGGTTAAGGGTTATGTGTATATATATATATGTTTATATATATATATATGTATGTATATATATACACATGTATATTCATATAATTATATAATTTCTCACCATATATAAATATGTGTATAAATATAAATACAAATATAAATATAAATATAAATAAATAAATATATATATATATATACAATTACAAGGAGGGTTTAGATGATATGTTTTTATTTTTTCTGTGTATATACACATATATATATATATATATGTATCTATACATATATACATATATGATTATATAGAATTACATATGTATAAACACGAACACAGTCCCTCACCCCCCCCCCCCCCCCCCCCCCCCCCCCCCCCCCCCCCCCCCCCCCCCCCCCCCCCCTATGCGGCTCAACCCTAAACCCTTAACCCTTAACCCTAAACCCTAATTAATATGGGCAGGCTCTGCTGAGATGCCACGCTCTGATCTGAAGAGCAGACCCTGCTGGCTCCCGCTGTTAGGGTTTAATGGTTTAATTAGGGTTTAGGGTTTAGGGTTCAGGGTTCCAGGGTTCAGGGTTCAGGACTTAGGGTTTAACTTGTTTAGGGTTTAGTTAGCTGGGGTTTCTGTTTTGTTTTGTTTCTGTTTTGGAGCGGTCGAGCTCAGCTTTTTTAAGAAAGCAAGCACGCGATGTCTGAAGGTGCCCAAAACAATCTGGTTGCAAGTGCAGCTGCATGTCTGTCGCACACATGTCTGGATTGAACATTTGGTTGACAAATTTATTGTTGTCTGCACATGAAAAGTTTCGGCTGGCCTTAATTACTGTTCTTAAAATTTTGGGACTCTGAGAGAGCCATGGGCAAAGTTCTGAAGAAACCTTCTGCGAACAAGTCGACAAAGAAGCCTGCTGTGAAGCTTCCCCCGTCTCCTCTTCCTGAGTCTGAGGCGTCTGGTCTGTGCACGCCAGACAAGAAGCCTGCCCCGCAGACCCCCAAGGCCCCTCTGAAGGAGAAACCTGACGACCTGGGGTACTCTCAACAGTCTCCGGAGTCTGACGCAACCACTCTGCAGATGGAGGGCGTGAGCGAGGAGGCCCTCTTGAACGCCCCTGAGCCCTTTCTTGGGATCTGGGACAGTCTGTCCGAAGATCAGAAGGATCACCTGCGGAACTTGAACTCTGATCCGCTAGCAGAGTAGTTTAGTTGGCTTCTGTCCAAAGGATCTTGGCCAGTCGCAGGCTGATTTGGCTCACGGCTTGCGCTTAAAAAAACATTCTGCTTCGCTCCTTGCTTCGCTCGTGTCTGAGACAGTCCTGCTGCAGTTTGAGTTTGGAAGCTCGGTTGATTCTGTTTGGCTGATTTTTTGGCACAGAAGCTGTGTACTCTGAAGAGAGTCTAGCATGGCTGCGAATGCTGCTAGCTCTGCTGCCACCTACGCTGCTGTTCTGACTCTGAAGCGACGCTTCGGGTTCTGCGAAGAAGCTGCAGTCGAGATCTGCGCCTTTCTCGATCTGCCTGGCTGCGACAAGTGGTGGTGTCTGGCCACTGGTGAGCAATTCACCGATCTGGCTGACGGAGGCTCTGCTCGGAGCTGGACACTTTCTGGGTGGCTCTGCAGCAGACGAGATATCTCTGTCGGATCTCGTCTGTGGCTGCCTTGGGCCTCTCGGGTCCATGTGATGTCTGCAGAAGACATCTCTGAGCTGGGCCACTCTGAGGCCCAGACCCCCACTTCTGAGCGTTCTTCTGTCTGCGAGGCGGACTCTGAGTGGGAAGACGTAGAGGGCTCTGAGTCTGAGACTTCGGTAGCTCTGTGAAGCAGCCAAGCAAAAGGTTTTGAATCTGAGACTTCTGTGGCTCTGTAAAGCAGCGAAGCAAAAGGTCGGAGGAGTCTGAGGGATGGAGGTTCTTGCCCCGTCTGTTGACTGCCTGGCTTCTGCAGATAAGGCACCTCTCTGCCACTCATGTTTTTGTTCTGCAGGCAGGCCATTTTGGCCACAAGACTGCTTGTCTGTAAGGCAGCTGTGGAGATTTCTTCTTCTGAAGATGAAATGGCTCAGCAGCCTGAGACCGCAAGGTCTGCTTTGGTTCTACCCTCTGCAAGCTCTGCTCTGGTACCAGCAGACCCAGCAGACAAGTCTGGAGGCAGCTTAGCTTCTCTGTGTGCTTCTTGCTTGAGAGATGAAGTTAAGGAAGCCCTGCTCTCAGATTTCTGGCAATTTCCTGAATTCCAGGATCCGGAGGCTGAAGTCTTAAGCTTCAGGGGTTCTTGTCTTGAGACTTAGACCAGGGCCCGAAGGCTGAAGTCTTAAGCTTAAGGGACTCTTGTCTTGAGACTTAATTACAGGAAGCCATTTAAACTTAAGGCTTCTTGGTCCCCCCCCCCCCGTCGCCGAATTCATTATTGCCACCCTTTATTATTGTCATTTTCGAGGCCCGTAAGGGGTACCCTTGCCGGACTTGTTTTCGAGCTCCGGCGGATAAGGATTTTAGTAAGGAAACCGAGCTTTCAGACCTGTGCCGGTTTCCTGAATTCCAGGACCCGAAGGCTGAAGTCTTAAGCTTCAGGGACTCTTCTCTTCAGACTTAGACCAGGGCCCGAAGGCTGAAGTCTTAAGCTTCAGGGACTCTTCTCTTCAGACTTAGACCAGGACCCGAAGGCTGAAGTCTTGAGCTTCAGGGACTCTTCTCTTCAGACTTAGACCAGGACCCGAAGGCTGAAGTCTTAAGCTTCAGGGACTCTTCTCTTCAGACTTAGACCAGGACCCGAAGGCTGAAGTCTTGAGCTTCAGGGACTCTTCTCTTCAGACTTAGACCAGGACCCGAAGGCTGAAGTCTTAAGCTTCAGGGACTCTTCTCTTCAGACTTAGACCAGGACCCGAAGGCTGAAGTCTTAAGCTTCAGGGACTCTTCTCTTCAGACTTAGACCAGGGCCCGAAGGCTGAAGTCTTAAGCTTCAGGGACTTTTCTCTTCAGACTTAGACCAGGACCCGAAGGCTGAAGTCTTAAGCTTCAGGGACTTTTCTCTTCAGACTTAGACCAGGACCCGAAGGCTGAAGTCTTAAGCTTCAGGGACTCTTCTCTTCAGACTTAGACCAGGACCCGAAGGCTGAAGTCTTAAGCTTCAGGGACTGTTCTCTTCAGACTTAGACCAGGACCCGAAGGCTGAAGTCTTAAGCTTCAGCGACTCTTCTCTTCAGACTTAGACCAGGACCCGAAGGCTGAAGTCTTAAGCTTCAGGGACTTTTCTCTTCAGACTTAGACTAGGACCCGAAGGCTGAAGTCTTAAGCTTCAGGGACTGTTCTCTTCAGACTTAGACCAGGACCCGAAGGCTGAAGGATCGTCTGAGGGACTCGATCTTGTCTTTTTCTTCTTCTTGATATTATTCTCAGCACTCTGCCAAGTTCTTCTGCTGGCAGGCTTCTGGCCGCGGACTGAGAAGCAGACGACCTTGCTGCGGTTCTGCAAGCCTGACCACCCGGAAGCTTACCTGCCGGCTCTGCGAGACAAGCCCGCTCCGCAAGCCAAAGGCAGGCCTATGTCTGAGGCCATGAAGCAGGTTCTCAGAGAAGTTGCATCTGAGCAAGCTGCTAAAGCAGCCTCTGAGAAGCGGCGCCTCGAGCAATCTGGTGTTCGCCAAGAGTTTGAGAGGAGGCGGAGGCAGGGCGGCAGGCCCAAGGGCCGCAGGGCCAGCCGTAGCTCTGAGATGCCTCTGGCGGTCCAGCATGCTCTGACGCTGAAGATGAAGAAAGCGCTGCCTGACTTCAGCTCTGAGCACACCTTGCTGACAGCGATGAGCAAGAAGATGGGCTTGTCTTTGATGAAGGTCCGGAAGATCTGGCAGCGCAGAGACATTCTGGCGAGGTTGCAGAAGCACCATGGCTTCGCTCTGCAACCTCACGTCTCTACTGGGGCCAAAGGCCTGAAGAGGACTGCGACGCAGCGCCGGTATCGTGGATACCGTCTGCCTGGTGGTGGGAGGAAGTCTGCCTTCACGGCTGTCCGAGACAGTCTGCTTGTCTGGTTTGAGACCCAGCGCTGCCACGGCCACTCTGTCAAGAAGGTCCACATTCTGGAGCAGTGGCGTCTGCTGATGACGAAGGAGCTTCTGGATCTGCGGCAGCAGTCTGAGGCTGCTGTGGACCGCCACGAGCGAGCCGCTCTGCTTCAACTGGTCTCTGAAGGTGAGAAGCAGCTCAAGTCTTCTGCGGTGGACTCTGGAAGGAACCGTCTCAAGCAGTTGATGAAAGATCTGCGAGCGAAGGACATGGTCCCGGACCTGAAGACTCAGGTCTCTGAGGTTGACGAGGTGGTTCGTGCAAAGTTGACCTACCAGGCCCTGGACCACACCCTCTGGTTGACCTGTTTCGGCCCTGAGGCAGAACTGCGGGAAAGGGTCAGCAAACCTGCTGTTCTGCGTGCCAACCTGCAGTCCATGGTCCTGCTCTTCGCCGACCAGGTGCCCCTGTGGTTGAAGTCTGGTTCTGAGAAGGAGGTGTATGCGAAATGGGAGTCTGACCCGTACCCGCAGTCTCTGCTGAGACAAGAGCTTCTGGACCACCACACCCGCACTCTTGCTGACCGGACCTCCGACAGCCAGGTGCCGCCTCTGCTGTCGGCTGAGCTGCCTGCTGTGACTGAGAAACGCAAGAACTCTGGACAGCGTCAGAAACGGTCTTTTGCTGACCCTGATGCACACAGGTACCGTCTGACGTACGAGGCCAGACAGGGTCTGTACAACCTCTGCTCCGATGCTCCTCTTGTGGGCAAGGTGCTGCCGGGTCTGTTAGTTGTTCATGGAGCGCATGCTCGATTGAACAACATAGACTCTGCTGGCAAGTTCATCTCTGATGAGACCTTCGAATACAACGGCACTCTGGTGGTGCGGAAGGCGAAGACCTCTGCCGGCCGTCTGCTCTTTGGCTGGCGGAAAGCCAGACAGTCTGACCCAGAACTCTTCAGACGTATCTCTGTGATGAGTCAGCCGTCTGCGAACGTAGATGGCGTCATCTACGTCTGGGCCCAGCAGGAGCTGGCGGCTCTGACGCCTGTCTGCATCCAGCAGCGAGACTGCTACGCTGCGGCCTGGTCCTCCTCTGCCGCCGAGTCTCTGCTTTACAGCAACCATCTGCAGACCATTATTGGTCCTAAGATGACTGCGAGTCTGCAGTTGACTGACACAGACTTCTCTCGGAGCTTCAAGAGTCTGTGTCGCTCTGAAATGGATCGTCTGAGGCCAGCAAGGGGTTTCTGAAGTGTCTTCAGGGTCTCTGAGCGATTGTTTCTTCTGAAGCTCATCTGTTCCCTTGTCAGGCATGCTGGCCAGACAGCTCTGTTCGCCTCTGGGAACAAGGAGATCTGGCACTGCTCCCACCTCGATCTGATCCGCTGTGTGGTCTCTGCACAAGACGAGATGTCTCGCAGGCAGGACGAGAAGGACTGGATCGTTTCTGGTCTGAGGCGGAATGGCATTCTGGCTTACAAGCCTGACTTGAGCTCTGGCAAACTGGTGCCTCTGACGGATGCAGAGTGCTGCGGCCAAAGCATGGGTCTTTAGGCTGCATATATTGAGGTCTGACGATTTCATAACGATCTGATGCTTCTGTAACTGGCACTCTGTCTTTCTTAACTGACGACGTAGCTTTTTCTTTTGCAGGCTCTGCTCGCACGAAGCCATCCTGGTTGGAGGACCGCTACCTCTGGCGTGTGGGCTCTGTGCCTGTGAAGCCGGACTGGTCTGCCATCGCTGGCGCCCAAGCCGTTGCGGATCTGGTGGAGTGGTCGCTGAACCATCCTCACGTGCTGTCCTCTGAAGAGGAAGCTCTGCTCGCTGTGCCTGAACTCCCCGAGGATCTGCAAATCCCGTGCATTGAGTCTGGGGTTCTGACCCTGAGTCTGGATCTTCAGAGGACAGCCTGGCGGAAGCAGCTGGCCACCTCTGATGACGCTCTGGCAAAGAAGCGGGAACGCAGGGATGTCAAGGCCATGCTGGCTCTGGCTAAGAAGAAGCTGCATGGCAAGCTTCTGGAGGCCATGAGGCATCGTCTGAAGACGATGTCTCAGCAGCAAGCTCTGGCTCGTCTGGTTCCTCGTGCTGCTGAGCCCAAATCTCAGACAAAGAAGTCTGTCAAGAAGAATCTGCTCAAGACTGCAAGCAAAGCTGTGGTCAAGAAGGGGTCTGGCCAAGGCCCTGAAAGAGCAGAAGGCTCTGGAGGACCAAGAGGCTCTGGAGGAGCAGAGTGGCTCTGCCAAGCCACCTCTGGCCGCCTCCGCACTCTCTGACCCTGTCTCTGCCAAGGCTGCTGAACTTCCCGCCGCTGACAAGGGGCCTCTGTTTGGGAAGACCTGTAGGGTGCTCTTGGAGGAGGCCAACTGTGGGAAGTCTGGCAAGTGCACTGCCCACAATGTTCTTCTGGGCACTGTGACTCTGACAGGTGTGGGTGCGACCTGTGCCACAACGACTCTGTTTGCTGACGATGTCTGCGAAGTGGAGCAAGCCTGGCTACCGCCTCTGAAGTGGAAGGGCATGCACCTGAAACGTGCTCTGAAGCAGGTTGTCTGCAAGGCTTGTCTGGGCATTCGTCTGAGTCTGGAGGAGGACAGCTATGCCTCTGCGACTGTGGAGCTGATCCAGAAGAAGCCTCAGATGCTTCTGGATCAGCATCTGCTCATGGGCTGGGAGATGCTGAGGTGGCATTTCTGGGACGAGAAGTCTGAGCAGCCTGACTTCTTCCGCAAGCACTCTGTCCGGCTTCTGGACCCTCGGCTCTGCGTGCAGTTTCTGTACCAGGAGCATCCAAACCCTGGTCTGCTGCCGGCTCTGGCGCACGAGGCCACTGACTACAAGCTGCTCTTTGTGCCTGTCTGGGCTCCTGGTCCGCCTTGTCACTGGACTCTGCGGGTTCTGGACAGAAGAGAGGGAGACGAGGTCTGCACTCAGTACCTGGACACTCTGGCCACAGTGCACAAGAATTGTGCTCAGAACGCGCAGCTGCTGCTGGCAGCTCTGATTCCAGGGGCTGTCTTGCCTGACCGGGCAAAATGCCCTCTGCAGAAGAGCGATGACTGTGGGTTCTGGGTGCTGGCGAGCATCCTGTGGATCTGCTGCCAACTTCGTGGCGAGGGGCCAGCCTCTCGTGGCTCACGCAGCAGGCTGGTCATGGACCTGGTTGCTTTTCTGCGGACCTGGGTGGGTCAAATGGCTGAAGAGCAGAAGAAGCTGGAGAAGAGTCTGGCCGACGAGGACAAGGCTCTGAAAAAGGCGCTCAAAGCCAATCATGCCAAGGCTCTGAAATTGGCTGCGTCTCACGCAGCAGCCTCTGAAGCATCGACCAAAGCTGCTGCTCTGGCCCACGAGGTCCTGAACCAGGGGAAGGAGCCTGAAGCCTCTGATCTTTCTGCCTCAGAGAAGGCGGAAATTGAGCACATCAGACAGTTTGGGCTTCGAATCTGCAGTCGCTGCAGCTGGCAGAGTGGCTGCTTGGACTGCTGCTGGGAGAAGCGCGAACGGTATCTGCTCAACAAGCTTCGTGTGAGCCTGGGTCTGGCACCTCTGAAGTGAAATTTTCTGCTGTGACGGGGCTGCACATGGCTGCACGCACTGGGGCTTTGCTTCTGTTCCGAGTCTCTTTTTTGAAGCTTTTTGCCAGCACTCTGTGGCTGCACACACTGGGGTTTCGCTGCTGTCGTAGGTCTTTTTTTGAGCTTCTACGCCTGCAAATCTCAGGCATTCGCATCTGATTCCATGGAGAGATTTGGCGGCAATTTGTGGCTGCACACACTGGGGTTTCGCTGCTGTCGTAGGTCTTTTTTTGAGCTTCCACGCCTGCAAATCTCAGGCATTCGCATCGGATTCTATGGAGAGATTTGGCAGCACTCTGTGGCTGCACACACTGGGGTTTCGCTGCTGTCGTAGGTTTTTTTCCAAGCTTCTGCACCGGCAAATCTGAGGCATTCGCATCTGATTCTATGGAGAGATTTCGCAGCACTCTGTGGCTGGACACACTGGGGTTTCGCATCTGCACCAAGTCTTTTTTGGGGAGCTTCTCTGTAGCTGCAGACAATGGGTTTAAGCTTCTGCTGCAGGGCTTGAGCTTCCGTATCTGTGCAAGGCTCCTGCTTCTCTGAAGAAAGAGGCCTGAAGCACCAGTTTCTCGCAGCTCTGGAGCTGCAGCAATCTCAAAAGGCTCCTGCTTCTCTGAAGAAAGAGGCCTGAAGCAGCAGTTTCTCGCAGCTCTGGAGCTGCAGCAATCTCAAAAGGCACCTGCTTCTCTGAAGAAAGAGGCCTGAAGCAGCAGTTTCTGGCAGCTCTGGAGCTGCAGCAATCTCAAGAGGCACCTGCTTCTCTGAAGAAACAGGCCTGAAGCAACAGTTTCTCGCAGCTCTGGAGCTGCAGCAATCTGAAGAGGCACCTGCTTCTCTGAAGAAACAGGCCTGAAGCAACAGTTTCTCGCAGCTCTGGAGCTGCAGCAATCTCACAAGACAAGCAATCTCAAACGAGATCTGCTTCTCTAGAGCCTCGGAGCTCGAAAAGTCTTCTCTGCAAGTAAAATTTCTGATTCCTGGCCGGCCAAATTTTACTGTTGTCACCCCCTTATTATTATCACCGGACCCCCCAAAATAGACTTGTTTACACACATCGGCCCGAAAACCTCCCGTAATGGAAAGTAGTCTTCGGCTGAGCCCCTCTGGCCCGGCGAATATTACAGTTGCCACCCCATTTTGTAGATGTGAGGTTAACATTATACAAGGACCCAGAAGCCCTGAACTCTAGCCCCGAACTCTAGCTTACGGGTCCAGTTCTGTCTTTCGGGTGCTCATATAATGTATGGAGCCCGACATTGTGCCCCAAACTGCATCCAAAGCCCTGATATCGGTGTCCCGTTTTGGGGAGGGGCCTTGAGACAAGGAAGCGTAAGCTCGGAAATCGGGGGTCCCTTTCTTTCGGGCAGGAATCCTAGTAGCTTCCCTTGACCCCAAACCTGGGGTTTAGGGGTCCACATCGCCAAGGTCGACCTTGTCCCACCGAAGCCGGTGATGCAGGCGCGGGGCTACTCGAAAGATCAGGGAGCTTAGATGTATGTTAGCCGGGTGTTTTTGTTAGGGCTTGGAGGGTTTTGAGTTCGGACTTTGTGGTTCAGGGTTTTGAGGGCCTTGGGGGGTTTAGGCAGGTCCTTGGGATGTTTGCTATTTGTGTATAGGGTCTTAATTCAGCAGATGTTCTGGGGTTTTTCAGAGGCTGTACCGGGCTCCGCCTGCTAGCTAGTCCGACTCCCAAAGACGAATCCCTGCCATGCTACTTGCAAACCTTAAGCCCGAAACCCTCAATGACTCAACCCTACACCCTTTGTGCAGATGCAGCCCGCGGCCCCTTCCCCTTGGCAGCCTTGTCCTTCGGACTGTACTGGGGCATAGCTGCCCAAGATGCAGCGCCTTCAGCTCAGCCAAGCAGAGCCAGGAACATACATCTGCAATCCCTGTGAACGCTGGTGCATATTCCCCTGGAAGGAGCAAAGCTTCTGCCAAGAGCCACCTGACACAGGCGCCAGCGCCTTTCGCCTCTCTCGCTGCGACTTCGCAGACACGGTGAATCTGGCCGTTTAGCCTTGAGGAGTGGCGGTTTGGGGCTTCGGGTTGATCTTTTTCCCGTGTTTTGAGGAAGCTTCGGCTTAAGGAGGGTTTGGGTGCCTAGTCGGGTCTGCAGCCAGCCTATGAAAACTGGAAATGCTTTTAAGAAGAGCGAATTTAGGACATGTTGTATCTAATATCAAACCTCAGGAAAGAATTTTTAATCGTTATGGCTCGGTACAACCAGTCGTGCCGGAGCAACACACGTCAGAGAGTAGAGTGACAGTAGCGATGGCAGTCGGAAGAGGTTAGTTAGGGTTTACGGTGCCGTGTGTCATGGGGCTGAAGGTAGGTAGCGAAAAGTTTCTTGCAGCGTCTGCGGCTCAGCCACACAGAGCGAGCAACATATCGATCTTGAACTGCACTCAGAAATCGTTGGGGCTGTTTACCTTTGGGTCTTATCTCAGAACAGCTATAGGTCCCATCGCCGGGGCCACTGTGGGCCAGCCACCCTGAAAGCGAGATTCCTTCCAAGGGCTTCTTGCGTAGAGGCACGACGAGTTCCACATCTAGTTCCATTCAGTTGGGGAGGGATTCTGCGGGCCATGAGGCCCTGCGAAAGGGCCGCTTGCCGCCACTGTGGTCTTCGGCTTGGTCTGTTCGGAGTGAACGGGCTGGGCGTGGCACGTCGCTGGCACGAGGCGAGGTGCCCTGCCCGCTCCGCCATTGCCTGCGCTGAGCCAGCTACACCTACACCACCAGAAGAGGTACCCTATCTTGACACCGCTGAGATGGCGACGGGCAGAGACCTGTTGCCACAGGTCGATCACAATGTCGACATGGCGGAGCTTTCGGTGGAGGCGATGATGCAAACATTGTTCATGAGTAAGGAAGACCTTGTCAGGCTGCACGAAGTGAACCCGGAGCTATTCCGGGAGGTCCTGAATTATGTGGTGGTCACCTGGCGCCCAGGGGCATTCTCCGGAGCCCCGCTGCGCCCAGCCTTGGGGCTGGGTCCGGGTCCTGGCGAGGCCACCGTCGTCGTTAGGGCCTTTGTGCCCGCACTCCGAGACATTTGTGAGCAGCACATATCCCTAGAGTGCTTGGAAGATCAATTCGTGAAGAGCGCTCAGTATGATGAGATGGTGGATTTTGGGGAGGACCTGCGCGAGGTCGCCCTGGAGAGATGCGTGCAGCTGCAGCAGGTAGCACGCCGACTGGGGTCCGGGTGTGCAAGCCGTGGGGGTGGTTAAACCACCCCAGTCGCCCGCGTTGTCCAAGACATCGGACGGGAGTTTCACCGGACATGGGCACGCTGGGTCCTGGTCCCTCAAAGAAACAAGCTTCAGCCAAGCGACAGCTACATGACGCAGGCGCCAGCGTCTCTGGCCGTCGCTTTCGGCGACTTCGCATGCGCGCCAGGTGAACCTTCCCATTTAGGGTTGAGGAAGTTGGGGAGAGGCGGGGGGGGGGGGGTTAGGCAGTTTAGGGTTTCGAGCTTTGGGGTGAGGATTAACGTTTCGGCTTCAGGTGTCAGGGTTTGGGCGCGTAGCCTTCAGGTTCTACTGCCGGCCTCGGGTGTTTTCCTCTTCTAGACAGCTGGCAACGCTTGCAAGAAGAGTGACCTTACAAAACCCCAGTGAAGGTAGTTTGGCTCGGTACAACCAGTCATTCCAGCTGCAGGAGCAGCACGCATCAGAGTAGAGTATCAGTGTAGTGATGAGAGTCGGAAGAGGTTAGGCTTTAGGGCTTCATGTGGCTCCAAGTCGCGCTTTGATGCACCGGCTTTGTTGTGATTTCTTGCCGCTTTAGGGCTAAGTTGAAAGGGGATGAGGGGCTGTGTAGGCTAGGCTTGGAAAGGGCGCCCCCCCAAAGCAAAGCACGTTGAACCCGTGCCCAGGAACCCTTTGAACTCCTGAGCTCCCAACCCCAGGTCGGTTTAGGAGGGTTTAGGGTTTAGGGCCTAGGGTTTAGGGTTTAGGAGGGTTAAGGGTTTAGGGTTTATAGGGTTTATAGGGTTTAGGGTCTAGGGTCTAGGGTTTAGGGTCTAGGGTCTATAGGGTCTATAGGGTCTATAGGGTCTATAGGGTCTATAGGGTCTATAGGGTGTTTAGGGTTTAGGGCCAGGGTAACTCGAATGAGGGCCTTGGGGGGTTTAGGCAGGTCCTTAGGATGCTTTCTATTTGTGTATAGGGTCTTACTTTAGCAGATGTGATGGATTTTTTCAGAGGCTGTACCGTCCCGGGCTGAAAGAATAGGGTGCAGCAAGTACCCTCAGTGAAGGAGCCTGGCTTATCGCTTGCTTACAAATTGTTCCCTGAGCCCTTAAGCGTTTTTACAGGTGGCTCCTTTCTGGTTGTGGGAATTGTCTGTTGTGATGGTTGTACCGAGCTCCTTGCTTAGGAAGCCTTGCTTGCAATTTCAACATCCCTCCAAATCGGCCTGCGCCTGTTAGCCAGTCCAATTCCCACAGGCGAACCCCTGCGATTCTAAACCTTGAACTATAAACCTTGTCAACCCTATAGCCCTCAACCGTACACCCTGCGTGCAGGTGCAGCCCACGGCCCCTTCCTTGTCCTTCAGACCTGAGGCATAGCTGCAGCCTGGACCTCACGGTGCTGCTTGTCATGCTTCAAGATTCACTCAGCCCTCAACCCTGAACCTTTCTAGACTTCGGGGGCAGCTCCACGACTATGCAAGCCATGTCGAGCTGACGCAGCGTCTGCGGCTCAGCCACACAGAGCGAGCAACATCTATTGAACTGCAATCAGAAATGTTAATATCTTGAACTGCAGCTTAGGGCTGTTTACCTTTGGGTCTCATCCCAGAACAGCTATAGATCCCATCGCCGGGGCCAGTGTGGGCCAGCCACCCTGAAATCGAGATTCCATTCCAAGGGGTTCTTGCGCAGAGGCACGACGAGTTCCACATAGAGTTCCACTGGATTCTGAGCGCCATGAGGCCCTGTGAAAGGGTCGCTTGAGGCCACTGTGTGGTCTTCGGCTTGGTCTGTTTGGAGTGAACGCAGCGAGGCGAGGTGCCCTGCCCGCTCCGCATGGTGGAGCGGGCAGAGCACCTCGGCTCGTGCTACCGCCTCCTGACACCGCTGAGATGGCGACGGGCAGAGACCTGCTGCCACAGGTCGATCGCAATGTGGATATGGCGGAGCTTTCCGTGGAGGCAATGATCCAAACTTTTGTTTCTGACCACGGAAGACCTTGTCCAATTGCATGCAGCGAACCCGGAGCTGTGCCGGAGGTTCTTAGAATTAGTGGTGGTAACCTGGCGCCCCGTGGCCGCATCCGGAGCCCCGCTGCGCCCAGCCTTGGGGCTGGCTCCGGGTCGTGACGACGCCACCGTCCTCATTAGGGCCAACGTGTCCGCAGTCCGAGCCATCCGTTAGCAGAGCGTGTCCCTACGCATCTCTCCAGAGCGACCTCGCGCAGGTCCTCGCCACAATCCACCATCTCGTCATACTGAGCGCTCTTCACGAGTTGATCGTCCAAGCATGCTTGGACGATCAACTCGTGAAGAGCGCTCAGTACGATGAAATGGTGGATTGTGGCGAGGACCTGCGCGAGGTCGCTTTGGAGAGATGCATGCAGCTTCAGCAGATAGCACGCCGACTGGGGTCCGGGTGTGCAAGCCGTGGGGGTGGTTAAACCACCCGAGTCGCCCGCGTTGTCCAAGACATCGGACGGGAGTTTCATCGGACAAGTTCCGTGAGCACTGAACTACCACCGCGCTAAGGGAATTGCAGAAGCAGGACGTGCTAAGTAGGCCCTGCGCTTCAGCCGTCGCAAGCCCTAAATCCTCAAACCGTCCTCGAGCGTTAATAATCTTGCCCTACGGAAAGGGCTCTGGGCGCGCTGGGTCCTGGTCCCTCGAAGAGACAAGCTTCAACCAAGCGACAGCTACATGACGCACGCGCCGGCGTCTCTGACTTCGCGGACCTGCGTGAGGTCGCCCAGAAGAGATGCTATAGGGTTTAGGGATGGTTTAGGGTTTAAGTAATTAGGGTTTAGGTTTTAGCTCGTGGTCCACGACATCTGATGGGAGTTTCACCGGACAAGTTCCGTGAGCACTGAACTACCTCTGCGCTAAGGAAATTGCAGAAGCAGCTCCTCGAACTTTAGTCTCGACCTTTCAGCCCTGCCGCTGCCTGAAAAGCTCTTCTGCCTCTGGGCGCTGGGTCCTGGTTCCTCGGAGAGACCAGCGACGCCTAAATCGGCCTGAGTCCCAGATCGACAAGAAGGATATATTCGTTTGCACCAAGCACATGAGACCTATGACTATCTTGTTTGAATATTTGTTCGCTTTTGCATGGCAATGCTTGCATGCAGAAGAGCGACGTGAACAAGACATGATAATGCTGTATGTTTGTACACAACCCCAGGAAGGCATTAGTGGCTCGGCACAACTAGCCATGCCCGCCACATGAGCGGAAAGCATGAGAGTGGAGTAACAGTACAGTGACGAGGGAGTCGGAAGGGATTTAGGGTTTTGGGGTTTCATATGGCGCTCCAGGTAACGCTTCGATGCGGCGATTTAAGGTTATACGTTAAAAGGGTGCTTCGAGAAGGCATGAACTCTCCACCAGCAACTTCGGGATTCCTGAGCTCCCAACTCCACAGAGGCCTTTGAACTCGATTTCGCTCGAAGACTCTGGTGGGAGGGGGGCGAGGGGGGAGGGGCGAGGGGGGAGGGGCGAGGGGGGAGAAGCCCTCCCCAACAAAGCTCAACCCTCAACCCTTACTAATCCCTAAACCCTAAAGTCTAACCCCTAAACCCCTAAACCTCTCAACCCCTAAACCCCTAAACAAAAAACCCTAAACCCTAAACCCTATAAACCCTATAAACCCTAAACCCTAAACCCTAAACCCTAAACCCCTAAACCCTAAACCCCTAAACCCTAAACCCTAAACCCTAAACCCTAAACCCTAAACCCTCAACCCTACCTCCAGCGTCGGATCTTCGTATGGAGCTGCACAGGTTGCCCGGCGTGCCACCGCCGTGCCGTTCAGCCAGCAGCCGAGGGTTGAGGGCTTCTAGGGTTCAGGATTTAGGGGTTTCAGGTTCGGGCTTGTAGGTGTTGAGGGGCTGAGGGTGTGGAGATTCGGGGTTAATGGGGGTTTGGAGTGTAGGGTTAAGGGTACTGGATTTTGGGTTTTGGGATTACGGGTCTAGGTACGTACACGGGCTGATGGTTTACAGGCGCGCGGTATGGCTTCGGCTTTGACGGCCGATCTTGTACCCCAGAAGCCCTATATATAACCACTTTCATACTTAAGCCTTATAAGCCCTAGAAGGTGGATTTCAGATCAAGTCTTGGGGTTTAGGGCTTTTACTACATCCTCAATTCTAAACCCGGGTTTCTCGACACAAGGAGCCAGAACCCGGAAGACCCTAGCATAAGGGGCCAGTTTTTTGTACGGGTGCCGACATCAATATGGAGCCCATATGTATATAAGCCTAAGCTCCAAATTCGGGGTCCAAAGGCCCTTTCTCCACGAAGCCAACTAAACCAAAAGCGGGGTTATCCCTTTTTGGGGGTATTAGTAGGGGTCTTGATCGAGGGAAGCGTATCCCCTGAAATGGTGGTCCCTTCCTTGCGGTTAGGAATCCTAAAAGCTTCCCCGAACCCTAAACCCTAGACCTGTTTGGGTCGAGGGCTTTAGGGTTGGGACCGCGCCCGAGGTCGACCTCGTCCGACCGAAGCCAGTGATGCAGGCACTCGAAAGTTCAGGGAACTAAGATGAAGAGGCTATCAGGGCTCTTTATAGGGCTTAGAGGGTTTGGGGCTCGGACTGCGGGTTTTGGAGTTTGGTTCAGATTTTTTCGGCAGGTGCTTGGGATGTTTGCTATGTGTCCCTTGTGTTGGGCCGGATAGGGCCCTATTTTGGAGGTATCAGTGGGGTCCAGCCAACAGCCTCAGTTGAACAAATCCTCAATCTAGCCCGGCTTCTCGCTTGCCTACCAAGTTCCCTGACACCTGAAGAGCACTTTGAGGTTTCGTGGCTCCTTGTTGATAGTTGGGATTGTCTGCGGCGATGGTTGTAAGGAGGCTTGACAGCCGATGACTGCAATATGCCTGCAATCGGACTCCGCCTGCTAGCTAGTCCGATTCCCAAAGACGAATCCCTGCCATGCCACTTGCAAACCTTAAGCCCTAAACCCTCAATGACTCAACCCTACACCCTTTGTGCAGATGCAGCCCGCGGCCCCTTCCCCTTGGCAGCCTTGTCCTTCGGACTGTACTGGGGCATAGCTGCCCAAGATGCAGCGCCTTCAGCTCAGCCAAGCAGAGCGAGGAACATACATCTGCAATCCCTGTGAACGCTGGCGCCTATTCCCCTGGAAGAAGCAAAGCTTCAGCCAAGAGCCACCTGACACAGGCGCCAGCGCCTTCCGCCTCTCGCTGCGACTTCGCACGCAAGGTGAATCTGGCCGTTTAGCCGTTAGGCGGTTTGGGGCTTCGGGTTGATCTTTTTTCCCGTGTTAATTGAGGAAGCTTCGGCTTAAGGTTTCAG
Organism: Symbiodinium natans; assembly: GCA_905221605.1. Lineage (NCBI taxonomy): Eukaryota > Dinophyceae > Suessiales > Symbiodiniaceae > Symbiodinium > Symbiodinium natans. Next base: position 478,595 of record CAJNDS010000424.1, read on the forward strand.
GGGGTGCCTAGTCGGGTCTGCAGCGAGCCTCGCTCTTGTAGATGCAAAACAACTGGAAATGCTTGTAAGCAGAGCGAATTTAGGAAATACATGTATCTATAATATCAAACCTCAGGAAAGAATTTTATCGTTCTGGCTCGGACCAGTCGTGCCGCAGCAACAGACATCAGAGAGTAGAGTGACAGTAGCGATGGCAGTCGGAAGAGGTTAGTTAGGGTTTACGGTGCGGTGTGTCATGGGTCTGAAGGTAGCGAAAAGTTTCTTGCAGCGTCTGCGGCTCAGCCACACAGAGCGAGCAACAGATCTTGAACTGCACTCAGAAATCGTTGGGGCTGTTTACCTTTGGGTCTTCAGAACAGCTATAGGTCCCATCGCCGGGGCCACTGTGGGCCACCCTGAAAGCGAGATTCCATTCCAAGGGCTTCTTGCGTAGAGGCACGACGAGTTCCACATCTAGTTCCATTCAGTTGGGGATTCTGCGGGCCATGAGGCCCTGCGAAAGGGCCGCTTGCCGCCACTGTGGTCTTCGGCTTGGTCTGTTCGGAGTGAACGGGCTGGGCGTGGCACGTCGCTGGCACGAGGCGAGGTGCCCTGCCCGCTCCGTCATTGCCTGCGCAGACCAAGCTACACCTACACCACCAGAAGAGGTACCCTATCCTGACACCGCTGAGATGGCGACGGGCAGAGACCTGCTGCCACAGGTCGACTGCAACGTGGACATGGCGGAGCTGTCGGTGGAGGCGATGATGCAAACATTATTCATGAGTAAGGAGGACCTTCTCAAGCTGCACGAAGTGAACCCGGAGCTATTCCGGGAGGTCCTGAATTATGTGGTGGTCACCTGGCGCCCCGGGGCATTCTCCGGAGCCCCGCTGCGCCCAGCCTTGGGGCTGGGTCCGGGTCCTGGCGAGGCCACCGTCGTCGTCAGGGCCTTTGTGCCCGCACTCCGAGACATTTGTGAGCAGCACGTATCCCTAGAGTGCCTGGACAATCAACTTGTGAAGTCTGCGCAATATGACGAGATGGTGGATTTTGGGGAGGACCTGCGCGAGGTCGCTTTGCAGAGATGCCTGCAGCTGCAGCAGGTAGCACGCCGACTGGGGTCCGGGTGTGCAAGCCGTGGGGGTGGTTAAACCACCCCAGTCGCCCGCGTTGTCCAAGACATCGGACAGGAGTTTCAGCGGACAAGTTCCGTGAGCCTGAACTGCCACCCCGCTAGGGAAATTGCAGAAGCGGCATGTACTAAGCAGGCCCTGCACTTCAGCCGTCGCAAGTCCTAAATCCCCAAACGGTCCTCGAGCTTTAAACGGAACGGGCTCTGGGCGCGCTGGGTCTTGGTCCCTCAAAGAAACAAGCTTCAGCCAAGCGACAGCTACATGACGCAGGCGCCAGCGTCTCTGGCCGTCGCTCTCGGCGATTTCGCGTGCGCGCCAGGTGAACCTTCGCATTTAGGGTTGAGGATGTTCGGGGAGGGGCGGGGGGCGGGGGGATTTGAGATCAAATTTTGGGGTTTAGGGTTTAGAGTTTAAGGCTCCGGCGAATATCTGGGTCGGCTAAACCCAGGTTCTCGACACAAGAAGCCAGAAACCGGAAAGCCTTACGGGGCCAGTTTTTCGTACGGGTGCTTACATAACTGTGGAGCCCATATAAGCCCCAAATTCGGAGTCCAAAGGCCCTTGTTCCACGAAGCCAACTAAACCAAAAGCGGGGGTATCCCTTTTTTGGGGGTATTAGTAGGGGTCTTGTTCGAGGGAAGCGTATCCCCTGAAATGGTGGTCCCTTCCTTGCGGGTAGGAATCCTAAAAGCTTCCCCGAACCCTAAACCCTAGACCTGTTTGGGTCGAGGGGTTTAGGGTTGGGGCCCGCGCCCGATGTCGACCTCGTCCGACCGAAGCCAGTGATGCAGGCACTCGAAAGTTCAGGGAACTAAGATGCAGAGGCTATCAGGGCTCTTTATAGGGCTTAGAGGGTTTGGGGCTCGGACTGCGGGTTTTGGAGTTTGGTTCAGATTTTTTCGGCAGGTGCTTGGGATGTTTGCTATGTGTCCCTTGTGTTGGGCCGGATAGGGCCCTATTTTGGAGGTATCAGTGGACCCCTGAAGAGCACTTTGAGGTTTCGTGGCTCCTTGTTGATAGCGGCGATGGTTGTAAGGAGGCTTGACAGCCGATGATTGCAATATGCCTGCAATCGGGCTCCGCCTGCTAGCTAGTCCGATTCCCAAAGACGAATCCCTGCCATGCTACTTGCAAACCTTAAGCCCTAAACCCTCAATGACTCAACCCTACACCCTTTGTGCAGATGCAGCCCGCGGCCCCTTCCCCTTGGCAGCCTTGTCCTTCGGACTGTACTGGGGCATAGCTGCCCAAGATGCAGCGCCTTCAGCTCAGCCAAGCAGAGCGAGGAACATCTGCAATCCCTGTGAACGCTGGTGCCTATTACCCTGGAAGAAGCAAAGCTTCAGCCAAGAGCCACCTGACACAGGCGCCAGCGCCTTTCGCCTCTCGCTGCGACTTCGCACGCAAGGTGAATCTGGCCGTTTAGCCGTTAGGCGGTTTGGGGCTTCGGGTTGATCTTTTTTCCCGTGTTAATTGAGGAAGCTTCGGCTTAAGGTTTCAGGGGGTGCCTAGTCGGGTCTGCAGCGAGCCTCGCTCTTGTAGATGCAAAACAACTGGAAATGCTTGTAAGAAGAGCGAATTTAGGAAATACATGTATCTATAATATCAAACCTCAGGAAAGAATTTTATCGTTCTGGCTCGGACCAGTCGTGCCGCAGCAACAGACATCAGAGAGTAGAGTGACAGTAGCGATGGCAGTCGGAAGAGGTTAGTTAGGGTTTACGGTGCGGTGTGTCATGGGTCTGAAGGTATAGCGAAAAGTTTCTTGCAGCGTCTGCGGCTCAGCCACACAGAGCGAGCAACATATCGATCTTGAACTGCACTCAGAAAGGGTTGGGGCTGTTTACCTTTGGGTCTTCAGAACAGCTATAGGTCCCATCGCCGGGGCCACTGTGGGCCACCCTGAAAGCGAGATTCCATTCCAAGGGCTTCTTGCGTAGAGGCACGACGAGTTCCACATCTAGTTCCATTCAGTTGGGGATTCTGCGGGCCATGAGGCCCTGCGAAAGGGCCGCTTGCCGCCACTGTGGTCTTCGGCTTGGTCTGTTCGGAGTGAACGGGCTGGGCGTGGCACGTCGCTGGCACGAGGCGAGGTGCCCTGCCCGCTCCGTCATTGCCTGCGCAGACCAAGCTACACCTACACCACCAGAAGAGGTACCCTATCCTGACACCGCTGAGATGGCGACGGGCAGAGACCTGCTGCCACAGGTCGACTGCAACGTGGACATGGCGGAGCTGTCGGTGGAGGCGATGATGCAAACATTCTTCATGAGCAAGGAGGACCTTCTCAAGCTGCACGAAGTGAACCCGGAGCTATTCCGGGAGGTCCTGAATTATGTGGTGGTCACCTGGCGCCCCGGGGCATTCTCCGGAGCCCCGCTGCGCCCAGCCTTGGGGCTGGGTCCGGGTCCTGGCGAGGCCACCGTCGTCGTTAGGGCCTTTGTGCCCGCACTCCGAGACATTTGTGAGCAGCACGTATCCCTAGAGTGCCTGGACAATCAACTTGTGAAGTCTGCGCAATATGACGACATGGTGGATTTTGGGGAGGACCTGCGCGAGGTCGCTTTGCAGAGATGCCTGCAGCTGCAGCAGGTAGCACGCCGACTGGGGTCCGGGTGTGCAAGCCGTGGGGGTGGTTAAACCACCCCAGTCGCCCGCGTTGTCCAAGACATCGGACGGGAGTTTCACCGGACAAGTTCCGTGAGCCTGAACTGCCACCCCGCTAGGGAAATTGCAGAAGCGGCATGTACTAAGCAGGCCCTGCACTTCAGCCGTCGCAAGTCCTAAATCCCCAAACGGTCCTCGAGCTTTAAACGGAACGGGCTCTGGGCGCGCTGGGTCTTGGTCCCTCAAAGAAACAAGCTTCAGCCAAGCGACAGCTACATGACGCAGGCGCCAGCGTCTCTGGCCGTCGCTCTCGGCGATTTCGCGTGCGCGCCAGGTGAACCTTCGCATTTAGGGTTGAGGATGTTCGGGGAGGGGCGGGGGGCGGGGGGATTTGAGATCAAATTTTGGGGTTTAGGGTTTAGAGTTTAAGGCTCCGGCGAATATCTGGGTCGGCTAAACCCAGGTTCTCGACACAAGAAGCCAGAAACCGGAAAGCCTTACGGGGCCAGTTTTTCGTACGGGTGCTTACATAACTGTGGAGCCCATATAAGCCCCAAATTCGGAGTCCAAAGGCCCTTGTTCCACGAAGCCAACTAAACCAAAAGCGGGGGTATCCCTTTTTTGGGGGTATTAGTAGGGGTCTTGTTCGAGGGAAGCGTATCCCCTGAAATGGTGGTCCCTTCCTTGCGGGTAGGAATCCTAAAAGCTTCCCCGAACCCTAAACCCTAGACCTGTTTGGGTCGAGGGGTTTAGGGTTGGGGCCCGCGCCCGATGTCGACTTCGTCCGACCGAAGCCAGTGATGCAGGCATTTGAAAGTTCAGGGAACTAAGATGCAGAGGCTATCAGGGCTCTTTATAGGGCTTAGAGGGTTTGGGGCTCGGACTGCGGGTTTTGGAGTTTGGTTCAGATTTTTTCGGCAGGTGCTTGGGATGTTTGCTATGTGTCCCTTGTGTTGGGCCGGATAGGGCCCTATTTTGGAGGTATCAGTGGGGTCCAGCCAACAGACTCAGTTAAACAAATCCTCAATCTAGCCCGGCTTCTCGCTTGCCTACCAAGTTCCCTGAGCCTTGAAGAGCACTTTGAGGTTTCGTGGCTCCTTGTTGATAGTTGGGATTGTCTGCGACGATGGTTGTAAGGAGGCTTGACAGCCGATGATTGCAATATGCCTGCAATCGGGCTCCGCCTGTTAGCTAGTCCGATTCCCAAAGACGAATCCCTGCCATGCTACTTGCAAACCTTAAGCCCTAAACCCTCAATGACTCAACCCTACACCCTTTGTGCAGATGCAGCCCGCGGCCCCTTCCCCTTGGCAGCCTTGTCCTTCGGACTGTACTGGGGCATAGCTGCCCAAGATGAAGCGCCTTCAGCTCAGCCAAGCAGAGCGAGGAACATACCTTGAACTGCAATCCCTGTGAACGCTGGTGCATATTCCCCTGAAAGAAGCAAAGCTTCAGCCAAGAGCCACCCACCTGACACAGGCGCCAGCGCCTTTCGCCTCTCGCTCTCGGCGACTTCGCAGACACGCAAGGTGAATCTGGCCGTTTAGCCTTGAGGAGTGGCAGGCGGTTTGGGGCTTTGGGTTGATCTTTTTCCCATGTTTTGAGGGTTGAAGCTTCGGCTTAAGGTTTCAGGGTTTGGGTGCCTAGTCTTCTGGGTCTGCAGCCAGCCTCGGGTGTTTCCCTCGCTCTTGTAGGGCAATGCAAAACAACTGGAAATGCTTGTAAGAAGAGCGAATTTAGGAAATACATGTTGTATCTATAATATAAAACCTCAGGAAAGAATTTTGAATCGTTATGGCTCGGTACAACCAGTCGTGCCGGAGCAACACACGTCAGAGAGTAGAGTGACAGTAGCGAGGGCAGTCGGAAGAGGTTAGTTAGGGTTTACGGCGCGGTGTGTCATGGGGCTGAAGGTATAGCGAAAAGTTTCTTGCAGCGTCTGCGGCTCAGCCACACAGAGCGAGCAACATATCGATCTTGAACTGCACTCAGAAAGGGTTGGGGCTGTTTACCTTTGGGTCTTATCTCAGAACAGCTATAGGTCCCATCGCCGGGGCCACTGTGGGCCACCCTGAAAGCGAGATTCCTTCCAGGGGCTTCTTGCGTAGAGGCACGACGAGTTCCACATCTAGTTCCATTCAGTTGGGGATTCTGCGGGCCATGAGGCCCTGCGAAAGGGCCGCTTGCCGCCACTGTGGTCTTCGGCTTGGTCTGTTCGGAGTGACCGGGCTGGGCGTGGCACGTCGCTGGCACGAGGCGAGGTGCCCTGCCCGCTCCGTCATTGCCTGCGCAGACCAAGCTACACCTACACCACCAGAAGAGGCACCCTATCCTGACACCGCTGAGATGGCGACGGGCAGAGACCTGCTGCCACAGGTCGATTGCAACGTGGACATGGCGGAGCTTCCGGTGGAGGCGATGGTGCAAACTCTGTTCATGAGTAAGGCGGACCTTGTCCAACTGCATGCAACGAACCCGGAGCTGTGCCGGGAGGTCCTGAATTATGTGGTGGTCACCTGGCGCCCCGGGGCATTCTCCGGAGCCCCGCTGCGCCCAGCCTTGGGGCTGGGTCCGGGTCCTGGCGAGGCCACCGTCGTCGTTAGGGCCTTTATGCCCGCACTCCGAGACATTTGTGAGCAGCACATATCCCTAGAGTGCTTGGAAGATCAACTTGTGAAGTCTGCGCAATATGACGAGATGGTGAATTTTGGGGAGGACCTGCACGAGGTCGCCCTGGCAAGATGCGTGCAGCTTCAGCAGGTAGCACGCCGATTAGGGTCCGGGTGTGCAAGCCGTGGGGGTGGTTAAACCACCCCAGTCGCCCGCGTTGTCCAAGACATCGGACGGGAGTTTCACCGGACAAGTTCCGTAAGCACTGAACTGCCACCCCGCTAGGGAAATTGCAGAAGCGGCATGTACTAAGCAGGCCCTGCACTTCAGCCGTCGCAAGTCCTAAATCCCCAAACGGTCCTCGAGCTTTAAACGGAACGGGCTCTGGGCGCGCTGGGTCCTGGTCCCTCGAAGAAACAAGCTACAGCCAAGCGACAGCTACATGACGCAGGCGCCAGCGTCTCTGGCCGTCGCTCTCGGCGACTTCGCATGCGCGCCAGGTGAACCTTCCCATTTAGGGTTGAGGAAGTTCGGGGAGAGGCGGGGGGGGGGGGGGGTTAGGCAGTTTAGGGTTCGAGCTTTGGGGTGAGGATTAACGTTTCGGCTTCAGGTGTCAGGGTTTGCGCGCGTAGCCTTCCGGTTCTACTGCCGGCCTCGGGTGTTTTCCTCTTCTAGACAGCTGGCAACGCTTGCAAGAAGAGTGACCTTACAAAACCCGAGTGAAGGTAGTTTGGCTCGGTACAACCAGTCATTCCAGCTGCAGGAGCAGCACGCATCAGAGTAGAGTATCAGTGTAGTGATGCGAGTCGGAAGAGGCTAGGCTTTAGGGCTTCATGTGGCTCCAAGTCGCGCTTTGATGCACCGGCTTTGTTGTGATTTCTTGCCGCTTTAGGGCTAAGTTGAAAGGGGATGAGGGGCTGTGTAGGCTAGGCTTGGGAAGGGCGCCCCCCAAAGCAAAGCACGTTGGACTTGAACCCGTGTCCAGGAACCCTTTGAACTCCTGAGCTTCCAACCCCAGGTCGGTTTAGGGTTTAGGGTTTAGGGTTTATAAGTTTTCGGGTATAGGGTTCAGGAGGGTTGAGGGTTTAGGGTTTAGGGTGACTCGAAGGTCCGGCCCCCGAGCCTTGTAACCCGACGAGGCCCCTGTGAACCATCGACCTCGACCACCCAGCCTCAAACCCCAAAGCCCTACACCCCAACAAAGCTTAACCCTATGAGCCCCAAACACTCAGCCCTGGTCCCTAAACCCTGTAGACCTCGAACCCTAAAACCTAAACCCCAACCCTGGACCCTAAACCCTAAACCCCAAACCCTGCCCTGAATCTTTGAACCCTGCCTCCAGCATCGGATCGTTGTAGGTCGCTCGGCATGCCATCGCTGCGTCGTGCAGTCAGCGGCCGAGGGGGTGTGGGTTTAAGGTTGAAGCTGAAAGGGCTTAGGTTTTGGCGGTTTTGGGGCTTTAGGGTTCATGAATAAAGTAACCCTCTATAATTAGGCGTTTTGGCTTTGGTGATTCGTGTTTATAGGGGTTGAGGGGTCCAGGAGTTGTGGATTCGGGTTGAATTAGGGTTTGGCACGTAGAATTTCAGGGCACTGATTTAAGGGGCTTGGGGATTACGGGTCTAGGTGCATAAGAGGGCTGAGGGTTTACAGGTGCCCGGTGTGGCTTCGGCTTGACGGTGGAGCGCCGGTCTTAGCTCACGAAAGCACGGTGTACGTCTTTGGGGTAGAAGCCCTATAGCCTCTTTCGTTCGCAAGCCCCACAGGGTTCGGGGTCTAGGGTTTACAAGGCTTCTGGCTCCCGGGAATTTCTCGGTCCGTTCCCCTTCATCCAGGGGAGGGGGAGGGGGGGAGGGTGGGGCCTACAAAAACCACATATAAGCCCCAAATTCGGTGTCCAAAGGCCCTGGTTCCACGAAGCCAACTAAACCAAAAGCGGGGGTATTCCTTTTTGGGGGTATTATAGTAGGGAACTTGATCGAGGGAAGCGCATCCCCTGAAATGGTGGTCCCTTCCTTGCGGGTAGGAATCCTAACAGCTTCCCCGAACCCTAAACCCTAGACCTGTTTGGGTCGAGGGGTTTAGGATTGGGGCCCGCGCCCGAGGTCGACCTTGTCCGACCGAAGCCAGTGAGGCAGGCACTCGAAAGTTCAGGGAACTAAGATGAAGAGGCTATCAGGGCTCTTTATAGGGCTTAGAGGGTTTGGCGGGTTTTGGAGTTTGGTTCAGATTTTTTCGGCAGGTGCTTGGGATGTTTGCTATGTGTCCCTTGTGTTGGGCCGGATAGGGCCCTATTTTGGAGGTATCAGTGGGGTCCAGCCAACTCAGTTTTTCAAATCCTCAAGCTAGCCCGGCCTCTCGATTGCCTACCAAGTTCCCTGAGCCCTGAAGAGCACTTTGAGGTTGTTGATAGTTGGGATTGTCTGCGGCGATGGTTGTAAGGAGGCTTGACAGCCGATGATTGCAATATGCCTGCAATCGGACTCCGCCTGTTAGCTAGTCCGATTCCCAAAGACGAATCACTGCCATGCTAGTTGCAAACCTTAAGCCCTAAACCCTCAATGACTCAACCCTACACCCTTTGTGCAGATGCAGCCCGCGGCCCCTTCCCCTTGGCAGCCTTGTCCTTCGGACTGTACTGCATGGGGCATAGCTGCCCAAGATGCAGCGCCTTCAGTTCAGCCAAGCAGAGCGAGGAACATACCTTGAACTGCAATCCCTGTGAACGCTGGTGCATATTCCCCCGAAAGAAGCAAAGCTTCAGCCAAGAGCCACCCACCTGACACAGGCGCCAGCGCCTTTCGCCTCTCGCTCTCGGCGACTTCGCAGACACGCAAGGTGAATCTGGCCGTTTAGCCTTTAGGAGTGTCAGGCGGTTTGGGGCTTTGGGTTGATCTTTTTCCCGTGTTTTGAGGGTTGAAGCTTCGGCTTAAGGTTTCAGGGTTTGGGTGCCTAGTCTTCTGGGTCTGCAGCCAGCCTCGGGTGTTTCCCGAGCTCTTGTAGGGCAATGCAAAACAACTGGAAATGCTTGTAAGAAGAGCGAATTTAGGAAATACATGTTGTATCTATAATATAAAACCTCAGGAAAGAATTTTTAATCGTTATGGCTCGGTACAACCAGTCGTGCCGGAGCAACACACGTCAGAGAGCAGAGTGACACCAGCGATGGCAGTCGGAAGAGGTTAGTTAGGGTTTACGGTGCGGTGTGTCATGGGGCTGAAGGTAGCGAAAAGTTTCTTGCAGCGTGTGCGGCTCAGCCACACAGAGCGAGCAACATATCGATCTTGAACTGCACTCAGAAAGGGTTGGGGCTGTTTACCTTTGGGTCTTATCTCAGAGCAGCTATAGGTCCCATCGCCGGGGCCACCGTGGGCCAGCCACCCTGAAAGCGAGATTCCATTCCAAGGGCTTCTTGCGTAGAGGCACGACGAGTTCCACATCTAGTTCCATTCAGTTGGGGATTCTGCGGGCCATGAGGCCCTGCGAAAGGGCCGCTTGCCGCCACTGTGGTCTTCGGCTTGGTCTGTTCGGAGTGAACGGGCTGGGCGTGGCACGTCGCTGGCACGAGGCGAGGTGCCCTGCCCGCTCGGCCATTGCCTGCGCAGAACCAGCTACACCTACACCGCCAGAAGAGGTACCCTATCCTGACACCGCTGAGATGGCGACGGGCAGAGACCTGTTGCCACAGGTCGATTGCAACGTGGACATGGCGCAGCTTCCGGTGGAGGCGATGGTGCAAACTCTGTTCATGAGTAAGGCGGACCTTGTCCAACTGCATGCAGCGAACCCGGAGCTGTGCCGGGAGGTCCTGAATTATGTGGTGGTCACCTGGCGCCCCGGGGCATTCTCCGGAGCCCCGCTGCGCCCAGCCTTGGGGCTGGGTCCGGGTCCTGGCGAGGCCACCGTCGTCGTTAGGGCCTTTGTGCCCGCACTCCGAGACATTTGTGAGCAGCACATATCCCTAGAGTGCGTGGAAGATCAACTTGTGAAGTCTGCGCAATATGACGAGATGGTGAATTTTGGGGAGGACCTGCACGAGGTCGCCCTGGAGAGATGCGTGCAGCTTCAGCAGGTAGCACGCCGATTGGGGTCCGGGTGTGCAAGCCGTGGGGGTGGTTAAACCACCCCAGTCGCCCGCGTTGTCCAAGACATCGGACGGGAGTTTCACCGGACAAGTTCCGTAAGCACTGAACTGCCCCGCGCTAGGGAAATTGCAGAAGCGGCATGTACTAAGCAGGCCCTGCACATCAGCCGTCGCTAGTCCTAAATCCCCAAACGGTCCTCGAGCTTTAAACGGAACGGTGGGCGCGCTGGGTCCTGGTCCCTCGAAGAAACAAGCTACAGCCAAGCGACAGCTACATGACGCAGGCGCCAGCGTCTCTGGCCGTTGCTCTCGGCGACTTCGCATGCGCGCCAGGTGAACCTTCCCATTTAGGGTTGAGGAAGTTGGGGAGAGGCGGGGGGGGGGGGGTTAGGCAGTTTAGGGTTTCGAGCTTTGGGGTGAGGATTAACGTTTCGGCTTCAGGTGTCAGGGTTTGGGCGCGTAGCCTTCAGGTTCTACTGCCGGCCTCGGGTGTTTTCCTCTTCTAGACAGCTGGCAACGCTTGCAAGAAGAGTGACCTTACAAAACCCCAGTGAAGGTAGTTTGGCTCGGTACAACCAGTCATTCCAGCTGCAGGAGCAGCACGCACCAGAGTTAGAGTATCAGTGTAGTGATGAGAGTCGGAAGGTTAGGCTTTAGGGCTTCATGTGGCTCCAAGTCGCGCTTTGATGCACCGGCTTTGTTGTGATTTCTTGCCGCTTTAGAGCTAAGGTGAAAAGGGATGAGGGACTATGTAGGCTAGACTTCGAAAGGGCGCCCCCCCAAAGCAATGCACGTTGGACTTGAGAACCCGTGCCCAGGAACCCTTTGAAGTCCTGAGCTCCCAACCCCAGGACGGTTTAGGGTTTAGGGTTTAGGGTTTTAGGAGGGTTTAGGGTTTAGGGTTTATAGGGTTTTGGGTATAGGGTTCAGGAGGGTTAGGGTTTAGGGTTTTAGGAGGGTTTAGGGTTTATAAGTTTAAGGGTATAGGGTTCAGGAGGGTTGAGGGTTTAGGGTTTAGGGTGACTCGAAGGTCCGGCCCCCGAGCCTTGTAACCCGACGAGGCCCCTGTGAACCATCGACCTCGACCACCCAGCCTCACACCCCGAAGCCCTACACCCCAACAAAGCTTAACCCAAAAAGCCCGAAGCACTCAGCCCTGGTCCCTAAACTCTAACCCCAAACCCTACACCCCAACCCTGAACCTTATAAACCCCAAACCCTGCCCTGAACCTTTGAACCCTGCCTCCAGCATCGGATCGTTGTAGGTCGCTCGGCATGCCATCGCTGCGTCGTGCAGTCAGCGGCCGAGGGGGTGTGGGTTTAGGGTTGAAGCTGAAAGGGCTTAGGTTTTGGCGGTTTTGGGGCTTTAGGGTTCATGAATTAAGTAACCCTCTATAGGCGTTTTGGCTTTGGTGATTCGTGTTTATAGGGGTTGAGGGGTCCCGGAGTTGGGATTCGGGTTGAATTAGGGTTTGGCACGTAGAATTTCAGGGCACTGATTTAAGGGGCTTGGGGATTACGGGTCTAGGTGCATAAGAGGGCTGAGGGTTTACAGGTGCGCGGTATGGCTTCGGCTTGACGGTGGAGCGCCGGTCTTAGCTCACGAAAGCACAGTGTACGTCTTTGGGGTAGAAGCCCTATAGCCTCTTTCGTGCGCAAGCCCCACAGGGTTCGGGGTCTAAGTCTAGGGTTTGCAAGGCTTCTGGCTCCCGGGAATTTCTCGGTCCGTTCCCCTTCATCCAGGGGAGGGGGAGGGGGGGAGGGTGGGGCCTACAAAAACCACATACAAGCCCCAAATTCGGTGTCCAAAGGCCCTTGTTCCACGAAGCCAACTAAACCAAAAGCGGGGGTATTCCTTTTTGGGGGTATTATAGTAGGGGTCTTGATCGAGGGAAGCGTATCCCCTGAAATGGTGGTCCCTTCCTTGCGGGTAGGAATCCTAACAGCTTCCCCGAACCCTAAACCCCAGACCTGTTTGGGTCGAGGGGTTTAGGGTTGGGACCCGCGCTCGAGGTCGACCTTGTCCGACCGAAGCCAGTGATGCAGGCACTCGAAAGTTCAGGGAACTAAGATGAAGAGGCTATCAGGGCTCTTTATAGGGCTTAGAGGGTTTGGGGCTCGGACTGCGGGTTTCGGAGTTTGGTTCAGATTTTTTCGGCAGGTGCTTGGGATGTTTGCTATGTGTCCCTTGTGTTGGGCCGGATAGGGCCCTATTTTGGAGGTATCAGTGGGGTCCAGCCAACTCAGTTAAACAAATCCTCAATCTAGCCCGGCCTCTCGCTTGCCTACCAAGTTCCCTGAGCTTTGAAGAGCACTTTGAGGTTTCGTGGCTCCTTGTTGATAGTTGGGATTGTCTGCGGCGATGGTTGTAAGGAGGCTTGACAGCCGATGATTGCAATATGCCTGCAATCGGGCTCCGCCTGTTAGCTAGTCCGATTCCCAAAGACGAATCCCTGCCATGCTACTTGCAAACCTTAAGCCCTAAACCCTCAATGACACAACCCTACACCCTTTGTGCAGATGCAGCCCGCGGCCCCTTCCCCTTGGCAGCCTTGTCCTTCGGACTGTACTGGGGCATAGCTGCCCAAGATGCAGCGCCTTCAGCTCAGCCAAGCAGAGCGAGGAACATACCTTGAACTGCAATCCCTGTGAACGCTGGTGCATATTCCCCTGGAAGAAGCAAAGCTTCAGCCAAGAGCCACCCACCTGACACAGGCGCCAGCGACTTTCGCCTCTCGCTCTCGGCGACTTCGCAGACACGCAAGGTGAATCTGGCCGTTTAGCCTTTAGGAGTGTCAGGCGGTTTGGGGCTTTGGGTTGATCTTTTTCGCGTGTTTTGAGGATTGAAGCTTCGGCTTAAGGTTTCAGGGTTTGGGTGCCTAGTCTTCAGGGTCTGCAGCCAGCCTCGGGTGTTTCCCTCGCTCTTGTAGGGCAATGCAAAACAACTGGAAATTCTTGTAAGAAGTGCGAATTTAGGAAATACATGTTGTATCTATAATATAAAACCTCAGGAAAGAATTTTATCGTTATGGCTCGGTACAACCAGTCGTGCCGGAGCAACACACGTCAGAGAGTAGAGTGACAGTAGCGATGGCAGTCGGAAGAGGTTAGTTAGGGTTTACGGTGCGGTGTGTCATGGGGCTGAAGGTAGCGAAAAGTTTCTTGCAGCGTCTGCGGCTCAGCCACACAGAGCGAGCAACATATCGATCTTGAACTGCACTCAGAAAGGGTTGGGGCTGTTTACCTTTGGGTCTTATCTCAGAGCAGCTATAGGTCCCATCGCCGGGGCCACCGTGGGCCAGCCACCCTGAAAGCGAGATTCCATTCCAAGGGCTTCTTGCGTAGAGGCACGACGAGTTCCACATCTAGATCATCTAGTTCCGAGGGATTCTGCGGGCCATGAGGCCCTGCGAAAGGGCCGCTTGCCGCCACTGTGGTCTTCGGCTTGGTCTGTTCGGAGTGAACGGGCTGGGCGTGGCACGTCGCTGGCACGAGGCGAGGTGCCCTGCCCGCTCCGCCATTGCCTGCGCAGAGCCAGCTACACCTACACCACCAGAAGAGGTACCTCCTGACACCGCTGAGATGGCGACGGGCAGAGACCTGTTGCCACAGGTCGATTGCAACGTGGACATGGCGGAGCTTCCGGTGGAGGCGATGGTGCAAACTCTGTTCATGAGTAAGGCGGACCTTGTCCAACTGCATGCAGCGAACCCGGAGCTGTGCCGGGAGGTCCTGAATTATGTGGTGGTCACCTGGCGCCCCGGGGCATTCTCCGGAGCCCCGCTGCGCCCAGCCTTGGGGCTGGGTCCGGGTCCTGGCGAGGCCACCGTCGTCGTTAGGGCCTTTGTGCCCGCACTCCGAGACATTTGTGAGCAGCACATATCCCTAGCGTGCTTGGAAGATCAACTTGTGAAGTCTGCGCAATATGACGAGATGGTGGATTTTGGGGAGGACCTGCACGAGGTCGCCCTGGAGAGATGCGTGCAGCTTCAGCAGGTAGCACGCCGATTGGGGTCCGGGTGTGCAAGCCGTGGGGGTGGTTAAACCACCCCAGTCGCCCGCGTTGTCCAAGACATCGGACGGGAGTTTCACCGGACAAGTTCCGTAAGCACTGAACTGCCCCGCGCTAGGGAAATTGCAGAAGCGGCATGTACTAAGCAGGCCCTGCACATCAGCCGTCGCTAGTCCTAAATCCCCAAACGGTCCTCGAGCTTTAAACGGAACGGGCTCTGGGCGCGCTGGGGCCTGGTCCCTCGAAGAAACAAGCTACAGCCAAGCGACAGCTACATGACGCAGGCGCCAGCGTCTCTGGCCGTCGCTCTCGGCGACTTCGCATGCGCGCCAGGTGAACCTTCCCATTTAGGGTTGAGGAAGTTGGGGAGAGGCGGGGGGGGGGGGGGGGGGGGGGGTTAGGCAGTTTAGGGTTTCGAGCTTTGGGGTGAGGATTAACGTTTCGGCTTCAGGTGTCAGGGTTTGGGCGCGTAGCCTTCAGGAACTACTGCCGGCCTCGGGTGTTTTCCTCTTCTAGACAGCTGGCAACGCTTGCAAGAAGAGTGACCTTACAAAACCCCAGTGAAGGTAGTTTGGCTCGGTACAACCAGTCATTCCAGCTGCAGGAGCAGCACGCATCAGAGTAGAGTATCAGTGTAGTGATGAGAGTCGGAAGAGGTTAGGCTTTAGGGCTTCATGTGGCTCCAAGTCGCGCTTTGATGCACCGGCTTTGTTGTGATTTCTTGCCGCTTTAGGGCTAAGTTGAAAAGGGATGAGGGACTATGTAGGCTAGCCCTGATATCGGTGTCCCATTTTGGGGAGGGGCCTTGAGACAAGGAAGCGTAAGCTCGGAAATTGGGGGCCCCCTTTCTTTCGGGCAGGAGTCCTTGAAGCTTCCCTTGACCCAAAACCTGCCTGGGTTTAGGAGTTTAGGGGTTAAGGGGTCCAAATCGCCAAGGTCGACCTTGTCCCGAAGCCGGTGATGCAGGCGCGGGGCTACTCGAAAGATCAGGCGGCTTAGATGTATGTTAGCCGGGTGTTTTTGTTAGGGCTTAGAGGGTTTTGAGTTCGGACTTTTTGTTCAGGGTTTTGAGGGATTTGGGGCGTTGAGGCAGGTCCTTACGATGTTTGCTAATTTGCGTAGAAGGTCTTAGTTTAGCAGATGTTCTGGGTTTTTTCAGAGGCTTTGCCGTCCCAGGCTGAAAGTATAGGGTGCAGCAAGTACCCTCAGTGAAAGAGCTTTGCTTATCGCTTGCTTACAAATTGTTCCCTGAGCCCTTTATAAGAGTATCTGCAGGTGGCTGCTTTCCTGGTTGTTGGAATTGTCTGTTGCGATGGTTGTACCGAGCTCCTTGCTTCGGAAGCCTTGATCGCTATATGTCAGTATCCCTCCGAATCGGCCTCCGTCTGCTAGCCAGTCCAATTCCCACAGGCGAACCCCTGCGATTCTCAACCTTGAACCATGCACCTTATAAACCCTATAGCCGTCAACCGTACACCCTGTGTGCAGGTGCCCACGGCCCCTTCCTTGTCCTTCGGACCGTACCGAGGCACAGCTGCAGCCTGGACCTCACGGTGCTACTTGTCATGCTTCAAGATTCATTCAGCCCTCAACCCTGAACCTTTCTAGATTTCGGGTGTCTACAGAGAAAGCAGCTCCACGACCATGTCGAGCTAACGCAGCGTCTGCGGCTCAGCCACACAGAGCGAGCAACATAGTATCTTGAACTGCAGGTTAGGGCTGGTTATACCTGTTGGGTCCCATCCCAGAACAGCTATAGGTCCCATCGCCGGGGCCAGTGTGGGCCCTCGGCACGACGAGTTCCATGAGGCCCTGCGAATGGGCCGCTTGCCGCCACTGCGGCCTTCGAGTGGGACTGTTCGGAGTGAACGGGCTGGGCGTGGCACGAGGCGCGCAGAGCCAGCTACACCTACACCGCCAGAAGAGGTACCCTATCCTGACACCGCTGAGATGGCGACGGGCAGAGACCTGCCGCAGGTCGATCGCAATGTGGACATGGCGGAGCTTTCGGTGGAGGCGATGATACAAAGTTTGCATCATCGCCTCCACCGAAAGCTCCGCCATGTCCACATTGCGATCGACCTGTGCCATGTCGCAGCGTCTGCGGCTCAGCCACACAGAGCGAGCAACATAGTATCTTGAACTGCAGGTTAGGGCTGTTTACCTTTGGGTCTCATCCCAGAACAGCTATAGGTCCCATCGCCGGGGCCAGTGTGGGCCCTGAAACCAAAATTCCACTCCAAGGGGTTCTTGCCCACAGGCACGACGTTGCGAAAGGGCCGCTTGCCGCCACTGTGGTCTTCGGCTTGGTCTGTTTGGAGTGAACGAGCTGGGCGTGGCACGTCGCTGGCACGAGGCGAGGTGCCCTGGCCGCTCCGCCATTGCCTGCGCAGAACCAGCTACAGCTATACCGCCAGAAGAGGCACCCCCTCCTGACACCGCTGAGATGGCGACGGGCAGAGACCTGCTGCCACAGGTCGCAATGTGGATATGGCGGAGCTTTCATTGGAGGGATCCAAACGCTACTCATGACCAAGGAAGACCTTCTGCAGTTGCAGCGAAGCCGGAGCTGTGCCGGGAAATACTTGACTTAACTATGTGGTGGTCACCTGGCGCCCCGGGGCATTCTCCGGAGCCCCGCTGCGCCCAGCCTTGGGGCTGGGTCCGGGTCCTGGCGAGGCCACCGTCGTCGTTAGGGCCTTTGTGCCCGCGCTCCGAGCCATTTGTGAGCAGCACGTGTCCCTAGAGTGCCTGGACAGCCAACTTGTGAAGTCTGCGCAATATGACGAGATGGTGGATTGTGGCGCGCTGATCGTCCAAGCACTCCAGGGACACGCTCTGCTTGCAAATGGTCCGCAGCGCGGATGGTGAGTTTTTGCGAGGACCTGCGCGCGGTCGCCCTGGAGAGATGCGTGCAGCTT
The DNA here is from genome assembly GCA_905221605.1 of Symbiodinium natans. Lineage (NCBI taxonomy): Eukaryota > Dinophyceae > Suessiales > Symbiodiniaceae > Symbiodinium > Symbiodinium natans. The sequence goes on from CAJNDS010000424.1 coordinate 495,944, forward strand.
CAGCAGGTAGCACGCCGATTAGGGTCCGGGTGTGCAAGCCGTGGGGGGTGGTTAAACCACCCAAGTCGCCCGCGTTGTCCAAGACATCGGACGGGAGTTTCACCGGACAAGTTCCGTGAGCACTGAACTACCACCACGCTAGGGAAATTGCAGAAGCGGCATGTACTAAGCAGGCCCTGCACTTCAGCCGGCGCAAGCCCTAAAAAGCTCTTCGAATGGGCTCCGGGCGCTGGGTTGTGGTCCCTCGGAGAGACCAGCTTCAGTCAGCTCACCCCAAAGCCGAGACGCCTAAATCGGCCACGAAACCTTAATCCCAAACCGACAAAGGTATTTGATTGCCCCCAACACATGTAGGATCTCTGACTATCATGGTTAGCTATTAGGGTCCTTGTTCGGGTCCTTATTCAGTGGTTGGGGTGGTCAAACCACCCTTGTTTTAAACCCTTGAAGCCTAAACCCAAACTCCTGTGAACCCCGTACTCCCTGTAAGCCCTAGATGCAAGTCCTAAATCTCAAACGCTATAAGCTCCAAAAATGCTAAAGCCTATGCTCCCTCAGAGAGACAAGCTGCTGTATGTTTGTACACAAATCCTGGGAAGGAGTGTGGCATTAGTGGCTCGGTACAGCCATGCCAGCCGCATGAGCGGAAAGCATGAGAGTGGAGCAACAGTATAGTGACGAGCGTCGGAAGGGATTTAGGGTTTTGGGGTTTCATATGGCGCTCCAGGTAGCGCGTTGATGCGGCTCTATAAGCGCGCTTCGAAAAGGCATGAACTCTCCACCAGCAACTTCTGAATTCCTGAGCTCCCAACCGAACATAGGCCTTAACTCGATTTCACTCGAAGACTTTGGTGGGAATTGCGGGATAATATAAGCTCCCCCAAGTACGTTGGGGCGGGTATTGCTTGTTGTGCAGCCTTACACCCCTACACCACCCCAACAAAGCTCAACAACCTTAATTAAACCCTAAACCCTAAACCCCAAACCCCAAACTCAGGGCCTAGGCCGCCCCCCTACAGAGGGGGGGCGGCGCTTAAGCCCTTCGACCTCTATGGCGAAAGTCGACCCAGGTCGCTTGCCCGCCTCCTGCAGCCAGGAGGTCGGTAGCACCCACGATGGGCCCGGTACCGGAGCAGGTTCTCCCGGGGACCAGTACTGGTCCCCTTAATAAAGTAAATACCCTAAACCCCCAGCCCTTCACCCTGGCGCTGGCCGTTTCGGGGGGGGTACCCCAAGGCCCCCAGGCCAGGAGGACCCGGACCCCTCACCGCCCTTCTGGGCCCCCGGCGCCCCTCCTGGACCCCCTGGGCCCCCCTGGGCCCCCCTGGGCCCCCTGGCCCCCTGGTGCTTGTGGGCCCCGCTGCGCCAGGGGCCGGGCCCTCTGGTCCCCTTGAGCACCCCTGGGCCCCCCTCTGACCCCCCCCCCCCGATGGCCCCCTTCCCCCGACCCCCCTGGTCTGGGGGCCCTAGCCTGCCCAGACTGACCCTGTGGAGGCTTGTTTTTTGTGAAAAGCTGTGACGGAATGAAGAAGTTTTATGTAAAGAAAGCAGTTGGCTTGAGTTTAGGCCTAAACCCTAAAAGGAATAGGTTTGGGTGGCTTTGCCGCCTTGGACGGCGTGGGGTGGGAGAAAAGTGTTAGATGGCCTTCCCATCGGGCCAAGGCTGCTCTTCGCACCTCACGACGCTTTCGAGCTTGTTCCAAAACCTAACCTTCACAGCATCTACGCCCTATCACAGCAAACCCTAAACCCCAAACCCTAAACCCTAAACCCTAACCCCTAACCCTAAACCCTAAACCCTATAAACCCTAAACCCTAAACCCTACCTCCAGCGTCGGATCTTTGCATGGAGCTGAGCTGCACAGGTTGCACCTGTGCCTGGCGTGCCATCACCGTGCCGTTCAGCCAGCAGCCGAGGGGTTGAGGGCTTAGGGTTTAGGGTTTATAAGGTTATAAGGAGAAACGGGGGTTCAGGGTTGTTGGGTTTAAGGGTTTAGGGGTAAATCAGGTGTTATAGGGGTTCAGGTTTCTGGTGGTTGTGGGAATTACGGGCGCATGTAGGTGTTGAGGGGTTGAGGGTGGGTGTTGGTCGAGAAAATGGCTGGACTAGGCTCTTCACGCTCAGAACTGCCGAGCCCTAAACCCTAAAACCCCAAACCCTAAAACCAACCCACAACCACACCACAGGAGGGGGGGGAGGGGAACCATGAGCGGGGGCGGGGCAGCCGCGCCCTGATCAAACATGATGCGGGTGCGCCCCCCCCCCCCCCCCCGCCCCGGTGGTGTGGTTGTGGGTTGATTTTTCTAGTTTACGGTTTTAGGGTTTAGGGTTTCCCTGTGGTGTGGTTGTGGGTTGGTTTTGGGGTTTAGGGTTTTGGTTTTCAGTTTAGGGTTGATAGGGCTTAGGGTCTATAGGGTTAGGGTTTAGGGTTAGGCGGTTGGGGGGGGGGACCATACCACGAACCGACAGCCGGGATCATATGTGCTCAAATCCGGGGTCAAAAGGCCCTTTCCACGAAGCCAACTAAACCAAAAGCGGGGGTTATCCCTTTTTTGGGGTAAGGGCCTGGATACAGGAAGCGTACGCAGCGTACGCGCTGAAACACTGGGCCCTTCCGTACGGGTAGGCATTCTAAAAGCTGCCTCTTAACCCAAAAGCTTCCCCTAACCCTAAACCCGGAATTGAGAGGCTTAGGGTTGGGGCCCGCGCCCGAGGTCGACCTCGTCCGCCCGAAGCCAGTGACGCAGGCGCTCGAAAGTTCAGGGAGCCAAGATGTAGGCTGCCAGGCTTCTGCAAAGGGCTGAGAGGGTTTGGGGTTCGGACTGCGGGTTTCGGAGTTTGATTTCAGGGTTTTAGGGTTTCTGGACGTTGCGGCAGGTGCCTGGGATGTTGCCTATGTGTCCTTTATGTTGGGCCGGATGGGGCCCTATCTGGGAGGTAAGAGCACTGTCAGGTTTCGTGGCTCCTTCCTGATAGTTTGGGATTGTCTGCGCGGCGGAATCCCTGCCATGCTAGTTGCAAACCTTCAGCCCTAAACCCTGAACCCTACACCCTTTGTGCAGGTGAAGCCTGTGGCCCCTTCCCCTTGGCAGCCCTGTCCTTCGGACCGTACTGGGGCACAGCTGTGCAAGCCATGTCGAGCTGATGCAGCGCCTTCGGCTCAGCCAAGCAGTGCGAGCAACACATCTTGAACTGCCATCAGAAATGGCTTACATCCAAAGAGAACAGCTACAGGCTCTAGGTCCCACCACCGGGGGGCCACCCTGAAACCAAGATTCCACTCCAAGGGGTCTGAGCACTAACCAAACCCGGTGAACGCTGCAGCCCAGTCCCCCTGGAAGAAGCAAGCTTCAGCCAAGAGCCAGGCCCCGGCGCCTTTCGCCTCTCGCTCTCGACGACGTCGCAGACGCGCAAGGTGAATCTGGCCGTTGAGCGTTTAGGAAGTTAGGGGGGGGGGGGGGGGGGGGGGGGGGGGGGGGGGGGGGGGGGGGGGGGGGGGGGGGGGGGGGGTGTTAGGCGATTGGGGGTTTCGAGTTGGGGTTGATCCTTTACCCGTGTTTTGAGGGTAAGAGTTTCGGCTTAAGGCTTCAGGGTTTGGGTGCCTAGTCTTCAGGGTCTACTGGCTTACTGGCGGCCTTGGGTGTTTCTTCGCTCTTGTAGGGCAATGCTAGACAACTGGAAATGCTTGCAGGAAGAGTGACCTTAGGAAATACGTGTTGTATCTTCATCTAAAGCCTCAGGAAATGGATTTGTCGTTATGGCTCGGCAACACACATCAGAGTAGAGTGACAATAGCGATGGCAGTCGGAAAAGGTTAGTTAGGGTTTAGGGTGTGGTGTTTCATGGGGCTGAAAGTAGCGAAGGTTTCTTGCAGCGTCTGCGGCTCAGCCACAGAAGGAGCAACATATCTTGAACTGCAATCAGAAAGGGTTGGAGCTGTTTACCTTTGTGTCTCATCCCAGAACAGCTATATATATATATATATGCATATATTTTAATGGCTACCGCCAGTGCCGCCGACCCCCTCCAAGGGGGGCCAAGGCACTGTGGGCTCCGGCCGCGGATGATGTGTATATATATATATATATATATATAGATATATGCGCAGGGCTTGGTCAGGTTGTAGAGTTCAGGGGGGCGAAACATGGAGCCCTGATGCGCAGGGAGTTGGGGCTAAACCCCAAATCTAAAACCGCAAACCGCAAACCCGAAACCCGCAACCCTGAAACCCCAAACCCCCAAACCCTAAACCCCCGTAACCAGGAGACTTGAACCTGAGGCCTCGTCGTACACCCCAAACTCGAAACCACAAACCCGAACCCCTAAAGTCAGCTGAGAAGCCACATCCATGGGCCGTGGACCATGAGCCAATGGGGCCAGGAGCCATGGGTCCAGTGGGGGGCAGGGTGCGTGGGGGGTGGGGGTGGGGGTTGGAAGTGTGGGTGCGAGGGGGTGGGGGTGGGGGGTTGGGGGTGGCAGGGTGCATGCGGGGTGGGGGTGGGGGTTGGGGGTGGGGGTGGAGCAGGGGCCATAAAAAGGACCAGCCTTGGCAGCCATACAGGTCGAGGGATGAAGAATGGGACCAGGAGCCATGGGTCCATGAGAAGCATGGCGGGGTGCGTGGGGGGCTTGGGCAAGGGCATTGGCAGGCAGGTCGAGGGATGAAGAATGGGACCAGGAGCCATGGGTCCATGAGAAGCATGGCGTGGTGAGTGGGGAACTTGGGCAAGGGGGGGGAGTATGTGGAGCGGGAAGGGCGGATGGGCGGGGGTGCGTGGGTGGTGGGGGTAGGGCAAGCGGGCCAAGCGGGGGAGGAGGTCGAGGGGATGGAGAGTGGGAGCATGGGCCAAGGGGGGAGTAGGCGGAGCTGGAAGGGCGGAGGGCGGAGCGGGCCGGGTGGGGGAGCCGCGCTGAGACCGGTCGAGCTTTGGATGGGGTGGAGTAGGTGGTATAGGGGCAATGGGTCTGGCGAAGGCAGCAAGGGCAGCAAGGCACTGCGCAACGAAGCAGACAGCAAGGGCAGCGAGGCACGGCGCAACGAAGCGTGGGGGGCTTGGGCAAGGGGGGAAGTATGCGGAGCGGGAAGGGCGGATGGACGGGGGGCGGGGTGCGTGGGTGGTGGGGGTAGGGCAAGCGGGCGGCCATGCACTGGGGGCCGGTCGAGCTTGGGATGAAGAATGGGACCAGAAACCATGAGTCCATGAGAAGCATGGCGGGGTGCGTGGGGGGCTTGGGCAAGGGAACCCAATACCTCCGAGAAGCTCCGATTTGCAGCTGGCAGCTAAAATCGGAGCTTCTGTGTTCAAGAAGCTCCAAATGGAAGCTCCATTTTGAAGCTGGCAGCTTCGTTTTGAGACTGGCAGCTCCGTTTTTAGCTTCCCTAAAAGAGCTGCCAGCTCCATTTTGAAGCTTCTAGCCCAAAACGGAGCTTCTAGGGTTTTGCTGTCTTGGCACTTGAAGAAGCGCTTCTAGGAATTTCAAGAAGAGCTTCTGGGAAGCTTATTTGGGAAGCTCCATTTTGGAGCTTCTAGGTTTCCAAGAAGCTCTTCTGGGATTTCGTGTGTGTACGTGTGTGTGTGTGTGTGTGTGCATATACATATAATATATATGTATATATATATATATATACAATATTAATTGTGTATTCTCAGCTGCAGCTGTGCAGATCGAAGGGCCGTGGCCCCGAGTTTGGTAGCTTAAGAAATTAATATTCAGTGCAAGCGAGTGCAGACCCTCCCTGGAAAACCTTAAACCGTATACACCCTAAACACAGATCTTATGACTTTCAAGAAGCTATCCTAGCTGTAGGTCTAGCTCCGCCATGCATGGCAGATCAAGCTCTGCTTAAAGGTTTCTTCGCTCGGCAGCCAGGACATGGCGATTGGCCAATAGATCCGGAAGAAGCTTGCATAAAGCATGCAGCTTTTCTGAAGCTTTGGGTGCCCATGGGGTACACAAAGCCACAAGCTCGAGCAGCCTGGAAAGGCGCATTTCCGAAAATGCCGGCCAGCGACGTGAATGCTTTGATCACAGGCACGGTGGAAGCCAGAAAATGGCTCCGTCGCAAGCAGAGCAATATGAAGACAGGTGGCAAGACTCACCCGATAATCAAAGACTTGCTTAAAAGCTTGTACGGCAAGAACATTGCAGAGCCTGGAAGCAGTGCCAGTCCGAAAGGACATATTGAGAAGTCTGCCAGCAGCAGTGCCAGTCCGAAGGGACAGGAGCCGACTGCGAAGGCGGATTCGCAAGAGTCTGCAAGCAGCCTGCGAAGGCTTAGCACGAAGACATGTCCGATCATGATCGCAGAGCCTGAAACGGCAGAGTGTCCTCAGGCCCGGGATTTGGAGATCTTGAGTGTCTCGAGCACGGCTTTGACGACGGCGGCATCGAGCCAGGGTGTGGTGGCGGCACAGGTGCTCGTTAGCAAGAAGCCAGCGATGGCCAAGAAGCCAGGGACGATGAAGCCAGCGATGGCGAAGAGCCAGCCTGCAAAAGGCAAGAGTCCGAAAGTGCTCCAGAGACCGAGCAGCCTGAAAAAGGTCTGGCACGAAACCAAGAGCCATGGACTCGTGAAAGTGACGGCGGCAACGGACAAAGCCTACATCACGTTTAAAGCCAGCGATGGCAAGGAGAGGTCGCTCGTGAATGTGGCAGTCGCGAAGGGCCCCCGCCAAGCCAGAATCATGGCATGCCTCTTGGAGAAGTTGCAGACCGAAGAGGTCGACAAGCAGGCCCTTGTCGAATACAAGAACTCGCTTTTGGCCCAGGAGGAAGAGCCTGCAAAGGCAGAGGACGAGCCAGAGCCTGCAAAGGCAAAGGGCGAGGCAAAAAGCTAGCCTGCAAAGGCAAAAAACGAGGCACGAGCTGCCAGAAGGACAGCCTGCAAAGGCACAGCTAGCAGAGTCCCACCAAAAAACGAGTGACTGCAGCTGAGGGTTTGCACTGCCGCTTGGAGCTTGACAGGTGTGGTGCACGTGATGTTTTCTGGCTCGCAGCAGCAACAGCAGCAGCTTAGCACTGCAACAGCAGCTGCCAGCACACACAGCAGACAGCACAAACTCACCAGGACACAACCAGGAGAACACAGCAAACAGAGGGAGCTAAAGCAGCAGTAGCCTAGCTAGTGAGCCTAAACCACTTGAAGCAAACCCTAGGTTTAAACTTTAGCCAGCAGACCCTAAACCCTAAGGACAGCCGGACCGCCCTAAACCCCAAAACCCTAAACCTTAAACCCTAAGCCCTGAACCCTAAACCCTAAACTCTGCAGACCCTCAACCCTAAGTTGTAGGCAGGGTCTAGCTCGAGCCATGGCGAGCCTCAATAAGGCGGCGATGTCCTGCAGCCTGAGCAAGGCGGTGTTTTTTTTCTTGCTCTGCCTATGCCAGCCAGAAATGGCAAACACCTTGCAATGGTGGCGATGCCGGTACCACATGTACCAGAAGGCATGGGTGGTAAAGGAGAGTACAGGCGAAATGAGGCAGCTCGAAAAGAGCGAAGTGGAGCTGCTCCATGAGCAGATGGCACGGCAGCCAGAAATGGCACAATACCTTTTGACCCTCGATTGGTCAGACGGGGCTTTCGAGTGCCCCTACTGGAGCAAGGGCATGCAAAGCTGGGTCGCTCAGCCCAATGATGTCAGGGACAAGCCTGCGAAGGCTTTGTTGGGCCGCAACAAGGAGGCGAAAAAGGAGTGGAACTCGGAGGAGTACACCTACAACTACTCCTACAACGACAGTTCCACGGAGCCCGAACAGCAGCAGAAGCGGCCAAAAACTATGTTGAAGGAAAACTGCAGGAGCCAGAAGTGGCGAGACAGCTGGACGGAGGATGGCGACCTGCAGAGGGAGTCGCAGGAAGAGTGGTGGGGCAGCCAGGGATGGCAACCTAGCAGCAGCAGCTGGGAGGCATGGTCATCCTCCAGCTGGGACAGCCAGCAATGGCAGGACGACCAGTGGACAAACAGCCAGCAATGGACAGAGTGGACGGAATGGAACAGCCAGGGATGGCACAACGACTACGGCCAGGAATGGCAGGACACCGAGGAAAGGAATTGGTGGAGCCAGCAATGGCAAGACAAGCAGGACAAGGACGTCTCCGATTCGGAGGGGTCCTTCGACCGCTATGCCTCCCGTGGCTATCAGTCAACGTGCAAGCGGTTGGAGCGGCGAAAGCTGCAAAGGGCTGGGCAGCCTGTCCCACCCGAGCTGCAGCCCGTAAAGGTGCAAATGAGCAAGGAGGTTAATGACAAGCGAAAGTACCTCCAATTTCAATTGGACGTGCTTTCAAAAAAGCTCGAAGAGAGCGACTGCAAAAGAGAAAAAGAGGAACTGTGGGACCAAATCCTGCAAAGGAAAAAGGAACTGAAGGAATTGTTACAGCCTGAGAAAGGCAAAGGCAAGGGCCAAAACCAGCAGCCTGAGAAAGACAAAGGCAAAGTCAAGCCAGAGCCTGGGAAAGGCGAGCCTGGCAAAGGCAAGCCTAGCAAGCCTAAGCCAGAGCCTGGGAAAGGCAAGGCTGGGACAGGCCAGCAGTCACAGCCTGGGCAAGGCAATGTCAAGCCAGAGCCGCGGGCCCCGGGCGGCAAAGCCAAAAGCAAAGGCAAGCCGAAGCCTGCAGAAGGCGACAACACCCAACCGGAGCCAGCAGATGGCAGTGGGCCGGCCCAGGCCGAGGCACCACCGCCGCCTCTGCCGCCCATAGAGGAAAAGCCTGAGGAAGGCGACGACAAGCCTGACAAGGGCAAAAAAGACAAAGGCGTCAAAGAAGAGCCGGACTATGCAGCCTGAGAAGGCAAAACAAAAGCCAGCGATGGCAAAGACGGAGCTCCTCGCAGCTAGCGAGCCAAAAAGTGGGCCAAGCAGGGGTGTTTGGGGTTTCGGGGTTTGGGGGTAGAAGGGCCCTAGGCTTCAGGGGTTTAAGGGTTCGAGAGTTTGGGGTTTAGGGGGCTTGGGAGTTGAGGCCTTATAAGGGTTTAGGGGGCGTTTAGGGGTTGGTGGTTTAGGCCAGGTTATGGGGAAGGGTAGGGTTCGGAAGGGTTTCAGGGTTTAGGGTTGAGGGCTTCGGGCTTAGGGTGAGGTTTAGAGGTTAACCCTAAACCCTCAACCCTCAACCCACAACCCACAACCCTAAACCCTGAACCCTAAACCCTTACTCCACCCTGCACCTTAAACCCCAGAGCCCTTAGGCCCCTAAACCCTAAAACCTAAACCCTAAACCCTAAACCCTACACCCTAAACCCAAAACCCCAAACCCTAAACCCTAAACCTTCAACCCTGAACCCTAAACCCTAAACCCTAAACCCGTACTCCACCCTGCACCTTAAACCCCAGAGCCCTTAGGCCCACCAACCCTAAAATCTAAACCCTAAACCCTAAACCCTAAACCCAAAACCCAAAACCCTAAACCCTAAACCCTTACTCCACCCTGCACCTTAAACCCTAGAGCCCTTAGGCCCACCAGCCCTAAAACCTCAACCCTCAACCCTCAACCCTAAACCCTAAACCCGAAACCCTTACTCCACCCTGCACCTTAAACCCCAGAGCCCTTGGGCCCACCAGCCCTAAAACCTCAACCCTCAACCCTCAACCCTCAACTCTCAACCCTAAACCCTAAACCCTTACTCCACCCTGCACCTTAAACCCCAGAGCCCTTAGGCCCACCACTCACCACCACCACCACTCAACCACTCACCACTCACTCACACTCGCCACTCGCCACTCGCCACTCGCCACTCGCCACTCGCCACTCACCACTCACCACTGACCACCACCACCCCACCCCACCCCACCCCGCCACCCTTCCCCTCTGGAATTTCTAGACCTGGAAAATCCGGCGACCGGAAAAAAAGTACGAATTTCGTACTCTTTGTACGAACCCAAATGTTCGTACAAAAAGTACGAAAGATCATAATTAAATTGGAAAGAGGATTCGTACAAAAAGTACGAATTTCAAAAGTACGAAATTCGTACTTTTTGTACGAATTTTTCGGCTGGTGCTCCCGTGCAGCCTGCCAGGCATCCCATCCAGCACCAGCTACAAAAAACACCACCCCCCTACCCCACCGTCCTGCCCTCAACCCAACCACACCCGGCACCCCAACATCCCACAACGTCCACCACCGCCCCACCCCAGCCCACCCCACCCCACCCCACCCCACCCCCGATTCGCCAGCCCACCCCGCCCCACCCCACCCCACCCACCCCACCACCCCCCGCCCCATGACCCCACTACCCCACTACCACCACCCACCACGACCCACCACCACCAACCAGCACCACCCACCACCAGCCAAGCACCACCAAGCACCACCAGCCACCACCAAGCACCACCAAGCACCACCAGTAGCCTGCCCAGAGAACCCTACCTTAAACCCTTAGAGCCGAAACCCTATCCCCCTAAAACCGAAACCTTAAGCCTAAACCAGCACCCTGGAGTACCCGAAATCCTAAAAAAAAATGTAATGTGTGTTTAGGCTCAAGGAAGAGCCAAAAAAAAATAGGCTGAACAAGCCAAACAGCATGCACAGCACAGCTCCAAAAAAGCACAGCACAGCTCACTGGCACTCGGTAGGCTGAAGAAGCCAAGCTTAGCTTAAGCGAGTTTTAGCTGCCATGGGCTCGAAGAAGCGGCCTGCTGCAGCTGTGAAGCAGGAGCCAGAGACCCCGTCAAAGAAACCGAAGCCTGCAAAGGCAGCCTCTCCTATTCTGGGAAGCCCGCCAGCACAGCCTGCAAAGGCAGCAAGCCCGAAAGCACAGCCTGCAAAGGCAACCGGAGCACCGCCAGCAGAGGCAGCGACCGGGGCACCAGTGCCAAAGGCGTTGCCTCCACCCAGCCAAAAGGCATGGAAGGACATGAGATACCAGTTGAGCTGCCTGAGCAAGGCAGGAAAGGACAAAGGGATGCAGAAGCGGTTTGCTGGCTGCAAAACCCAGGCCGAAAAGCGCCAGTTCTATTATGAAGTGTTCTTGTTGGACCCTGACGTCAGCACGAAAGAAGTGCATAAGGAAAGCTTGCAAAAGCACAGCAGCCTGCAAAGGCAAGTCGAAGGCTGGATGACAGAATGGGAGGTGGGCAAGCTCGAGGGAGCAGATCCCTCGCTTCCCAACTTTGAAAGCCTGTGCAAGGCAGCAGTGGCGGGCCTTCCGAGCAGGCCTCACGAGGTGGAAGCCTGGGCCAGCCAGGGACTGAAGCAGTACTGGTACAGCAAGCAATTGCACAAGGAAACTTTGCAAAAGAACAGCTCGCAGACAAAGGCGAAGGAGTACGTGGGCCAGCTCGAAAATGAGCCTTTCCGTCAAGTGGAGGAAGCCTTGAAGGTGGCAGGCGGCCCTCAGACCTTGATGCTGGGAAACAAGGCTGAGAAGGCAGAAGAGAAGCCCTCGGCCTCAAACGAGGGAAAGGAAAGGGACCAGCCTGAGGAAGGCAGCTTGTACAGGAAGGCGGTGCAAAACTTCAGAAAGGCAGCGAATGCCTACAGCACAGCCAGCAACAAAGTCACGACTTTGCTGGCAAGCCTGGACAAGGCACCCGAAGAAATCAAGAAAGACCCGCAGTTTGCAGTCTCGAGGCTCGCTTTGGCGGATCTGGAGACAAGCAGCTCGAAAGAGCGAGGTGTGTGGAATGCTGCCTTGGCCGCTTACCCGGCCACCTTGGAGGCGGGGGCCGACGAGGAGGCAAAGGTGGAGGAGTTGAAGCTCGAAAAGAGCAACTGCGACAAGGCTCTGAAAGAGCTGAACAAGGCACTTGCCCCCACCAAAGTGTGGGCAAAGGACCGCCTGGAGTAGTATAGCTCGCAAAGAGCATAACAAGCACGACTGCTGGCTTTCGGCCCCGAACAAAAGCAAGTGCATTGCAAGGCTTCTGTGCAGCATGCACTGTCTGCTTTGCTTCAGCTGTCTAGCTCCCGCAGGTTCGCACAGGTCCTCAAACCCGAAGCCAGCAAGGGCAAAACAGAAAACTCCAAACTTCCACTTTCCCTTAAGCAGCCTTAAGGGGCTCCTAGCCCTAAACCTAGCACCCTGAACCCTTAAACCCCTAAACCACCTTTAAAAGACCCTTAGAAAACATAATAGTTCAAAAAGACTTCAGCTGGGAATTTAATGGTACAAAGTATAGGCCTGAGCCATGGCGAAACGAAGCCTGCAGCAGGCAGCTCCCGCGGTTTCAAGCAAGAAGCCGAAGCTAGAGAAGGGAGACAGCAGCTGCTGCAGCGAGGAGAAGGGAAAGCCTGAGAGAGGCAAAGAACGGGAACTTCAAGCCCTGGCCGAGGAGTTGCAGAGCCTGTACACAGGCAATGCTGTGCCAGCTGTGAAAGCAACAAAGGTTTTCAAAAAAGCCCATGTGGCGGGTTTGAACCTCAAGTCGCCTTTTGAGAGGAGTCTGAAACTGCAGCCTGCAGAAGGCGACGGCGAGCTGAAGCCTGCAGAGGGCAAGAATGCAGCCAGAACGTGGCATAGGTGGATGAGGAAAAAGAGCTCCTGGCCGGAGCTCTACTGGGCTTCTGTTCCTTTCCTTGACCTTCGGACGAAAAAAGTGAGGCACGAGAAGCTGCCTTTCCTCCTTCCCCACGAATGGCTGTCGAATTACTTTTTGCAGCCAGGGGCAGTACAGGAGGCGCTGCCGCCAAAGGACAGCTCGTTAGGGCAGCAGCTTGAGAGGGTTAAGGAAGCTTGGGACAACCGGGAGCCTGAGGAAGGCAGGGAGCCTGAGCAAGGCAAACCTATGGTGCCCTTGGGCCTGCATGGTGACGGAGTGCCTGTGCAAGGCAGGATGAACCAGTCGACAGCCGACTTCATCACCGTCAACTTGCTGGCCAGCAACACATTTGCATCGATGCGGGTTCCTATCACATGTGTGGAGTCCCGTTTCCACGCAGGTAGCGAGACCGCAGAAGCTGTGCATTCAGTCATTGCATGGTCTTTGCAGAGCCTGGGTGAAGGCATATACCCCCACTGCCGACACGACGGGGGAAGCCTGGACAAGGCAAGAAAACAGAAAGCGGGGAAACCGATGCCAGCCAGAGGTGGCCTCGTGCAGCTTCGTGGAGACTGGGACTGGAACTGCAAGTGGTTCGGCTGTCCCCAATGGAATGAAAAGAATGGCATGTGTTGGCTTTGTAAAGCTAAGCCTGAGGAATGGCGGGGAATGTCTGCAGAAGACCGAAAGGCCAGCAGCCTGAATAAGGCAGAGTTTTTGGAGTGTCTGGAAAGGCGGGGTAAGCACGTCTCGCCTTTGCTAATGCTGCCGGGAGTCTGCAACAAGACAATAAAGCCTGACTGGATGCATGTGGTCGATGAAGGCTGTGCCGCCCATGCAGCAGGCATGGTGCTGCAGGAGCTGCTGCGATTCACCCCAGACAGAGGTGTCGACAGCAAAGCTCGGCGGCTTTGGGAGGAGATACAGAGCCTGTACAAGGCAAAAGCTGTGCCAGCCTCCAGAAGGCTGTCGAAGCTCACGGCAAAGGATATTTGCAAGCCTGGAAAGGCACCGCAGCTAGCTGCGAAGGCAGCAGAGTGCAGATACTTCTGCCAGGACATCCTGCTGGATCTCGTGGACAGCAAGGGATTGCATATGCTCGGTCCACACGAGCGAGCCGTCCACAACGTGGCCAGGTATCTAGCCCGAATGTATGGGCATATGGAAAACTTCGACAGCAAGAAATTGCAAAAGTACGGCGAAAAGTTTATCAGCCAGTATATGGCATTGGAGGCCGAGGCCTTGCATGAGGAAGACAACCTCACATGGCACTCCAAACCCAAGATCCATTTCTTGGGGCACATTTTGGACGAAGCCCGAGAGGGCATGCACCCCAAGGACTCTTGGAACTACCGTGACGAGACGGAAGGCTATCAGTTTCAGAAGCTGTGGTTTCGCCGAGGTGGCAGGACAACAAACGGACAGCAGGCCGAAAAGGTCCTCCTCAAGTGGGCCCACGAGCAGCCGTTTTTGAGCTTGAAAGAAGCACAAAAGTGAAAGCTCGGGAGAGCAATATAGCTCGAATAGAGCAGCCAGCTGGCAAGCACCTGCAGCCACAAGTGCTGGTGACACGGCTTCGTCGGTGCCTCGAAAAACGTCGAAGCTGAGAGTTTAGGGTTGATATATATATATATATGTATATATATGTATATATATATATATGCACACAATATATATATATATATATATATATGTATATATATATATAGAGCTCACATAACCATGCATTTCGCCCCCCGGGAAGCTCATTCTAGAAGCTCTTTTTGGAAGCTCCATTTTGGAGCTTCTGGTTTCAAGAAGCGCTTCTTGGAATTTCAAGAAGCGCTTCTGGGAAGCTAAATTCGGAGCTTCTGGCCTTCAAACCCCAGAAGCTTAAAACGGAGCTGCCAGCTCCAAAATGGAGCTTCCCAAATCAGCTTCCCAAAACGGAGCTTCTCGGAAGATCTGGGAAGGAGTATGCGGAGCGGGAAGGGCGGATGGGCGGGGGGCGGGGTGCGTGGGTGGTGGGGGTGGGGCAAGCGGGCGGGGGGAGGAGCCATGGGTCCACGAAGCGTGGGGGGCTTGGGCAAGGGAAGGAGCGGGGGGCGGGGTGCGTGGGTGGTAAGGGTAGGGCAAGCGTAGGGCAAGCGGGCGGGCATGCGCTGGGGGCCGGTCGAGCGGAGGGGCGGAGAAGCCACCTGCTTGGGCCGTGGACCATACATGGGCCAGGAGCCATGGGTCATGAGGGGCATGGGTGCAGGGGTAAGGGGTAGGGGGCTGGGTCCATGAGGGGATGGAGAGTGGGAGAGGGGAGTCGGCGGAGCTAGAAGGGCGGAGGGCGGAGGGGGGCGGAGCGGGCGGAGCGGGCGGAGGGCCGGGCATGCACTGGGGCCCTTTAAAGTCAGCTGAGAAGCCACATCCATGGGCCGTGGACCATGAGCCAATGGGGCCAGGAGCCATGGGTTCAGTGGGGGGCGGGGTGCGTGAGGGGTGGGGGTGGGGGTTGGAAGTGTGGGTGGGTGGGGTGCGTGGGTGGTGGGGTAGGGCAAAGCGGGCGGCCATGCACTAAGGGCCGGTCGAGCTGGGCAAGGGAAGGAGTATGCGGAGCGGGAAGGGCGGGGGGCGGGGGGCGGGGTGCGTGGGTGGTGGGGGTAGGGCAAGCGGGCGGGCATGCACTGGGAGGAGCCATGGGTCCATGAGAAGCATGGCGGGGGTGGGGGGCTTGGGCAAGGGAAGGAGCGGGGGGCGGGGTGCGTGGGTGGTAAGGGTAGGGCAAGCGTAGGGCAAGCGGGCGGCCGGTCGAGCTGGGTCTGGTGGAGGCAGCAAGGGCAGCAAGGCACTGCACAACGAAGCAGACAGCAAGGGCAGCGAGGCACGGCACAACGAAGCAGACAGCAAGGGCAGGGAGGCACGGGGTGCGTGGGGGGCTTGGGCAAGGGAAGGAGTATGCGGAGCGGGAAGGGCGGATGGGCGGGGGGGGCGGGGTGCGTGGGTGGTGGGGGTAGGGCAAGCGGGCGGGCCTGCACTGGGAGGAGCCATGGGTCCGTGGGAGGCATGGCGGCGGGGTGCGTGGGGGGCTTGGGCAAGGGAAGGCGGGTGGTAAGGGTAGGGCCACGAAGGGCAGGGCAAGCGTGGGGCCAGCGGGCGGGCGTGCACTGGGGGCCGGTCGAGCGGGAAGGGTAGAGGTGGTGGGGGTAGGGGCGGAGAAGCCACCTGCTTGGGCCGTGGACCATAATGAATGGGGAGCCATGGGGCCAGGAGCCATGGGTCATGAGGGGGTGCGTGAGGGGTAAGGGGAAGGGAGCTGGGTCCATGAGGGGTGGTCAAGGGGATGGAGAGTGGGAGCATGGGCCAGAGGCAAGTAGGCGGAGCTAGAAGGGCGGAGGGCGGAGGGGCGGAGCGGGCGGAGCGGGCGGAGGGCCGGGCATGCACTGGGGCCCTTTAAAGTCAGCTGAGAAGCCACATCCATGGGCCGTGGACCATGAGCCAATGGGGCCAGGAGCCATGGGTTCAGTGGGGGCGGGGTGCGTGTGGGGTGGGGGGGGTTGGAAGTGTGGGTGGGTGGGGGTGGGGGTTGGCGGGGTGCGTGGGTGGTGGGGGTAGGGCAAGCGGGCGGGCATGCACTGGGGGCCGGTCGAGCTTTGGATGGGGTGGAGTAGGTGGTAGGGGCAATGGGTCTGGCGAAGGCAGCAAGGGCAGCAAGGCACTGCGCAACGAAGCAGACAGCAAGGGCAGCGAGGCACGGCGCAACGAAGCGTGGGGGGTTTTGGGCAAGGGGGGAAGTATGCGGAGCGGGAAGGGCGGATGGACGGGGGGCGGGGTGCGTGGGTGTGGGGGTAGGGCAAGCGGGCGGCCACGCACTGGGGGCCGGTCGAGCTTGGGATGAAGAATGGGACCAGGAGCCATGGGTCCATGAGAAGCATGGCGGGGTGCGTGGGGGGCTTGGGCAAGGGAAGGAGTATGCGGAGCGGGAAGGGCGGATGGGCGGGGGGCGGGGTGCGTGGGTGGTGGGGGTAGGGCAAGCGGGCGGGCATGCACTGGGAGGAGCCATGGGTCCATGAGAAGCATGGCGGGGTGCGTGGGGGGCTTGGGCAAGGGAAGGAGCGGGGGGCGGGGTGCGTGGGTGGTAAGGGTCGGGCAAGCGTAGTCGAGCTTGGGATGAAGAATGGGACCAGGAGCCTGGGTCCATGAGAAGCATGGCGGGGTGCGTGGGGGGCTTGGGCAGGGAAGGAGTCGGAGCGGGAAGGGCGGATGGGGCGGGGGCGGGGTGCGTGGGTGGGTGGTGGGGGTAGGGCAAGCGGGGGGGCGGGGTGCGTGGGTGGTAAGGGTAGGGCAAGCGTAGGGCAAGCGGGCGGGCATGCACTGGGGGCCGGTCGAGCTTTGGATGGGGTGGAGTAGGTGGTAGGGGCAATGGGTCTGGCGAAGGCAGCAAGGGCAGCAAGGCACTGCACAACGAAGCAGACAGCAAGGGCAGCGACGGGGTGCGTGGGGGGCTTGGGCAAGGGAAGGAGTATGCGGAGCGGGAAGGGCGGATGGGCGGGGGGCGGGGTGCGTGGGTGGTGGGGGTAGGGCAAGCGGGCGGGCATGCACTGGGAGGAGCCATGGGTCCATGAGAAGCATGGCGGGGTGCGTGGGGGGGCTTGGGCAAGGGAAGGAGCCGGGGGCGGGGTGCGTGGGTGGTGGGGGTAGGGCAAGCGGGCGGGCATGCACTGGGAGGAGCCATGGGTCCATGAGAAGCATGGCGGGGTGCGTGGGGGGCTTGGGCAAGGGAAGGAGCGGGGGGCGGGGTGCGTGGGTGGTGGGGGTAGGGCAAGAGGGGGGGCATGCACTGGGGGCCGGTCGAGCTTTGGATGGGGTGGAGTAGGTGGTAGGGGCAATGGGTCTGGCGAAGGCAGCAAGGGCACTGCACAACGAAGCAGACAGCAAGGGCAGCGACGGGGTGCGTGGGGGGCTTGGGCAAGGGAAGGAGTATGCGGAGCGGGAAGGGCGGATGGGCGGGGGGCGGGGTGCGTGCGGGGTGGTGGGGGTAGGGCAAGCGGGCGGGCATGCACTGGGAGGAGCCATGGGTCCATGAGAAGCATGGCGGGGTGCGTGGGGGGCTTGGGCAAGGGAAGGAGCGGGGGGCGGGGTGCGTGGAAGGGTAGGGCGCGTAGGGCAAGCGCGGGCATGCACTGGGGGCCGGTCGAGCTTTGGATGGGGTGGAGTAGGTGGTAGGGGCAATGGGTCTGGCGAAGGCAGCAAGGGCAGCAAGGCACTGCACAACGAAGCAGACAGCAAGGGCAGCGAGGCACTGCACAACGAAGCAGACAGCAAGGGCAGCGAGGCACGGGGTGCGTGGGGGGCTTGGGCAAGGGAAGGAGTATGCGGAGCGGGAAGGGCGGATGGGCGGGGGGCGGGGTGCGTGGGTGGTGGGGGTAGGGCAAGCGGGCGGGCATGCACTGGGAGGAGCCATGGGTCCATGAGAAGCATGGCGGGGTGCGTGGGGGGCTTGGGCAAGGGAAGGAGCGGGGGGCGGGGTGCGTGGGTGGTAAGGGTAGGGCAAGCGTAGGGCAAGCGGGCGGGCATGCACTGGGGGCCGGTCGAGCTTTGGATGGGGTGGAGTAGGTGGTAGGGGCAATGGGTCTGGCGAAGGCAGCAAGGGCAGCAAGGCACTGCACAACGAAGCAGACAGCAAGGGCAGCGAGGCACTGCACAACGAAGCAGACAGCAAGGGCAGCGAGGCACTGGGCGAGGAAGCAGACAACGATGGGTCTTCACTGACGCCGCCCCCGCTCCGGCTGGGGTCGGCGGATATATATATATATATATCCCATCGCCGGGGCCAGCCACCCTGAAACCGAGATTCCATTCCAAGGGGTTCTTACGTTTTCAGAGGAACGACGAGACCAACATAGTTCCCACATAGTTGCACTCATTTAGGGGGGATACTGAGCGCCATGAGGCCCTGCGAAAGGGCCGCTTGCTGCCCTTGCGGTCGTCGATTCGGACTCTTCGCAGTGAACGGCCTGGGCGTGGTTCGGCGCTGGCGAGGTGCTCTTCCCGCTCCGCCATTGCCTACGCAGAACCAGCTCTACAGATACAACTATACACCAGAAGAGGCAGCGCCTCCTGAAATTACAGAGATGGCCACAGGCCAAAACCTGCTTCCACAGGTCGATTGCAAGGTGGGCATGAAGGAGCTCTCATTGGAGACCATGATTCAAACTTTGTTCATGGCCAGAGAAGACCTCCGAAGGTCCTCCCTGGAAATGAACAGAGTCTGAATCATGGTCTCCAGTGAGAGCTCCGTCAGCCCCGCTGGTAACCTGGCGGCCTCGTCCGGAACCCCGCTGCGCCCAGCCTTGGGGCTGGGTCTGCGTTGTGACGACGCCACCGTCCTCATTAGGGCCAACATGCCGCGTTCCGGACCATTTGCAAGCAGAGTGTGTCCCTAGAATGCTTGGACGATCAACTCCTGAAGAGCGCTCGGTACGACGAAATGGTGGACTTGGACGAGGACCTGCGCGAGGTCGCTCTGGAGAGATGCATGCAGCTTCAGCAGGTAGCACGCCGACTGATTAGGGTCCGGGGTTGCAAGCCGTGGGGGTGGTTAGATCACCCAAGTCGCCCGTGCTGTCCAAAACATCTGACGGGAGTTTCACCGGGCAAGTTTTGTGAGCATTGAACGACCATTGCGCGAACGAAAGCTGCCTGAAAAGCTCTTCGAATGGGCTCACAAGCTTCGAGACACCTAAATCGGCCACGAATCCTAAATCCCAAACCGACAAAGCATATTTGCTTGCCCGCAACACATATAGGCCTTATGACTATCATGGTGAACGATTCAGGTCCTTGTTCAAGTCCTTGTTGAAGGGTTGAGGCAGTCAAACAGCCCTTGTTCTAAACCCTTGAAGCCTAAACTCAAATTTCTGTGAACCCCGTACTCCTGTAAACCTTAGATGCACGTCCTAACTCCCAATCGCTATAAGCTCAAGAAATGCTAAAGCCTATACTCCCTCAGAGGAAGCTTCAGCTAAGCGCCAGCTACGTGACCCAGGCGCCGGCGCCTCTCGCTGTCGCTCTCTCTGTGACTTCGCAGACGCGCAGCGTGAACCTGCCGCAGGAGCCAAAAAGAACACCTCAGTGTGCGGGGCGACTGATGCAAGCTCCTCTTTATTGCGGGGACCCGGTACAAAGGGGGGTGCGGCATCTTACGGTGTATGAACTCCTTTTCAGATCGCCTATGTGAGCTGAAATTCTCAGGGCGGCACACTCCGCGGACTCATCATGCCCTCGGCATGGGTGTAAAAGTGGAAGAACCCAAAGCCCCAAAAGCCCCAAGCCGCGCACACCTCAGATCCTCAGATTTAAATGGTGAATTTGGGGGGTCTTCTTCTTTTTATTCCTCAAGCCCTCTGGAGTTTGTACCCCACGACTTCTCAAGCCTGCAAGCCATGCGCTGTCATCTTCCAACACCAGTGGTGACCGGAAACTCTGTAGGGTTTAGGGTTCAGAGTTTGGGGTTTAGGGTTGAGGGTTCTATAAACTTTAATACCCTGAAACACACCCTAAGCGGCATGGCTCGGACGCAGTCTTTGTTGGGGGGGGTTCTCTTCCAGATTGGGATGTTCACCCTTATACTAACAGCTCCGGAACAGGGATTATAATAAGGGGGTACCATAATCCCCATTAAGGAGTACCATAACCCTAGTAAGGGGAACTATAACCCTACTGAGGGGTACTATCACCCTATGAAGGGCTGTATGAGTATAAGGAGCCTCCAGAATCAGCTCATGACTTCGGGAACCTAAAAGCGCTCCGAGGCATGTCGATTCTCATCCCTTGGCCATGTCACTTTGAAGGTTTAGGGTTTAGGGTTTGGGGTTTGGGGTTTAGGGTTTAGGGTTTAGGGTTTTGGGGAGTTCAAGCTTCTTTTGGTGAATAAAGGGGCCTCAAGAATTGGAATAGGTTTTTTGTTGAAGGGAGGGGGGGGGGGGGGGGGGGGCGGTATATAGTGTAGCTATATCTAGACCGTACGGGAACATTTTTAGTAAATATTCCGGCCCCCCGGAAATATCCCCAACAATTTGTGTCGCAAAAAGAAATCGAAGATGCCCCAACCCTATAGCGGCCCCAACAACCCTACTGTGGCAACCCCAAGAACCCTCCTAGGGAGCCCATGCTTCCGTTTTGTGGGCTCAAGTTCGCGGAGTCATGACTTGGCCGTCTAAGAACAGCTTGTGTGCACCTGCACTTCAAGAAAGATCTCCACGTCTACACCTACCGCAGCTGTATAGCATTCAGTGTGAGCTAACATTCAGAAGACCGAACTTTGCAAAAGTGCGCGGAACGACTTGTAGAATCCGGCCCTTGCGTTTCAGCGCTCAGAAGCTCAGTGAGTCGGAGATCCCACAGCATTCAGCCCTCTCCCGAGCTGGGGGATTTAGGGTTTAGGGTTTATAATGTAGGGTGAAGGGCCTCTAGGGTTTAGGCTTTAGGGTTTATTCGGGTTTAGGGGTTAGGGTTTAGGGTTTAGGGTTTAGGGTTTCGGGGGCGACCCCCGAAACCCTTAACCCTAAACCCTAAACTTCCCGGGGGCGCTTTTTTGAGATCGCCCATGCCCGCCTCAACATACCGATGGCCAGTTCTCCATTTAAGCTACGCATTCAGCAACCGCAGCAGGTCATGGGGGGGATGTATTCTCTTCTAACGCAGCCCGGGTTTAGGGTTTAGATTTTAGGCTTATATAGCCTTTTCGGGAAGTCTGTTGTAACACAGCCCCTCCAACACAGCCTTTGTTGCAAAGGGTTCCCCGGCTATTCGGCCGAAGCCCAATACCCTAAGCCCCAAAACCCGTACATCTTGAACCCTAAGCTCCAACCCTAAACCCTAAGCCCTCAACCCTAAACCCTAAACCCTAATCCCTAAGCCCTAAACCCCAAACCCTAAACCCTAAACCCTAAACCCTAAACCCTAAACCCTAAACCCTAAACCCTAAACCCTAAACCCTACCTTATCTCTTCTGACCTGATAGCTGAGGTCGCGAAATGGCGACCTCCACTGCTTGGCCCCCCAGTTCGAGACGCGATAGGGTTGTTCGTGTTTGGGGCTGTTAGGGCTTCTAGGGTTTAGGGCTGTTAGGGTTACGGTTTACAGGGTTCCGGGAGGTTAGGACTTATAGTGCTCTAGGGGGCTTGGGGGTGTAGGACATGTCAGGTTTCGGGGTTTTGGGGTCCGTGATATCATAGGGTTTAGGGTTTAGGGTTTAGGGTTTAGGGTTTAGGGCTTAGGGTTTAGGGTTTAGGGTTTAGAGTTTAGGGTTTAGGGTTTAGGGTTTAGGGTTTAGGGTGTAGGGTTTGGGGTTTGGGGTTTGGGGTTTAGGGTTTAGGGTTTAGGGTTTAGGTTTAGGGTTTAGGGTTTAGGGTTTAGGGTTTAGGGTTTAGGGTTACGGTTTACAGGGTTTTGGGAGGTTAGGACTGGAAGTGCTTTAGGGGCCTTGGGGCTGTAGGACTTGTGAGGTTTTGGGGTTTTGGGGTCCGGGATTTCAATGCTTTGGGTCGCTTAGGTGTTCTGCACTGACTCCCCGACAGGCATTCGGCACTCCAGCGCTGACCGCGCAGGACTGCAGTCGAAAGGCCTCCAGCCCCTCCAAAGGCGGTATCAAGCCGGGCGCTTAGCTTACTTAGCCAGTAGGTTAAACTTTAAACTTCCTCTCACGCCTGACGCTGGGGACTCGCTTGTGCACACGTCGCGCTTTTATTTTTTGGGTTTCCTTATACAGTAGGGAGAATAAAGTTCCCCCTTTTTTCCCTTGGTCATTGGAGAAGTAGGTTAGAGACAGGGGCCTGCCCTTTGTCTTGGGAGCCACGAGCTATTTGGGGGGTAGTTCAACAGCCCCTGTTCAAAGCCCAAGTCCTAAATCCTAAGCCCTCTAGGGCCTAAACGCTGGACCCTAATCTTTCGGAGAAGCTAGCGTCAGCTACATGACCCAGGCGCCGACGTCTCTCGCTGTCGCTCTCGGCGACTTCGCAGACACGCAAGGCGAACCTTGCCGTTTAGGGTTTAGGAAATTGCGGGGGGGGGGGGGGGGGGGGGGGGGGGGGGCGGTTCAGGGATTTGAACTTCGAGTTTATCCAGTGTTTTGAGGAGTACAGATGCGGCTTAAGGTGTCAGAGTTTGGGTGTCTAGATGTGTCTAGTCTTCAGGGTCTACTGCCGGCCTCGGGTGTTTCCTCGCTCTTGTAGGCCAATGCTAGACAACGGGCAATGGTTGCCTTAGGAAATAGATGTTGTATGTTAATATCAAACGCCCGGGAAGGGATTGTTTGTTTTGGCCCGATACAACAAGTCATTCCGAGGGTTTAGAGTTCCCACTATGTTGAGACTAATTCTTGCAGTGCAGCCCGTAGGGTTTGGTTACAAGTGGCCCCTAGCACGAGAGTTCAGCTCCTTTTCTGGTTCAAGCACCATCTACCACCCACCCCCAAACCCTAGACCCGTACAAAGCTCAACCCTGGAGCCTGCAAGCCCTAAACCGTAAACCCTAAACCCTATAAACCCTATATAAACCCTAAATCCTAAACCCTAACCCTAAATCCTTAGAGCTGCGGAGGTCGCCCGGCGTGCCATTGCCGCGCCGTTCAGCCAGCGGCCGAGGGGTTAAGGATAAAAGGGGTTCAGGGAGGGTTTAGGGTTCAGGATTTAGGGTTTAGGGTTCAGGGTTCAGGTTTTTAGGGTTTAGGTTGCAGGGCTTCGGGTTCAGGCGGAGTTCGGGGGTTTGATGGTTTCGGGATAGATTAGGTGTGACAGGGTTTAGGTTTTGGCGGTTTCGGGATACATTAGGTGGCATAGTGTTTTTTTGGCAGTTTCGGGGTTAAGTGTTGAGGGCTTGGGGGTTTATGTGGTCTTATGGGTTGGGATGTTCCCTCTTATACTACCAGTCCTCAATAGGGACTGTAGTACCCCCTCCCTGATTTGAACTCCCTATTAAGGAACCCTTAGTATAAGGGGCTCTAGGAGTCGAGGGGTCGGCCACAACGAGGTCGACCTTGTCCGACCGAACCTGGTGATGCAGGCGCGGGGCGACTCGACAGTTCAGGCAGTTTCGATGTAGGCGAAGAATCCCAACGCCTGCCTTTTGTAGTTTACCTAGGAATCCAAGACGGGGTCTTGACCACAAGAACCTACAAAAAGTCATCTTAAGGTAGGGTACTAGGGTGGGTCAGACTTTGGGTTCAGGCTTCATCGGGATTGGGGTTTGGGGTATGGGGTGTAGGGTCTAGGGCGGACCAACCCACAGGTAGTGGGAACCCTAAACCCTAAAACAAAAAAGACCCTAAACCCTAAACCCTAAACCCTAAAATCCTCAATATGATGCAGCTTGCTTACTGAGTTCCCTGAGCCCTTCAGTGCACCTACAGGTCTGTCGCCATGGTTGCTTACCTTGGGGACTACATGAACCCTGAAAGGGTTTATGGTGCATATACCTTAATGGGGATTATAGTAGTATAGGGTATATGACCCAATTCTAGGGTTCATGTGGTCCATCTACCTGAATAAGGAATATTGTAGTATAGGGATTATAACCCACATTTTAGGGTTCGTTTGGTCCCTAAACCCGAAACCCTAAACCCGAAACCCGAAACCCTAAACCCTGAACCCTAAACCCTAAACCCTAAACCCTAAACCCTAAACCCTAAACCCCAAACCCTAAACCCTAAACCCTAGCAGGAAGCCCTGAAATGGCAGGTTGGATTCAGTTTCGATATCCCTCCAATCGGCCTCCGCCTTCTTAGCCGGCCCAGCTTCGTACCTTCCTAAACCTTGGGTTTAGGGTTTAGGGTTTAGGGTTTAGGGTTTAGGGTTTAGGGTGTAGGGTTTAGGGTTTAGGGTTTATTAGGGTTTAGGGTTTAGGGTTTAGGGTTTAGGGTTTAGGGTTAACGGACCCTCAACCCTACACCCTGTGTGCAGGTGCGGCCCATGGCCCCTTCCCCTTGGCGGCCTTGTCCTTCGGACCGTACTGGGGCATAGCTGCAGCCTGGACCTCGACGTGCTAGTTGCCATGCTTCCCCTGAACCTGCACCTTTCTAGATTTCGGGTGGAAGGGTTTAGGGTTTAGGGTTCAGGGTTTAGGGTTGAGGGTTTAGGGAAGCTCTATGATGACTCTCTTCGAAAGTGCATGGCTTCTGCTCATACCTTGTCGACGCGGGGTGCACTCGTGTCATGCTGTTTTGGCTTCTGCATGCATGCAGAGCGCCCCCCTCCGCCCAACGTTGAAACCGCCCAAGTGCGCCTCACATTCTGCAGGCGGGACATTGTTGCATGAGACCGCCAAACATTTCGCAGAACAATTGGCCTCAACCCGCGCACCTCTCAACTACCTGCCAAGTTCTTGGACACGCGCTCATTGGGGCGGATGGACCGAGCATGCAGGCTGGATGACGGGGGTCCGGTGTTTGCGAAAGCCTTACTAGTACTACCTGAAACCCTATAAAGCCTCATAAGCCCGAAAGCCTTGTAAACCCTACAAAACCCGATGCCAGGAGTTGGGGCCTGCGTGTTATGACCCCGAATGAAACCTTAAACCCCTAAACCCCTAAACCCTAAACCCCTAAACCCCTAAACCCCTAAACCCCTAAACCCCTTAACCCCTTAACCCCTAAACCCCTAAACCCCTAAACCCCTAAACCCCTAACCCCCTAAACCCTAAACCCTAAACCCCTAAACCCCTAAACCCCCAAACCCCCAAACCCTA
Source organism: Symbiodinium natans (assembly GCA_905221605.1). NCBI lineage: Eukaryota > Dinophyceae > Suessiales > Symbiodiniaceae > Symbiodinium > Symbiodinium natans. The sequence goes on from CAJNDS010000424.1 coordinate 521,133, forward strand.
AACCCTAAACCCTAAAGCCTACAACAACTGGGCACCCTGAGCACCAACTCTCCCTGGAGGCTTCTGCGGCGGCTGAACAACGTGCAGGAAGGGCATGCGGCTCAGCTTCTGCGGTCTCCTTCCACATGGCTTAGGGCCCGTAGGGTTTTGGGGGTTTAGGGTTTAGGGGTTAGGGGTTACGGGTTGTCAGGGTTCAGGGATGGCAGAGATATAGGGCCTATTGGGTGTTTTCTTTGCGCTTAGCCAGAGGGACCAAGACTTCAATGCCCCAAAGTCCCAAACTGGTAGGCAAGCGCGAAAACCCAGAGCCATAGCCGACTCCCCCCCCCCACCCCGCGCGCCACAACAAGAACCTTAAACCCTACACCCTAGGGTTTAGGGTTTAGGGTTTAGGGTTTTAGGGTTTAGGGTTTTAGGGTTTTAGGGTTTTAGGGTTTATAGGGTTTATAGGGTTTATAGGGTTTATAGGGTTTAGGGTCCTAGACTCTTGACCCTAAACCCCAAAGAGCGAACCCAGGCCATGGCACCATGTCGGGTTGCAGACATTCTTTGGCATGGCGCTGGGCTCAGCTTGGCTCCGGCTAGGGTTTAGGGTTTAGGGTTTAGGGTTTAGGGTTTAGGGTTTAGGGTTTAGGGTTTAGGGTTTAGGGTTGCGGGTTTAGGGTTTAGGGTTTAGGTTTTAGGTTTTCGGGTTTAGGGTTTAGGGTTCAGGGTTCAGGGTTCAGGGTTTAGGGCAGGGTTTGGGGTTTAGCCCTCAAACCCAAAACGGGCACCCTTTTTCATTCCTAGGTTACTCTTGGTTCACATTATCGGGTTTCGGGGGTCAGTGGAGCTGAAGGCTCCGGGTTAGGGAGTTTAGGGGGGTTTAGGGTTTAGGGTTTAGGGTTCTAAGGCTCGAGGGGTAGAGGGCTTCAGAGGATGCTTGGGAATTGAGTAGCGACTTTCACTCAACCCTCAGCCTCAAAACCTCAGCCCTATACCCTACGCTCAGCCCTACCCCTTTATAAACCCATATGGCCACTTCTCTGACATGTGGTCCCTTTTGGGGTCCGTAAAAAAAGCGGCGCCGATTATGTAGGGCACCCAAAAAGCGACCGCAATTTAGAGAAGTGACCATATCGAGTACCCAGGATGGGCCATGAGGCCCTGGAATCCCCGGAATCAGCCCTATAAAGTGCCTATTTGTTGAGGGGCTATAGGGTGGAATAGCCCATGCTGGTACTGGGGCCCTAAACCCTAGACCCTAAGCCCTAAACCCTACACCCTATAAACCCTATAAACCTTATAAACCCTAAACCCTAAACCCTAAACCCTAAACCCTAAACCCTATCCTTCTGTTCCAGGCTTCGGGGGGGATTCCGGGGTGCCGCCGCTGAGGAAATCGATGAGGGCGGCTTCAAGCTCTTCAAGGCGCCGGTCCGGCTCAGGGTCTCTTGGGGGTTGAGGGATTTCGTGTTTGGGGGTTTAGGGTTTAGGGTCTTGGGCTGTAGGGTTTAGGATTTAGGGTTTAGGGTTTAGGGTTTAGGGGCTAGGAGCCCCAGCGCGGACAGTTCTTGACAATGGGGTCACATGGGTTTGTTCTCCGGTATAGCCCTTTTTTGCCGTATCTACGACACTACATGTTTCCGTTACCCTTCTAGCTTGGGGTACCAACATGGGCCCCAAATTTGGAAGACCGGGGCTTACCGAGACATACTATCAGGGCTTAGGGTTTCATGCAAGCTTCTGCTTCGGGTGTAAGGATTACAACTAGCCCAGATGTTTTCGGTTTTGGGGCTTCGGCTCTGGCACCCTATGCCCTGCGGCCAGAAAGCGGAGAACCACCACTTTCGTGGCGTCTTTGGCTCATGGTGTCCGTCGACTTGGGCATCCAGTTCGAGATCTGTAGGTTTCCCTACGCGCCGACATGGGGCCGTTGCCGCTGCTCGATGAGGACCCTCCGAGACTTGTGTTAGCGTTCCTGGACTTAGGGCTATAGAGTTATTGCATGGTTGTTGCCCCTTAGCCTCTGTTTTGATTGCCTTGATCGATATATACGACATTACAAGCAGAGGCGACGTGGACCTTTCGAGGCAAGCCCCGCCCATGCCGGACACCCCAACCCCAGAGCCCCCGCCCCAAACAAAGCCCACACCCCAAACCACAAACTCGCCGCAAACCCTACACGGCCCTACACCCTCAACCCTCAGCCCCAGCCCCCAAATCCCTGACCCCCCCTAAACCCTAAACCCTAAACCCTAAACCCGAAACCCTAAACCCTAAACCCTAAACCCTAAACCCTAAACCCTAAACCCTAAACCCTAAACCAAATTGAAGCCGCAGGAGCTCCATGCTCGAAGCTCAGGTTGCCCAATGCCAGTGGCCTATCAGTCCTTCGATGCCTCAGGGGCCTCCATGATTGTGGGTTGAGGGAGTTTAGGGTGTAGGGTTTAGGGTTTAGGGTTTAGGGTTTAGGTTTTAGGGTTTAGGGTTTAGGGTTGAGGGTTTAAGGTTTGTCTCTATATGTATGCGTATCGTAAAAAACACACATGTACATGCAAGCCTACAGCACTTCGGCAATAGAAGCATATCATCTATATACATCTATGACTTACATGCACGGTGCGGCGGCAGAAAGACAGGATTTAGGGCTCCTCCAAACCCTAAACCCTAAACCCCAAACCCCAAACCCAAAAAACCTTAACCCTAAACCCTAAACCCTAAACCCAAACCCTAACCCTAAACCGCAGCCAAAGCTTAGAGCCCAAGTCCCTCAAGCGCCGCGGCAAGGCCAAAATCTTGGAGTGACTTGGCGTGCAGGATCTCCACTTTGTTGGGGTTTAGGGGGGAAGGGTGTTAGGGTTTAGGGTGTTCGGGAATTCAGGTGTGAGGGTGTTCGGGTTTGGGGGGGGGGGATGGTCGCTGAGGGTTTGTGTGTGTGTGTGTGTGTGTTTTGTTAAATGGTGTTCGAAGGTTTCAAAAGCGCACTGCCCTAAACCCCAAACCCAAAACCCTACCCTCAGCCCTAGACCAAAACCCTAATACTTAACCCGAAACCCAGGCTGTGGTCCGGAAAGCCCGTCCCTGCTTTGGTGCCCCCAAACATTTTGGGGCTTCATATAGGGTTCAGGGTTTAGAGTTTAAGGTTTAGGTTCGAGGGTTTAGGGTTTAGGGTTTAGGGTTTAGGGTTTCGGGTTAAGCAGGTACAGGCCCTACAGACAAGGCCTAGGAGCCAAGGCAACGAGGGGCCGGGCCAAGGCACGGGCCTAGCCTTGTACCCTGACCCCAAAGCTGTTTATAAGCCCGCGAAGCGCCGAACCTCAAACTCAAACCCTCAACCCTGAACCCCAAACCCTAAATCCTACAAACCCTAAACCCTAAACCCTGAATCCTACAAACCCTAAGCCAGCCGAGGTATGTAACCGAGCCGAAGGCTTGCATCAGCTGCAACTTGGCAGCCCAGTGGTGCCCTTTGGCCATTTTTGGGGGGTTCCAGGCTCCCTCAAAACAGTAGCCCAAAACCCTAAACCCTAAACCCTAAACCCTTTTGATGAGATGGTCACTGGGGCTGCCAAAGGTAAGCCTTGGAAGCTTTTCCTCTACGACGCCCTCAAGCTCGACGCTCGCATCCGCTGGGGCCTCAGGGATGGGCCTTAAGCCCTCAAAAAGGGTTTAGGGTTTGGGGTTTAGGGTTTGGGGTTTAGGGTTTAGGGTTTCGGGTTAGAGTTTAGTTTCCGGTTTTAGGTTTTTGTTAGGGTTTCGGGTTTTAGGGTTTCTGGTTTAGGGTTTAGGGTTCAGGGTTTCGTGTTTAAGGTTTAGGGTTTCGGGTTTCGGGTTTCGGGTTTCGGGTTTAAGGGAGGGACGTTCAGGGTTTAGGGCTGGGGGGGGGGGGGGGGGGGGGGGGGGTGGGGGGGGGGGGGGGGGGTGGAGGGGGGTTCGGGTTTTGTAGGGCTTAGGTTTAGGGCTCTGGCTTAACACAGGTTTTAAGTTGAGTTTTTTATTTATTTTTTTTTTGGAGGGGGGGGGGGGGGGGGGGGGGGGGGGGGGGGGGTGGGGTTTCTCATAGCCTTGAGGGTTTCTGGCTGAGGGCATCCAGACGGGGCTTAGGGTTTAGGGTTTAGGGTTAGGGCTGGGGAGAGTACACCTTTTGAAGTGTGCCTTTGCAGGGTATGTCTTGGCATGTTCCCCCCTCTACTAACAGTCCTAAGAGTCCTTAACAGGGATGATAGTACCCCCTACTCTAATCCCTATTAAGGACTTTAAGTCGAAGCGCCTAAACCCTAAACCCTAAACCCTAAACCCTAAACCCTAAGCCCTAAACCCTAAACCCTAAACCCTAAACCCTAAACCCCAGGTATGTCCTCTAACCGATGAACCCCGGAGCTGCCCAAGCAGCTGAAACCCCCGGGGGGGCCCCAAGCCGCCGCTTTGCAGTGATGGGTTTAGAGTTGAGGGGTTTAGGGTTTAGGGTTTAGGGTTTAAGGTATAAGGGTTAGGGGGTTTAGGGTTTAGGGTTTAGGGTTTAGGGTTAGGGCTGAACCAACCCGAACCCCGAAGCCAGGCTTCAAGCGACGCTTGAAAGACCAAGACTCGCTCGCATACTGCCGCTTAGACGCACTGGTGGGGCAGGAGCCTCTGAGGCTGGAGACCCGGGGCTGATACCTGAATCCAGAATTTGGGTTTAGGGTTTAGGGGTTAGGGGTTAGAGGGTTTTGGGTTTAGGGTTTTCGAGGGTTCAGGGGTTTTTGAGGGTCGTCTGTAGGGTTTGTAGGGTTTTGGGCGGGGGATCGGGCGGCTGCAGGTTTGTGAGGCTTCGGGTTCAGGGCTTGGGGATGTTTGTGATGCTTAGTGCCCAAAGGCTTTGCTTGTTGGGCTTCCTTTTTCAAGGCTAAACCTGAAGCCCTGAACCCTAAACCCTAAACCCTAAACCCTAAACCTAAAACCCTAAACCCTAAACCTTTGGAGCAACTGAGTTGAGCTCCCCAGGCTACAGCGCAGTCCGCCCATTGGGCGAAGACTTCGAGGCACTGAGTCGGATTTAGTTATGGTTCAGGGTTCACGGCCTATGGCTGAAAATAGGTTTCTGGGGTTCAGTGTCATTTTCGGAGGGTTTGTTCTGAAGTTTCACAGCTTGGTCCCCGACCTGCGTTTCCCTAAACCTAAACCCTAAACCCCTAAAACTTCAAACCCCAAACCCAATGTGCCCCGGCAGGAGAGCGTCGGGTTCAATTTCCACTTTTTCCGCGATGGGACCTACAGGCTCGCACAGAAGACAGCCTTGGGGACCAAATGAACCTCTAAGATTGGGGTCTTAGACCCTCTACCACGACAATTCCGATGAAGGTATGCGAACCACAAGCCCTTTTAGGGTTCATCTGGTCCCTAAACCCTAAACCCTAAACCCTAAACCCTAAACCCTAAACCCTAAACCCTAAACCCTAAACCCTAAACCCTAAACCCTAAACGAGAGAGAAGGAGAGAGCACCGGCCAAATGATTGGATTTGTGGATGGGGGCCTGCAGGCTAGCCTGGACCAGGACATATGATGCGTGGCGCCTTGTCTCTCTTAGTCTGGGTTCCCCGAAAATCTTTAAGCCAAAAAGGGTATACCCTGCTTATTCCTAAATTTAAGCTGCTCTTGCGTAGATTGGCTGCAGCTCAGACGGATGCAGTTTCGAGGTCATCTCAGGGTGAGCAGCATTATGGGAGATGGAGCCTGGAAGGGGAGCGCGTGTGCTGCGAGACGCTGGAGCCCCGAGAAGAGGCCATTGGCCGATTGTCGTTGCTTTGGCTGACTCCTTGCCTCGATGGCACATACGTTGACATAAGCTTTGATATAATGGTATATATTAATACAGTAATACAGTAATATGCTTAGAAAGTACAAACGTGTCATAGCCAATAACCATCTTATCATAATATCAGAATATCACAATGTCGAAAAACACGATATATCGTGCTATGCCGAGTTTCAGGTCAGGTGGGCTCTTCAAGATATGCAAAACCGGTTCGACGTTCTTCCCCGCAAGTGCTGTCGGGGTTGCAGTCACGGTACAGACTCTCAGGCTGATGCTACTAGAGGACTCTCATCTCTCAAGTTCAGGCGTCATCCCCGAAAAGGGGCCTCCGCGTTTGCAAACTCAAAATCCAAAAGCGAGAGTTCTACCAGCATGGCTCTTGCTGGGGTAGGAGTGTGCTGGATGTTCGCATCTTCCAACCCGCAATCATCTCAGGAGCCATGTGCATCACCGATAAAGGGTTTCAATGGGTTTTTTGTTTTGAATGAAGGCCTCTTTAGCACCTCAGTGCCCCGGAGTTTGTATAGGGCTTTAAGAGGGGTGCTTATGGGGTTTGGGGTTCGTTTAGAGGGGTTCTAGGTAGGATATAAGGGGGACACTTAGAGGGGAACCCTTCTCAACCCTCTTCGGGCTCTCTTAAACAAGGACCTTATTCAGAGGGTCTATATCCCCAAGGGTCCCCCCCTAATCCTATCCCCTAAGGGGAATCCCTAAACCCTAAACCCTAAACCCTAAACCCTAAACCCTAAACCAACGCAGGCTTCCGAGACAGAGATGAGATATGCGCCGGCGGGCTACAAGTTTGCTGTGCCAATCGACGACATCTTGAGCGCGCAAGGCCTGTTTCTCCTTCGCCATCTTTGCTTCATCCGTGCAGCCCCTGGATCCCACCAGACGGCCCCCAAATATAAGGGCCCCTGATCCCCCAGAATCTTAAACATGAATCTGGGCATTTCCTGAAATGGGGTACCCCTCGCCTAAGTGTGGCAGAATCCCATTCGTAAGCACCCCAAAGGGACCCTAACTCCTAAACCCGAAACCATAAACCCTAAACCCCAAACCCTAAACCCTAAACCCTAAACGCATGTCCGGTTCAGGTGGCTACTTCCAGGCAAAGGATGGGTCCAAGGCCGCTGATTGGGAGCTCCCTGCTCGGACGGGGAAGCTCGACGAGGGTCGGGGACTCGGCTTGCTCTCTGATCTGGCTTTTTGGGGATTTCGGGTTTGGAGATTTGGGGTTTGGGGTTTAGGGTGGAGGGTTGAGGGTTGAGGGTTCAGGGTTGGGGTTTAGGGTTTAGGGTTTGGGGTTTGGGGTTTGGGGTTTGGGGTTTGGGGTTCCGTTGGGGTCCTCACAAGAGGATTCTGCTGTACTTCGGGTGTGTGTGAGCGGGGGGGGGGGGGGGGGGGGTGGTATCCTCTTGCCCCATCTGTGAGGGGAAGTCGTGGCATCCAATCGCATGTCTGGCTCTGCGTGAAGTTTTTTCCCTGATCTCAAGCGCGCTGAATCGAATGTGGGCCACAGGGTTTAGGGTTTAGGGTTCCCCCCCCTTACATGACCCCCGACTAAGAACAAACGCAGGGGCTGGGACGACGAAGGCCATATAGAACCCCAAGTACCGCCCAAACCTACAAGTCCTTACTGGGGAGTCAAGAGATTGGGAAACTTGAAGTTCCCTTAGACACATGAGTCCCTCGTTCCTAATTGGGACGAGGTCAGCAGTCGAGATTAATGGTCCAAAATTGAACAGAGGCTTTCCAAAGGAAAACCCTAGGCCCTAGACCCTTCCCTGAGGTTGAATTGGGTTTACATTTCTAAGGTCTAGGGCTTACGATGGTTTACGGTTTCGGGTTGAGGGCTTATAAGCTTTCCGTTCTAGGGTTGAGGGTCACTTGGGCTTAAGCCACCAGAGAAACAAATCCGACGAATTCGCCCGGTGGTGGGGGGGAGTTTTCGACAGCAGGTGGAACATGCCTAAGATGTGTGTTTTTTTGAGCGACAGGTGGTCCGACCGGTTCGGCATACGCAAGTCCCTGAAAATGGCAACAAGACCGCTCAAGATCTCCAGGGTTTTAGAGCACTATACTCTAATACCGGAAGTAGGGTTTAGGGTTTAGACTCCTTAACAGGGTTTTGGAGTACTATACTTTTATTGATTTTTTGGTTCTGGGTTTCTCTTATAGCATGTATACTTTTTTCCAGGGTCTACTCCAAAGTAGGATCTCCTGCCCGCGTCAAGGCCAGACGATCTGGACTCAAGGACCTTTCAGGGTTTGGGTTTTGGGTTCAGGGTTTGGGGTTTGGGGTTTAGGGTTTAGGGTTTAGGGTTTAGGGTTTAGGCGCGTTCCGCAGCCCAAGAGCCCCAGAGAGGAATGTGGGAGCCGGTGCAAGCCACTGAGCCGGAGGCGCTACCGGAGCATGGTCTCCTGCAGCCGGATGGTTGTTGCACTACCCATAATCGCAACAATATTGAGAACAACAATAGCAAGGCAAGAACAAGAGCAAAAAAGGAAGAACAAGTAATAGATCATAATCAGAATCACAAACATCATGGTAATAGGAATAGAAACGACAATAGCAGTAGGAATAGTAGCAAGCATCATGAGAACAACAAGCAAGCTTAAAGTGTTTTTTTTTTTTTTTTGGGGGGGGGGGGGCGGTTGGGGCTCGTCAAGACTTCCTGGGTGCGTTGGGGTTGGGGGGTCCATGCGGCTCACACACCATCACACAATGTTATATAGTAACATGTATATAATGTTTGTATTAGACATAATTATCCATACACAGAAAAAAGATTGCACCCTAAACCCTAAACACCCTAAACCGTATAAACCCTATAAATCCTAAACCCTATAAAGCGTTTCACGTACAGGGTTCCCACAGTTCTGCGTGACGGGCATGACTCGGTTCAGCAGCAGGCTGTACATCGCCCAGCGAGGGCAGATGCGAGGCCGGAAGTGGATAATTAGGGTTTAGGGTTTAGGGTTTAGGGTTTAGGGTTTAGGGTTTAGGGTTTAGGGAGCTTTTTTGAACCTTCGTTGGCAGGACTGACGATGAGATGGTTCAGGGCTTATGGAGTTTAGAGTTTGCAGGGGTCTAGAAATTCGGTAAAATTAGCTGTGCTAACGGTGGTAGGGTTTAGCGGTTAGGGTTTCATGTAAGAGGCATGTTAAATGGGCTTGCGTGTTGAATAGGGTCCTAGAGCCCCCTCTACACCACTGACCCTGCCCTTATCTTGGGTTTAGGGTGTAGGGTTATATTCCCCATCTAGGAACCTCCAAAGGTGGAATATCTCATCAAAAACCTCTGTGATTAAAGTATGCACCCCCCGTCCTGTTATCTACTCCAAAAAATCACGGACTCCAACGCCAAGGAACACCTTGTCTTATATCCAAGAAAACGAATATTTGTGATTCTCAGTAGGGTGGCAATGCTATTAGGGTACTCCCATTATCATTGGAGCCCCTCAAACACGGGTGGTAAACTCATCAGAAGATTGCAATCATTAAAGGAATCCCCCAAATGGGGTTACCGAAGCCCTAAACCCTAAACCCAAAACCCTAAACCCAAAACCCTAAACTCCACCCTACCACCCCCCACCCCCCACCCCCCAAAAAGCAGGTATGTGGAGATCGATGGAGTGGTCCACGAGGTCGCCGGCTCCTGGGCGTATTTGAGTTTTTCGGGTTTAGGGTTCAGGGTTTAGGGTTTAGGGTTTCGGGTTTCGGGTTTCCCTTTTCCATGGGTTACGGAGGGCTGCTGCCATAGGGTTTCGGGCTTAGGGTAGTAGAAGCACCTTGAATGACTTGTCTGTGGGCTGAGGTGACATTGTGGCCAACTGGCCTGAGGACCAGTGGCCACGCTTGATGCGCTGTCGACTACGCTTTGGTATCCGCGGTTGACTTCACGGTCCCACTGACACAAAATACTGATTAATTTTCCCCCAGGGCAACGCATTTTCCGAAGAGACATCTTCGTGGTTTGCAGTTCTGGGCACGTCGAGCGTCGGGGGATGTAGTCAACACAGCTGCGACATCATAGCTGCTTTCGTCCTTGCAATCCCTTGCGCGCGACGACATGCTGCAATTAAGACGTGTCGTTCTGCTGCCTGCCAAGTCAGGCAGTGTCACGCTGTACAAAGTTAGCACGTCACACGTGGAGGGCCATGAGGTTCTACATGTTCCAGTCCTCATACGTTTGGAGGACAAGGCAGACCTGGCAAACGGACGTTAACATCCAACACGGCGCAGCTGTCAGACCAAGAAAAGCCTTCGATCGAGGATGGGTTCTGTCTAAGAGCTCGGGAAGAAGCGGTTCCTTGAAGCATAAAGGAACCCGACAGATCCAAAAGGGTTTGTCCAAACACACCTTGTAGGGATGATATCAGTGTGGGTATATGATCCCAATAATGGGCCGGGGTTCGCGTAGTATCAGCTTTAAAGTGACTGATAAGGAGTCTCTTGGGGCTCGAGAGGGTGTATGGCTTTCGGAGCTTATGGGTCTATGAGCCCGAAACCCTAAACCCTAAACCCTAAACCCTAAACCCTAAACCCTTATCTGGGTTGGCCCCCCTACTTTCTTTGGAGTCAGGCCTGCGGCGCAGAGAACTGGAAGGCCGGGAAGAGAGCCGAGCGAAGGAATGTACGGGTCTCGCCTTTGGGCTTCGGGTTTACAAAATACCCTAAACCCTAGACTCTAAATCCTGAACCCAAAATACCCTCATGGTTTTACGGACTCTAGGGGGTTTAGGGCTTTAGGGGTTCAGGAATTTTCGGGTTCCAGGGTTGAGGGTTCTGGGGTTTTAGGGTTTCAGGGATTAGGGTTTAGGACTCTCAAACCCAAGCCCTCAGCTCCAAACCCTAAACCGTCTCGTCTAGCGTACCAATTAGGCTCCATGGTTCAGATCAGCCCACAAGTAGGGTAGTACCGGTAGCCTAGAAACCCGATGAGGCCCAGATTGGGGTGCTCTCACCGCCCAACAAAAGAGCACCACAGCAGCGATTCAATAAAACTACTGCCCGAAACCTTCCAGGCCCTAGAAGCCCCAAAAGACCCTAATTTCGTAAACCCGCCCTTACATCCTACCAAAGTCCGATGCACACAGGCGCGCTGCGAGAAGTTTCGTGCTGGCCCGAGTAATCCTGGAGCAATCCTGCACCATTGAAGGTTCGGATTAAGCTCGGGGGTATGAGAAATCGGTTCCTGGACATACCCTAAGGTTCCATGTACCCATTGGGACCCAAAGCTACTCCTTTAAGGCCGAAGTATATACTAAATTGGTACATGGACCCTTTGGCATAAGGTTGTAAGTACCTGCCGGTGAAGCGTCAAGCAGGTGAAGGTTAGATGTCGGTGTAGGGTTCCGACTCACCCGCACCCCCCCCCCCCCCCCAAACTCCTTACACGCTTAGTATGGGGGGATTTTTAGCATTAGGCCGAAGCCTCCAGCAACGCTGCGGGCCCAAAACTCAAACCCTAAACTGACCCTAAACCCTAAACCCTAAACCCTAAACCCACTAAACCCTATTACTAACCATGCCCTTAGCCCGAAGTTTAGGGCACTTCAGATGCCAGCCTCAGGCAGAATAACGCCGACGTTCAGTCCTCCCTTCAGCGGCAGCCGTCTCAGATTGCAGAATGTGAGCCCTACAAACCCTTAAACTAACCCTGAACCCTAAACCCTAAACCCTAAACCCTAAACCCTAAACCCTAAACCCTAAACCCTAAACCCTAAACCCTAATAAACCCTAAACCCTAAACCCCAACTCCATCACTGCCAGGCTCGGAAATCGCAAAGGTTGAAAGCGCTGACGAGGCCCTCCTGCAGCCTGCAAGGATGCGTGATAGAGTCCCCATCATCAGCCCTATAAAGGGCCATTTGTCAGGGGTTATATATATATATATATACATATATATATATATACATATATATACATATATATATATATACATGTGTATATATATATAAATATACATAAATAAATGAATAAATATATATATATATATATATATAGGGTATAAGAGTTCCTGGTAGCCCTCAACCCTAAACCCTAAGCCCTGAGCCCTAGACCGGTTTCAAGGGGTTATAGGGGGAAATGGCCCATCCTGGTACTCATGAGCAGAGAATGCGGGACTTTGAGGGCCCGGGGTTGAGGAATTCAAATTAAACTCTGCAATCTAGGGCTTAGAGAACCGCAGGTTCCTAGCTTCTTCGTTTACAGGGTTTACGGTTTTGGGTTGGGTTTTGGCCGAGGTGGGTGCATTTAGGGGTGGGGCTGGAGGATGACCATATATATGTATATATATATATATGCATATATAGCATATTTAGAATTAAAAAAAATGGCAGCAGGTGGCCTACTGCCGATGCCGACTGCGCCCATGCCTGAGATCTGCCGGAGTGAACATCCCTTACATGCAGCGTGGGTTTAGGGTTTAGATGTTATGGTTTAGGGTTTGGAGCTTGCGGTTTAGGGTTTATAGAGTTTATGGCCGAAGGGTTTAGGGTTCACAGTTTATGGCCGGAGGGCTCAGTGTGTAGCGTCTAGGCCCGTTGGGTTTGGGTTTCAGAGTGACATGGTTTACGGGCTGTGGGCTTTGTCGTGGTGGCCGCGGCTCTCGGCACAATCTACCCGAACCTTTCCGATGTAAGCATGGGACAAGGGCAGCAGTAAATTTGTAAGCTTCCATTGCCATAGCCCCAAGCCCTTCATGAACCTTGAGCGCTGAACCCTACCAGCCCTTCCCATGTGCCCATTTGCTTTAGTCCCATGCGCTGCGCATCATGCGCGTTGACTACTATGTGCTAAAGGACCCCCCAACAAACACAAAAGATAGCCATTCCTTTTTGCCCTAGTATGGAAGAATATTTTGATTTTGTTGGGGGTCTTAAGCAACTAGTGGTTGAGGTACTGTACCCTAAACCCGAAAATCGCTAAACCCCTAAACCCTAAACCCTAAACCCTACACCCTAAACCCTAAACCCTAAACCCTAAACCCTAAACCCTAAACCCTAAACCCTAAACCCTAAACCCTAAACCCTAAACCCTAAACCCTAAACCCTACTCTAAGGCTCGGACATCCTGAAAGACAAGCCCGAGATTGGAGTCTACGTGGAAGTGGAGGCCTGCACAGCTTCAGGATGGACCTAGTGCGGCCTCTTAGAGTCCACACAAGTGAACCCTCTTAAAGAGTTGTTTTTCCAGGGTTTAGGGTTTAGGGTTTTGGGTTTAGGGGTTTGGGGTTTAGGGTTTAGGGTTTAGGGTTTAGGGTTTAGGGGTTTAGGGTTTAGGGTTTAGGGTTTAGGGTTTAGGGTTTAGGGTTTAGGGTTTAGGGTTTAGGGTTTAGGGTTTAGGGTTTAGGGTTTAGGGTTTAGGGTAGGGCGTTTCAAAGGGGTTATAGAAGGACTATCAGGCTGCTTCGAATCCCCATAGTCAACTTAGTCAACCCTGTAAAAAGGGTTCTTTTTAAGGGTGTTAAACGGTGAGATAGCCCATAGGATTAAGTATTAATAATGTTCGTGGTTTTACGAGTGTTCAGGTTTCAAGGCACCCCCGCTGGGCTTTCCCCTTGGGATTATACGCTCTTCCTGTTCAGGGGATCTAGAACAACCCCAGCTTTTGCGTCACCAGCATTGGCGAGCCTTGAAAAGGATCTGCACCAGACCGCGTGCCGCTTTTGTTACAAGCAGATGGGCTATCAGGGCCTGTGTAAGGGGTTATAGGGTAGAATAACCCATCCTGGTAGTAGATGCGCGAGCACATGCGAGTACGGTTAAACCCTTATAAACCCTAAACCCTAAACCCTAAAGGTCAGCGCCAACGCCGACAACCTGAGCCTGGCCGTCGTTGACTTTGAGAATGGCGGTCGGAGCAGTTGGCGCCCCAATGGCGTTTGCGAGCGGATGAAGACGTAGAGCGGGGCTGTCGTCCAAAGAACAGGAGAACCCCAAAACGGGCCGATGGTCCATGTTCCTGCATCGGGAAACAAGCAAATGAGCAGAACCGGGTATACGATCCCAATGAGGGTCCATGTCGCCTCCAATTAGAATAGGATACCTTGGAGGTGGCCTCCCTAAACCCCTAACCCTGAACCCGTTGAGGACCACATGAACCCTAAAATTGGGGGCATATACGCTATACTACTATATTCCCTTAAGGCATATGGACCATACAGCCTTTTAGGGCTCATTTAGTCCCCAAGGGCCTTTTTCCCAAAACTATGAATCGTCGACTTTGCAGGCGTCACCTTCAGCCCCGAAACCGGCGCTGTGCTTCGTGAAGTGCTCAGCGTCATTCCAGGATGGGCTGGTTTGGGCCTGTTCTAGGGGGATAGTTTTTTGCCAAACCTAAACCCTAAACCCTGAACCCTAAACCCTAAACCCCAAACCCTAAACCCTAAACCCCAAACCCTAAACCCTAAACCTGAATGATCCTGGGGCGGAAGAGGTCAAGGCACTTAAGATGACCTGAGTTCGACGGTCTGCTCGGGACATGATGGCTGCGCCTCGGAGCTGAAGCAGAATCTTCGCCTTGGGGACGAATTGAACCCCAAAAGGGTGTCTGGTCCATATACCTTAGTAGGGATTATAGTAGTATAGGGGAAACGAACCGCAATCTTAGGGTTCCTTTGGTCCTCAAGGAGGGTTGAGATGGTCTGGCACTTACATAGCGCTTGGGTTTTTCGGCTTTTGGTTGATAGTTGAGTGTTTGATTATATGGTGTCACCCTCTAACCCTAAACCCAAAACCCTAAACCCTAAAACCCTAAACCCTAAACTAACCCTAAACCCTAAACCCTAAACCCCAAAGGCCCTTACCCGGGATTGGTCAGTGGCGCAAGATGGGCACCCAGCTGTTCACTCAGGCGAGCGCAAGGTGCGCGAGTCTCCGAGAGCCATTGAAGGAACGTGCCCTTCTCCGGTTTAGGGTTTAGGGTTTAGGGTTTAGGATTTAGGGTTTAGGGTTTAGGGGTTGGTCGTTGTTGATACACACAACCCTCAGAATTTGTCATAGTGGGGTAATTTTTTTCCTGTTTCAGGGTACTTAAAACTAAATAAGGACAAGGAGTGTGGGATTCAATACTATCCCAACCCTGAACTAGGAGACGAGAAGCCTAGCAGGATTCATATGGTCCAATCGATTGCAGTAGAATGGGGGGGGGTTCATAAAGTGGTCCAGGAAGTTTGCGTCATCCCAGCCCGCATGCCACATGCTTGTTGAGATCTCTTGGCACTCAGCGGGCTCACGCTTCGCACCACAAATCCCGCAATACTGCCTTCTAGAAGCCTCTGCGCTAATGGAAGAAGACATGGAAGATATGGAAGAATACATCGAAGATCGATCAAGTTGGTCAGCTGGCTTATTCGAGATGATCTACGATGGCCTGCTGCTGATTGTGGTGACCCTCCACGTCATTTCGACTCCTTACACCAAGGTTGAGGAAAGCTTCAATCTCCAGGCCTGCCACGACATACTCAAGCATGGCAAAGACCATGGGCAGTATCTTTGTCATAGTTGGGGAACATTTTACATTGTTGAGGGTACTTAAACCCAAGAAGGACTATGAACATAAGTTTTTAAGACTATCCCAACCATGAACTAGGTATGACCACCTGCAGTTTCCAGGGGCGGTGCCCCGTACATTCCTGGGTTCACTCATGGTCTCGGGGCTTGCTTACCCCTGGCAACTCATGGGCTTACAGGGCCCCTCGCTGTTGCGCTGGGTGCGCTTCATGCTGGGCCTCGTGTCGGTCGTCATGCACGCAAACCTGCGACTCGCGGTGGAGGCCGAGTTCGGCTTCGTGGCCTCACGTCTCATGGCGCTGCTGACGATGACGCAGTTCCACCTTCCCTTCTACATGAGCCTTGGTAGCCCAGTGGTACCCTTTACTTTTTTTTTGTGGTTCTGGGTTCCCTTATAAAGTAACCAACCAAAAAAGAGTGCCCTTGTCATAATATGTAAGGAGCCGGACGCTCCCAAATGTCTTTGCTCTGCAGCTGGCAACCATGGCCCAGTCAGAGCTGCTAGGCAGGGCGCTAGGGGAGCTTTCTGTTTTTCCGACCCCTTCTTGGCGTTGAGGCGATGTTGCCCAGGAATACTCCTCACAGGCAAAAGAAGTGATTAACCCTAAGCCCTAAACCCTGGACCCTACATAGACCCTAACCCCTAAACCAGCTGAGGCTGGTGTTTGGCAGTGGCTACACGTGCTTGGCGCTCTTGGGCCTTGCAGCCGCCATCTTCCGCTGCGACCTGCTGGTCTTGATCGTTCCTTGGGGGGGCGAAAGTACACCAAAACGGCTTTGGTCCATATGGCAAGTTTAGGGTTTAGGGTTTATAGGGTTTATAAGGGTTTAGGGTTTAGGGTTGGGGGTTAGGGTTTAGGGTTTGCAGGAGCATGGGGTACCTGATCCCAATACAAGACCCGGATTCAGGGACTCGTGTAGTTTCCCAAGGCACCAGTCGGCCTCGTGTTGCTGTGGCAGCGCCGGGTGAACTTCCTCAAGGCCGCAGCTGCCACTGCCCTGGCCGCCTTCTTGGGTGCTTCGACTCTGGGTAGCGCAATGGTACCCGTTTGCCCTCCTTTTTTGGGGGTTCTGGGTTCCCTTATCAAGTAACCAACCCCCAACAATAGTAGGGTACCCCTGGTGCAATTTGGTTACTGGGCCGCCAAGGCTTTCGGTGGCTGTTGACTCTGTGCTCTGGCAGCGACGGCTTTGGCCCGAGTTCGAGGTCCTGTGGTTCAACACTGCGGAAAACAAGTCCAGTGCCTTGGGGACTAAATGAACCCTAAAAGGGTTATGTTCCATATGCCTTAAATCAGGAGTATAGTAGAATAGGGTATATGCCCGCAACTTTCGGGTTCACTTGGTCCCCAAGGTGAGTGGGGAACTCTTCCACCGCTCTGGTACTTCTACTCCGCTCTGCCCAAAGCGCTTTTGGGCGCGTTACCTCTCGCCCTACTGGCGGCGACCATCGAGCCACGGGCGCGGCCGCTCGTTCTGATCCCTCTGGCCTTCGTAGCCCTGTACTCCTTCTTGCCGCATAAGGAGCTTCGATTCATCCTCCCGGTCCTTCCACTCCTGAACGCGGCCGCCGGCGTTGCAGGTGCGCGCGCCCTGCGATGGAAGGGGCGGTGGAGACGGCTGGCTACCGTGGGCCTCTTTCTCCTGGGCCTTGGGTCTATGTTCGTCACTTGCATCATGACGTTCGCCTCATTTTTCAACTACCCGGGTGGACTGGCTCTCGCCGGTCTGCACGCGACCGAGTGCAACTCGTCCCAACCGCTGGCCGTGCACATTGGCAACATGGCAGCTATTTCTGGCGTGTCTCGATTTCTTCAGGAGCGTTCAGACTGGCAGTACTCCAAAGAAGAGAATCTGAGTCCCCACGCCTTGTCGGCAAAAGGATTTGACCGACTGCTCTCCGAGTTTCCCGAAGTGCCCGGCTACCACTGCACCGCTATCGTGTACGGCTTCAGCGCCATGAAACTCGAGCCAAGGTGGCCTGGACTGAACATGCTCCTATCCCCCCAGGTCTACATCCTGGCTAGGGCGCAAGATGGCACCACCGACGCCTGCAACGTATCTACGCACCCGAAGTGGAGCGCTGCGAGCCGTCCAGAGTTCCAGGCCCTTAGCCCTCTTAACCCTCCCTGCCGCCCAAAGTGACCTGGCCCTCACCGCAAGCGTCGCGGCCCAGCACAGTGAGCAAAAAGATTCTGCCTCACTCATGTTGTTAGGGTTTAGGGTTTAGGGTTTAGGGTTTAGGGTTTAGGGTTTAGGGTTTCAGTTGGCACAAGGGCAAAGATATCTGCCTCTGCTCCCTCGACCTCTTGCTCCCCACAAATGGCGCTGCAGGGGCATTGCTCTCGAGGAGGGCATGTGACAATGGGATCCGAGCATCCGCCAAGTTTCGCCTGTGGAAATATTGCAATATTTGGGCCCAATACCCCTTAATTCAGGAAAATCCCCTAAACCCTAAACCCGAAACCCTAATTAGTTTATAAGGAGACCCGTAATATGATTCAAGGTCTATTCCTTAATTGAGTTTTTTTTTTTTTGGGGGGGGGGGGGCTCTTTGGGCCTGTATCTGCAGAGCACAGGATGGCGTCAGTTTTTGTTCTTGACCAAAGCGGTCCTATCCCTAAGCCCGTAAACCCTAAACCCCAAACCCTAAACCCTAAACCCTGAGCCCTAAACCCTAAACCCTAGCCCAAGCCTCCAGGATTCAGGGCTTTAGGATGCTGTGGGCTTTGGGGGTTTCATACCAGGGGTCGGAATGATTTCAGATAGGGTTTAAGGTTTAGGGTTCAGGGTTTAGGGTCTAGGGTTTAGGTTTCCTATTTTGACTCAAAAGCCCCATTCGAACTAGGGGCTTCATACAAGGGGTCGGAATAATTACTAATCGGGTTCCCTTATCGTTCCTACAAAATGCTACTACTATTACTAAGGCCCCTCTAGTAGGCCTTCCCCTGGGAAAATCTTCCTGAAACCCCGTTATGCCTCAACTCAAGAGCCTTGTCCTTGTCGCTGCTGCGAGCATCTCACAGGTACATACATCTACTGCCTCCAGCTCCACCGGGGCGTCGATTCGAGGCGCCATCAGCACCCCCCCCCCAAAAAAAAAAGACATATATATATATATATATATTAAAACAAAAAATAAGAATAATGAATAATAATAATGATACTAATAGTAATAATAAAACATGACACACACACACAAAAGGATCGCAGACCCCTAGCTGAGAAGCTGAAGGAAAGGTGTTGAACGTTCAAGGCTCTTATGAGGAAGTGCTCACACCAACGAGGCGGCAGAAGCAAGGTTGAGTTCAAGCCACCCCAAACCTACACCCCAAGTCCTGAAACCCCCTAACCCTAAACCCTAAACTCTAAACCCTAAACCCTAAACCCTAGACCGTGCGCCTTTTGGAGCCCTTCTTTGCTGCAGGGCGCCATGGGCCTCTATCTTCAAGGCGTGGTCAGCTCCTTCGGTCGGTTTTGGGCCATTCCTAGGAGGGTTTAGGGTCTAGGGTTCAGGGCTTAGGGCCCTTATTTCCTTTTTTTAGGGTTGGGGTTCCCTTAGAATCCCCACTTTAAAAAACCAAGAAGGGCACCATTTTTATTCCCAGGTTCCTCCCGGGTCTTGATTCTGTGTTTGGCCCAAAGCCCCTGAAACTGTTTGGGCAGAGTAGCCCCTTGTTCCCCCTTTTCTAGGGTTTAGGTTCCCTTAGAAGCTCCTTTAAACCAAAAAAGGGCGCCATTTTGTTTTCCTAGGTTACTCTTGGGTCTAGGATTCGGGTTTTGGGTCTAAGGTTTCAAGATGTAGGTTTTAACTAGAGCTTACAATGGCAATAAAGCCCACACACTTTGAGCTTGTTCGAGCTAGGGGTATTGGTCTACTAAACCTGCTTGGGCCAAAACCTCTGTCGCAATCGCTGAGCCCTTTATAACCCATCACGCCCTTTAACTCGAACTCTACACCCTAAACCCATATCAAAGCCTCCTGAATACTAAACCATTACAGGCTTAGTTTGAGGTGTACCTAAAATTTTCTCAGTCTTCTGCTTTTCATGCCCCTATCATGCCCTACCCCTCAACCCTCACTGAACCTCCTCAACCCTCCCCCTATGGACCCTATACCTGAAATATTCTGCAACCCCATCATTCCTAACCCTGAACCCTGGACCCAAAACCAATGAAAACAGAAGACCCTGGACCCCAAACCCAAACACCATAAGACCCCTAAATCTTCAACCCTCAACCCCTAAACCCTAAACCCTAAATCCGGAAATCCCAAGACCCCTAACCCCTACAAGGCGGCCAGCTCGCTTTCTTCCGTCGGTGGCGCAGGGCACCAGACAGCGCTCGGCACTGAGACCAGGTTACGAAGCCCTCTTTCTTCTCAGGGTTTAGGGTTTAGGGTGCTTGGGTTTGGGTTTAGGGTTTAGGGTTTAGGGTTTAGGGTTCAGGGTTTCGGGTGCTTGGGTTTAGGGTTTAGGGTGCTTGGGTTTAGGGTTTAGGGTGCTTGGGTTTAGGGGTTAGGGTACATGGATTTAGAGTTTAGGGTGCTAGTTTTTAGGGAAGGGGCAAGCAGGACTTGAGGCTTTGGGTTGTTTGTCTTCCGGGGAGGAGGGGTTTGCGTGTCCTGGCGGAGGGTTTTGGCTTTGCTGCAAGGCCCTAGACCCCCCGAAGCGCCCTAGACCCCCCTTCAAAACCTCTAAAACCCCAATCTAACCCCAATCAAACCCCAAACCCCAGACCCTAAACCCCAAACCCTAAACCCTAAACCCCCAAAAACACCCTGGGGCCTCAACCTGGGCAAGCTCCTGGAGTTTTTGAGGCGAGCCAGGCGGCCCCCAAGCCGGGTGCGGAGTTGCAGTGGGCCCCGGCCTCGTGCGAGGGTTTAGGGCTTAGGGTTTGGGGTTTAGGGTTCAGGGTTTAGGGTTTAGGGTTTGGGGTTTAGGGTTCAGGGTTCAGGGTTTAGGGTTCAGGGTTTAGGGTTTCGGGGTTAGGGGGAGGTTGGCCTCCTTTGCTTTTACTTAAGATGTTCAGGGTTTTTCGTGCTTTGGCGGTGGGGGGGGGGGGGGTTGTGGCATGGTTTGAGTCGATAAACCCTATAAACCCTAGACCCTAAACCCCAAGCCCTCATAGGGTTCGCGGGCTGAGGCCAAAAAACAAGCAATTCCCCGTGTATTCCTCGGGCTGCGAGAGCTCCTGCAGCCAAGGAAACCACCGGCTTCTGCACAGACCTGAAGTTGCGGCCTCAGCTCTATCCCTTTTAGGCTCTCTAGGGTTTAGGGTTTGGGGTTTGGGGTTTAGGGTTTAGGGTTTGGGGAGGTTAGGATCGAAACCCCAAGCTCTTCAAGCTTCGCGGACTACATCACGCAGACTCTCCAAAACACATGTTTCTGCAAACGGGTGCTGCATGGTGATGCTAAGCACATGGCCGCCCCCACCCCTCCCCACCCCAACCCTAAACCCTAAACCCTAAACCCTAAGCCCTAAGCCCTAAGCCCTAAGCCCTAAGCCCTAAGCCCGAAGCCCTAAGCCCTAAGCCCTAAGCCCTAAGCCCTACCTGGGAAACCCAAACCCTACAGAATTTTAGTAGTTTCAACTAAAACTGGTTTTGCCCAGTGGATGGCGGAAACCCCACGAAATGGCGGAAACAGCTGCTTAAGGGTTTGGTGGGCAAGAATTGGGATTGAAGTTTTTTGACAAACGGTCTTTGGAAGATGCCTTTTTTCAGTCCTGTGATTGCGTTTTTCATTTTCTGAGATCGCGTTTTTCGTGTGCAGTAGGTTGATGCTCCAGCGGCATCGCGCAGAGCATGTACTATGTCTCGATCAACGAAGATCGACCATAAACCTACAATACTTAAACCCTTAATGCTATGGACCCTAAACCCCTAAAACCCTAAGCCCAACACTGCAGAACTGTGACCGTTGTGCAGAGCATGTACGATGCCTCGCATGCACGCCAAATCCTTGTTCCGACGCTTTAACCCAAGCCCTAAACCCTGAAAAGAGAGCTCTTGCCATTGCTCCCTGACTGTGCTTCGAAGATTGGCGCTTCTCCAGCCCAAACACCCTATAAAACATTCGCAACCCTAAGCCCATATCATGCAAGACCTTAAATTAAGCTTTAAACCAACACACTGAACTTTCGTGCGATGGCTCCACCGGAAGGGGGGGGGAGGGGTAGTGGGTGGGGGGTGGGGGGGTGGAAGGGAACCGAGAGGGCGGAGGGCTAATCAGTTTTATTTTAGAACTCAAAATAGCGTTTTTTGAAAATCAAAATAGCGTTTTTTGAAACACATTGGAAAAAAGAGATGGCGGAAATAGGCGGCGAGATGGCGGAAATCGGCGGTCAAATGGCGGAAAACGCCGGAATGCAATTTTTCGGGCCAGCCCGAAGTTTCAGTTTTTCCATTTTGAAGTGGCAGAAATACCGGGAGAGGCCGCAAATCTTGAGACATCAGCTGCGTGCTGTCTGCCAGCTTGCGCGCACGCCATGTGGTCTGGGATTCAGGGTGTTATGTGTGGGATTCGACACTCACCATAAATATATAAGGGTTTATATTTAACGTGTATTGGGTTTTGGTTTGCTGAGGTGTTGAACCGTGAGTCCAGGTTTGGTTTCGGCTCTGCCGCGCTTCTGGAAGCTTTTTGCCTGACAAACTCTGAGCGCGAAAGCCCGGTGTCTAGTGCCTGCTGCTTGCAAGCCGTGCAGTGCTTGGACATCATGCCCCAAAGTGCAACTGCGGCTCACATAAGCCCTCAAAAACTGGGATGCTCCGAGGCTACGATGGGTCTCATGAATGAGGTTTCAGGTCAAGGTATTGCCAGAGTTCAGGCTTAGTTCTGGGCCTCATGGCGTAATATAGTTGTATCCAATTCCAGGATACAAGCCAACATACCACAGAGCTGGGCCAAACCGACATGGCCAAATGCAAGTTCTGAAAATCTGAAATGCCGTTTTTTGTTTTTGACGTTCCGTTTTTTGGCAAGACCCCACTGCTCAACATTTCAATTTTTGCCTGGCAACCCTGAAAACCAAAAACTTCAACATGCCAATTTTCCCAGGAGATGGCGGAAATATTGCACTTTCCTCCTCATAGCCTTTTTTTTGAAACCCAGGGTTTCCCAGGTAAGCCCTAAGCCCTAAGCCCTAAGCCCTAAGCCCTAAGCCCTAAACCAACCCTCAACCCTAAACCCTAAACCCGAATCCCCACACATGGCAGGTGGGCTCAGGGCCCACGGCTCTCGCTCTGCTGGTGCCTCAGAGTGGGGTTCGAGGCTCGTAAACCCTAACCCCAAACCCCAAACCCCAAACCGTAAGCCCTAAACCCGATTAGGAAACCCTAAACCCTAAACCTTAAACCCTAAACCCGAATCCCCAACATGAGCCTCATAGGTGCGGGCTTTAGGGGTTTGAGGTTCAGGGTCGTAGGGTTTCAGGGTCTCTATACACCCGACAGTCTTCAGGCCTTTTCAATGGCCCTCCGAAGATTCAACCTTGCCCTGCCCCAACCCCCCAAGCCTAAGCAACAAGAGTGCAAACCCTAAACCCTGAAATCCTCCGCGTGAGCCTAGCATCACTCAGCCCTAAACACCCCTAAGCCCTAAGCTCCCTAAACCCCAAAGCCCTGATGAGCCCTTAAAGCCCTATGAGCCCAGAAATCCTGATCCTCTACACCCTAAACCCCTCATCCCTGAACCCCTAAACCCCTAAACCCCACAAGCCCTATATGGGAATTTTCCCAAAATAGGGGTAAAGATAGAATCCCCTAAAAGGGACCCCCGAAAAAGGGTACCCCTGTCCTCGGAAACCCCCATATGAGGCTGTAGTATACTGCCCCCGATTATAATTCTATTAAGGACTGTCAGTATAACCCTAAACCCTAAACCCTATAAGCCCTAAACCCTAAACCCTAAACCCTGTAAGCCCTAAACCCTAAACCCTATAAGCCCTAAACCCTAAACCCTAAACCCTATAAGCCCTAAACCCTAAACCCTAAACCCTACAAAGCCCTACAGGACGCTGTAGGCCCACCGCCACTGGTTCCCTGCCCAGGCCTGGCTTTCCGCGACAGCGGGGCCTACCGCGCGTTGATCACGCAGGCGGGCTTAGGGTTTAGGGGTTTTAGGGTTTAGGATTGAGGGTTTAAAATTTAGGGTTTAGGGTTCAGGGTTCAGGGTTCAGGGTTTAGGGTTTAGGGTTTACCTGCAACCTCCGCAGGCGCAAAATTCAGCCTGAGGCTATGTTGTCTCTTCTTTCCGCCTGAGTGATGAAATTCCGCCTCTGCTTTTAAAAATTGCCCGAAGCCGATTTCAAACAAAAGAATACTCACGCAGCTGATGATAACACCCTCCGGGAAAATCCGCCCGAAGCTTGCTTAAATCTGCCCGAAGCTTGGGCAAATCCGCCCGTGCCATCGCGGCGTTTACGATTGTTGTCCAGCCTGCAAATATCCTAAGATAAAGTTTACGGCAAGTTCCGCCTGCAGACATAAAATTCGCCCGCAACAAGGTTCAGGCGCCTGAAGACCGAAAGGCAGAATTCTGCGCCCGAATGGAGGTTGCAGGTAGGGTTTATAGGGTACTGAACTTGGGGGCTTTGGCATTGTGCACAGCTTAATCGGATGGGGAACTCTGATGCTCGTGCGGCGTTGGAGTGAGTGTCTGCAAAAACATTGTAGGGTATCTCTTTTTTGGGAGGGAGGGGGGGTGGGGAGTTTAGGTTTGGGGGTTTCTTCTGAGGGGTTATAGAGCTGCGTTAGAGCAGTGCATGGGGTGGCGTTGCTTCACATGGGGATCAAGGCTGACTGGCGGCTTCAGGTTTTTGAAAGGCTGCTTTGCGCGTTCATGGAGGGATATAGCTCAGCTGAAGAAGCCTCAGGTTGCATGACAAAAAAGCCTCTACTTGCCTCAGTCAAATGCCAACCTCTGAGCACCTGCCCTTAAACGAAAAAAAGGCAAAGGCCCCGAACCCCCCCCCCCCCCCCCCCCTGGCTTCCTCCCGCCCCCCCCTCAGCTGTGGGAAGGTGAACAACACCCCGCCCATACAGCCCTCCCCATCTGCCGACGCCTACAAGGCCCCGCAGCGCAGGGATGAGGGTAGGTTTAGGGCTTGGGGTTTGGGGTTTAGGGTTTAGGGTTTAGGGTTTAGGCCTTTGGGGATTGGGGTGTGCTGGGGCCTTGGGTTTCGATCTCTTTGTGGCGCGGGGAATCAAAATTCTGGCCCTTTGAGCCCCGCAGCCATGCTAGAATCTAGGATGCCCAGTAGTGCGCTTAGTCTCGCTTTTAGGGTTGGGATGCCTTTTCATTTGCATTGGCAAACATAGCTGAAATCTGGCCTGTCGTTGTTTTTGCATATGGGTTTCGGGGTTCTCCAGTTGAAGTCACCACCCTATGCACTGAGGTGGTTTGGGGTTTTGTGGTGGTTAGGGTTGAGATGTTCCCCTTATACTAACAGCCCTTAATAGGGGATTATAGTGCGCCCGAATAAAATCCTATTAAGCTGAGCTGTTAGTCTAAGGGGCAACATCCCAATGGTTAGGGTGTGAACGCGCTGACCTTTCAATCTTCGGGAATCTGAGAGCGAACAAAGCACATTCGGGGACCTTGAACTCTCAACCCAAAACCACGTCGGGGAGCGTGAAAGTTCCGCAAGCAGGTAGCCGGGTAGGCTCCTTGGCCATTGACCCAACCCTAAACTCTAAACCCGAAACCCTAAACCCTAAACCTCAAAGGAGTCGAAATGGAGCCTGCTGTATGGCGATGATGATCATCCCTTGGCGATCTAGCCGGCGACTGACTGCTGAAGTTTGCATAGATAGGTTTGGTGCTTGTTAAAAATTGCTACTGATTACTTAAGAACCCCAAAAAAGTAAAATTTTCTTCCTTATTACGGGTAATATAGGGACTATCATGTTTTTGTATGTTGTTGGGGTTCTTAAGGAAATAGTAGATTATGGTCCCTTCTTGGGTCCCCTATTAGAATACGGCACCTAAGATTTCGGGTACCCCAAAAGGATCGTAATTTTGACAGGGCTTAGGGTTTAGGGTTTAGGGTTTAGGGTTTAGGGTTTAGGG
The DNA here is from genome assembly GCA_905221605.1 of Symbiodinium natans. Lineage (NCBI taxonomy): Eukaryota > Dinophyceae > Suessiales > Symbiodiniaceae > Symbiodinium > Symbiodinium natans. Next base: position 546,504 of record CAJNDS010000424.1, read on the forward strand.
TTTAGGGTTTAGGGTTTAGGGTTTAGGGTTTAGGGTTTAGGGTTTAGGGTCACCCATTTGTAAGGTCACAAAACAAGGCCAGCTCGACACCTATTGTTGTGCTTTGTAAGCCGCGACTTCGAGTGCCCAACCCTAAACCCTAAACCCTAAACCCTTAACCCTAAACCCTAAACCCTAAACAGTAGCCATCAGGCCTTGGGATCCTGAAGAAGGGATGCTTCCCCGAAGTCGATCTGCCAGCCTCACTGAGGAGCAAAGGAATTCAACGACTTTTTATGATGCAAGTTTCGTGCGCCACTCAGCGCCGCAGGTAGGGTTTAGGGTTTCGGGTTTAGGGTTAAGGGTTTAGGGTTTATGGGCTTCACAAGTCTCACGCTTGCAAGACTATTGATATCGACATAGCAAGCAGCATGTCATCTGACTTCCTGCTTGTGGCAACTTGAATTCTGAGGGCCATGACATGAATCATATTAATTGAGCCCTCAGCTCCGTAAATCCTAAGCTATCCTCAACCGTTCTCGGATTTAGGGTTTAGGGTTTAGGGTTTAGGTTTAGGGTTTAGGGTATGGGGTCTAGGGCTTTAGTAACTGGCTCCACGTTTAACGAAAACAGTGCCTGATTTGACTTCTGAGGTGCCAAAGGCCAATGTCAAGCTTCCAGCATCCCGCTTTGGTGGCGACCTTACCGCTTGCTTCAGGGCCCTAAACCCTAAACCCTAAACCCTGAACCCTGAACCCTGAACCCTAAACCCTAAACCCTAAAACCAATTATAACTGTACTTGCAACCCAATGATAGCCCCATTAGGCGTCATATGCCCTGACTACTATACTTCATATTAGGTATATGGGTGGTTGTCAAAGTTGTGATCCTTTTTGGGGTGCGCTAAATATTTGGTGCCGTATTATAGTAGGGATCCAAAAAGGGACCATCATTTTGACAACCACCCAGATGTGAGTACCACGATTACTTCGAGCTTGCTGTGGTTGGTTTGTCTGCTGCAAGTCACTTGACTTCGGGTTTTGGGGTTTTGGGCTTAGAGGGTTTACACATGGCCTATGGAGTAGCGCGACATCCATGACGCCCATCACTGCGTGCACTCAGGCTCCAGCAATGGGCAGCCGTTCCAGCGGCTAATTACGCAACCTGAAACGCTGAAACCTTCCTGAGCCCCGAAACAACCTCTCCACTATCCCCCCCCCCTCCAGGTACTTTAAAGTAGCATCGCATCAGAAATTGAAGCCTTCTGATGGAGCTGATTTGTCAAAGGGAGTTTTGTTTCTAGCCTAGTGTGGTTTAGGGACTGTGGGTTTGAAGGCTTTGCACATTCAAGCTGCATTTAAGGACGCCGATAACACAAGCAGTAGGCACTGGAGGTAGAGAGCCGACACTTCTAGGAAGCCTCCGTACATTGCGCCTAAACACCCTGACCCCACAAAGTCTAAATCTTCCCTCCGGAAAGGAAGCAAGGATGCAAAATGCAACCGTTCGTGTGACCAGTCAAATGACAAGCACATGCTGCAATCGGAGCAGATGTGCATGCAGTTGGATGTGGTGTAGAGATGCTTTAATTTCCTGCCCTTAAGTACCAATTCGTTCTGCACGCGTGCCTCAACGTATCTGGCCAATGTGGTGTGTGCTGCTGCGGAAAATGCACGAGGGCTCACGCTGAAGTCATTGCAGCACTTGGATGTGCCCACACAAATCCCACACACCCAGCCCGAAAGCCCGAGTCGGCATTTCGAAGATGCTGATGCGAGCACATGCGTGATGCCATATGAGATGTGTAGGAGTTACATTTGTACATATATATATATATATATATTAAATCTCGGCTGATATTCTTAGTCAAATGTGAAGATCGCTGAGGTTCGTTTAGTATGGTGACACATCGCCATGGTTCCTGCCATATGTTTCCATGACTGCAGAACCACCAGTCGAAAAGCCGGCGCTTGACAATCAGGCAGGATACTGTCGGGGTCGGAAAAATTACTAAGAGTATCCCCTTATGGTCCCTTCATACTCATACAACAATAACCCCCCCCCAAAAAAAAAAAAAAATAAATAAATAAATATATATATATATATACAAAAAATGGTCTCGTATTCTGAAGGCCCCTTATGGCCCCTTTTAAATTTGCAAGAGCAACCCCCAATAAACCCTATTCTAATTAATCATTAAGGCCCCAAAACTCGGTGGGGAGACCCCCTCGTGCCCAAGCCATGGCTGCTTCGAAGAAGAAGTTGCGAGCCCGCCCGGCCTGTCACGGAATGGCTCATAGAATACACCCCGAAACCCAAACTCTAACCCTAAGGCTCCAAGGACTCTTATTTTAAGTTTTTTGGGCCCAGAGGCCTTGTCGTAGAAGGCTTTTGGGGCTAGTTTGAACCCAATCCCTAAACCCTCAACCCTGATCACAATCGCGTGCTCGATGAGGTGCAGGCTCAGGTCGGCAAAATGCTACGAGCTCCCTAAACCCTAAGCCTAAGTCCCGAAATCCTCAACCTTAAACCCTAAACAACCCCAATCCCCAACCCTCAACCCGAAACCCCAATCCCCAAATCCCAGCTCCTAGCCCTACCTGTCTGCAACGCAAGGGTGGCCCCCTGTACATTGTCCGGCACCAAGATTCAGCTGCATTTACCCACCATTTTGGGTTGGTGTAGGGTCAGGACTCAGGATTCAGGATTCAGGATTCAGGATTCAGGGTTCAGGGTTCAGGGTTCAGGGTTCAGGGTTCAGGGCTCGGGGTTCAGGGTTTAGGGTTTAGGGTTTAGGGTGAGAAAAGAAGAGCAAGGCGCAGCTGGGCAAACCTTGCGCGATGGATCGGGAAGTTGTGTGCGCATGACCCAGTTGCCCCAAGCCCGCACAAGCCTTGACCCCACAGGACCCTAGGCCCTAAACCCTAGACCCTAAACCCTAAACCCTAAACCCTAAACCCTAGACCCTAGACCCTAGACCCTAGACCCTAGACCCTAGACCCTAGACCCTAAACCTAAACCCTAAACCCACTCAACTCGTAGATGCGAAGCCCAAAACCCGAAACCCTAAATCCTGAACCCCTAAGACCGAAAACCTAACCCTAAGCCCCCTACCCTCAACCCTAAACCCTAAACCCTAAACCCTAAGCCCGCAAACCCCAAGAGCATTTCACCTGAGAGCATCCGGAGGTCGAGCATTTGGAGGAGGGCCTGGGAGAGTGGTGTCGCCAGCGCCTTATGGCCTAGGAATCTAAGCCCTTGGCACCACCTTGGATAGGGTTTGGGGTTTAGGGTTTGGGGTTTAGGGTTTAGGGTTTAGGGTTTAGGGTTTAGGGTTTAGGGTTTAGGGTTTAGGGTTTAGATGAACCCTAAACGGCTTGTGGTTCAACATACCTTCATCGGAATTGTCGTGTTTGGGGTTTAGGGTGGTCGGGTTTTGGGTTTAGGGTGGTCAGGATTCAGGGTCTGCGTGAAAAGATTTGTAGTAGCATTCAGGGTCCGGGTCGGGTCCGGGTCCCAGACCATCATTTCGGCCCGCAAAAGAATTCCCACAAGGTAGGGCCCACAATACAGGCATTTGCCCAAACAGGGGTCCCCTTAGGCTGCCCCAACATAGTGCAACCCTAAAACCCTGAACCCTAAACCGCCTAAACCCTAAACCCTAAACCCTAAACCCTAAACCCTAAACCCTAAACCCTAAACCCTAAACCCTAAACCCTAAACCCTAAACCCAGGCCCCTAAGCCCAAAGAGCCCCCCCTGGCCTGGGCACCGGAGGCCTGGAGTATCGCCACATGGCCTCATTTGTGCCGAGCCTGGACGCGCAGCACAGGGCGTGGGAATTCTAAGGGTTTATGTAGGGGTTTAGGGTTTAGGGTTTAGGGTTTAGGGTTTAGGGTTTAGGGGTCTAGGGGTTTAGGGGTATAGGGAATTCTTGGGTTTAGGGGTTTAAGGGTTTAGGGGTTTAGGGTTTGGGGTTTTAGGGTTTAGGGTTTTTGTAGGGGTTTAGGGTTTAGGCGTTTAGGGTTTATATAGGGTTTAGGGTTTCGCGCTCAGGGTGCAGGGTTTGTTATGGGGCTTCGGGTTTAGGGATCATGTGGGGCTTAGGGTGCAGGGAGGAGAGATGGGGTTTGAGAGGTTTTTGGTGTCTGACTTCTGGCACCCCCCCCCCCCCCCCCCCCCCCCCCCCCCGAAGCTAAGAACTGCAAATGAAAGGGTCAGGTAGGTTGAACGTATTAAGTTTTGGGGTTTATAGGGCCTAGGGTTTCCGGGTTTGCGTGAAGCCTGTCCCTGCTCATGTCCAGTTGTCAATGCACCCTAAACCCTATACAGACCCTATAGACCCTACAGACCCTATAGACCCTCTGGACCCTATAGACCCTGTATACCCTAAACCCTAAGCCCTAAACCCTAAACCCTATACAAACCCTAAACCCTAAACCCTCCACTCTTGGCAGCCGTTCCGGCTCTGCGGCCACAGAAGCCTGGCCAGCTGCACTAGACTCGACTCTCAAAGGCTTTGGGCGTGCCAGGTCCTTAAGTAGGGTTTAGGGTTTAGGGTTTCCCAGAACAGCCTCGACTCTGTAGACTCTAGTCGCTATGCTGCTCGATGTTAGCAACACTCGGCGGTCGTCCCACCTATCATTCACTTTGGCTGACCTTCTTCTCTGCTTCATTAGTGTGCCCAAGCCCTCCACCCGAATTATAAGCTTTCAACCCAGGGAAGAAACTCGAAATTGGGAAACGACCGCTCTCCACAGACTTGGCCCGGCACGCCCTTGATTTTCATCTGTAGATCTCTCCTGCGCCGAAAATCGAAAACTCTAAAAAGCCAAAAAATCTCCAAAAAACATAAACACGACGGGAACCTGCCGGAGAAGCTCGGCTGCAAGAAGAGCGAATCCGTCTTTGGTCCTGCTCCCTGCCGTATCAGAGGCTAACATGCAGGATCCTTCTGGCAACCCTGAACCCTAAACCCGAAAGCCTAAACCCTAAACCCCAAACCCTAAACCCTAAACCCTTAACTTTTCAAAGTGTGGTGATCGAGGAACAGAGCAGCTCTATGCGTCGATGCTTGGATCGGCGCAAGGAACGAAGCCGCTCTCCGCCATCGCGGGATCTGAGAGAGGCTGCGGGTTTAAGGTTTAGGGTTTAGGGTTTAGGGTTTAGGGTTTAGGGTTTAGGGTTTAGGGTTTAGGGTTTAGGGTGCGGTTGCGGGGAGGGCAAGCAGTTAAGGGGTAGGCTTTGGGTTCAATTCGGATTTCTGACTGATTTTCTAGCTAGCCGAAACCCTAAACCCTCAACCCTCAACCCTAAACCCCAAATCCTAAACCCTAAACCCTAAACCCCAAACTTGCGATTCGGTGTGGGTTTGGGGCGACATGAGGCCTTCGGGTTCAGGGATCCGGGCTTCAGGTCAGCTCCTTTGCTGCGCGGCCTGCATCTGCGTGTCGTAGAAAGCCCAAAACATCCGGTCTTAGGGTTTAGGGTTTAGGGTTAGGGTTTAGGGTTTAGGGTTTAGGGTTTAGGGTTTAGGGTTTAGGGTTTAGGGTTTAGGGTTTAGGGTTTAGGGTTTAGGGTTTAGGGTTTAGGGTTTAGGGTTTAGGGTTTAGGGTTTAGGGTTTAGGGTTTAGGGTTTAGGGTTTAGGGTTTAGGGTTTAGGGTTTAGGGTTTAGCAAAAACGTAGATGCAGGGGTCGAAAGAAGTATCATGTTTCTAGATTCTGGAATAACCCCCCCAAAACCCTGTTCCTTTTGATTAAGGCCAAAACCCTGTTATCTTAGCAAACGCCTAAACCCTAAACCCTAAACCCTAAACCCTAAACCCTAAACCCTAAACCCTAAACCCTAAACCGTAGGTTTCCCAGGGCATGTCCACGGACCTTATGATCTCTTATTGTGAAGCACGTACATCCGAGAAGTCACTGGCAAGGCAGCTCTAGGGTAGCAGCCTGGGGTTGATACCTCTTCTGAAGATTAGGGTTTAGGGTTTAGGGTTTAGGGTTTGGGGTTTAGGGTTTAGGGTTTAGGGTTTAGGCTGACAGCTCCGCACCTGACAGGGTGTGTCTCCATTCCTGAGCACCAAGCCACCAGGTTTGCGACTCAGTGGGGTTTCAACTCTGCTTCGCCCTTGCTGAGTCTGCTTGTCAGCTGAGCACTGGACCCCCAAACTTGATTTGGAGAACCCTAAACCCTAAACCCTAAACACTAAACCCTCCACCCCTAAGCCCTAAACCCCAAACGAGGTGAACCCTGAACTCCAGGCACAATGGGAACTGCTGTACATCAGCCTGAGCTTCATGTGCTTTATGTGTCTTGGCTGCATGTGGCTGGTGTCAGGGTTTAGGGTTCAGGGTTACTATCACAGGGATTGGATCTGACCTTGTTTGCAGAGTTTAGGGTTTGGGGTTTTAGGATTTTAGGGTCTAGGGCTTTTTGGGGTTTAGGTTTTTGTTCGGGCTCAGCCTTTGTAGGGTTTAGCGTCTCAGCAAGAGACCCGAAACATCACCACAGGCATCACCGCTCGACCAGCGCATCCCACAGATCAACATCCAGGGAGCCGCTTGGATGAGGGCTGGGTAGCCCAGTGGTACCCTTTTTCCCGTTGTTTTTGGGGTTTATGGTTTAGGGTTTAGGGTTCAGGGTTCAGGGTTTAGGGTTTAGGCTATTTAGGGTTTAGGGTTTAGGGTTTAGGGGGGGGGGGGGGGGGGGGGGGGGGTTGGTGGCCCAGTGGTACCCTTCGCCCCTTTGTTTGGGTTCTGGGTTCCCTTCTTAAGTAACCAACGCCAAAAAGGGTGCCCTGATTGTAATATGGTTACTCGGCTACCAAGAGGGAGGTTTCTAGGGCTCATGGGGCTGCTTATGGGGCTTATAGGGCGTATAGGGAGTATAGGGAGTATGGGGCTCAGTACGGCTATAGGGTTTACAGTTCTAGGGTTTCTAGGGTTTCTAGACCTTCTAGGGCTTACGGGGCTTATAGGGCTTCAAGGGTTTATGGTTATAAGGGTTTATAGGGTTTGTACTTATAGGGTTTGTATTGTTTTTTTTTCAGGGCTTTACGAGTCTTTCGGCGTTCCGCTGCACGGTGCTGCTTGCCAAGGAACTGGACATGCTCGAGGAATCACTCCGAAAAGCAAGGTGCCATATGCCACTCCTCTGCACGTCTTTGCATCCCTCAACCCTGTGAGCCCCTACTTAGGGTTAAGGCTTCAGGGTTACCCAAAAAAATAGACCCTAAACCCTAAACCTAAACCCTAAACCCTAAACCCCAAGGTCCGTGTAAACCCTAAACCCAGAGTTCAAGAGTTGAGGAACCTTTGCATCCCCACAATTACCTGATGAACCCCATATGCCCTTAAGCTAGAACCTTAAACCCTAAACCCTAAACCCTAAACCCTAAACCCTAAACCCTAAACCCTAAACCGTGCAAAACAAACCCTCGGCCGAGGAACATCAAGGTCGGCACCGCGACCACGAAAACGTTCGCACAGCTCCTGGGTAGCCCAGTGGTACCCTTTTATCCTTTTTGTTTTTGATCTGGGTTCCCATATAAAGTAGCCAACCAAAATTAGAACCCTAAACCCTAAACCCTAAACCCTTAACCCTAAACCCTAAACCCTAAACCTGCAAACTGCCTTATCATAATACGGTTTCTGGGCTACCCAGGCTCCTTACGCTTGCACGATCGACCGGAGGCATCATCCTCCACCTTTCGGTGCACGCCCGGCCCTGAGTTTCAAGGGACTAGGGTTTAGGGTTTAGGGTTTAGGGTTTAGGGGTTTAGGGGTTTAGGGAAAAGGAGGGACCCTTTTTAAGGGACTTTAGGGGATATCTATGGGTTATTTAGGGTATATAAGGTATATTTAGGGGTTATATAGGGGGGATGAGATGAAGGGTCCCTTCCAGGGTTCCCCCCCTGATACCCCTTAAGAGTTTCAAGGGACCAGGGCCCGCACCCCTAGGGTTGTACCGCCCTAAAGGTTCCCCTTACTAGACGGGTTTAGGGTTTAGGGTTTAGGGTTTAGGGTTTAGGGTTTAGGGTTTAGGGTTAGGGACTCATATGGCCCCCTATATTCTGTTCGAGATCTGTAAGGTTGGTGGTTTACTTGGTAGCCCAGTGGTACCCTTTTTGTTTCACCACTTTTTTTGGCTCAAAGTTCCCTTCTAAACTAACCAGCCCTAAACAGGGCGCGCTTTGTCATTTGTAATGGGTGATTCTGCTACATTTGGGGGGGGATTGTGTTGCAGGCAAGCTCCCAGTTGCTTCAGAAGAGTGGTAGTGTACCCTAATCGTAGTAGATACCCCTCCCCCCCCCCCTTCCTCCCCCTTTCCCCCTCCCTAAACATTCAACACCGAACCCCTGTGGACTCTGCGGAGAACTCCCACCCTCCCTCCGGCAAGTCGCTGCAGATGGAGATCAGAAGTCAAGAACGCTTTGTTGTCACCAAGACGAGAAATGAGTTGCCAATGGCAACCCTCACCGGTCCCCATACCACAATCTGAACATAAGATACATGTTCATTGAATAGGCTTCTGAACCCTAACCCCTATACCCACTCTCGTTTGAGCAGACCTCGGTTGGGCTGTTATGAGAGGAACCTATGTCGGGAAGTCTCTTCACACGACTTGAACTTACTTGGGCTATTACACCCTATAACCCCTCAAAAAGGCCCTTGATAGGGTTGGTTAGGGGATTATAAGGCCCAATAGCCCATGCTGGAAAGGCGAGCCTAGCTTTCACTCGAACTCCCAAACCCTCAACCAGCGTTTCTGCCCACGCCCAAGGTCGTCACTGCAGAGAACAGTGCTGCTTGGTCTGTTTGGAACTTGCTTTGCTTCCCCAACTGCCAACCGGCCGCCAAGGAACTAAGCTGCAGTTTTGAAGGTTTGAAGTTGAAACTTTAGGGTTTACGGTCGAACCGTCTAACCCTAAACCCGAAACCGGAACCCTGCGGGTTTAGGGTTTACAGGTCACAAGGGAACCTGAAGAATTCGGCATGTGTCCTACCCCTTTCGCCCCGAAGTCCCTGAAGCCCCAAAAAATCGCCCTAAACCCTAAACCCTAAACCCTAAACCCTAAACCCTAAACCCTAAACCCTAAACCCCAATTTCCCACACCCTGGAAGGTGGGGCTGGTGTTCGAGAATGGCTTTGGAGGTGCACACGTCCTCTATCGCCCACAGTTAGAGGAACTCCTGGGCGACAGCGAGCCGCCAGGATGCACGATGGGTTTAGGGTTTAGGGTTTAGGGTTTAGGGTTTAGGGTTTAGGGTTTAGGGTTTGAAACCCCCCGGTGACCCGAAGCCCTAAACCCTAACCCCTAAGCCCTAAGCCCTAAACCCTAAACGCCCTCATGACCTCAACCCGTCACTTAACACCCGATTTGTTGTCAAATTCTATGGCCAGTGCCATATTAACCCAGAGAGCTTAGTTTTGGGCCTCATTGGCATTATAAAGATGTCGATGATACTGTTATTGTCATATTGTTATAGTAAG